>VYZM01000919.1:459286-473511 GCA_013398915.1 Dromas ardeola | reverse complement strand
TGCTGGCCCTGCGGGACCAGTGGCAGCTCCTGAAGCAGACGGCTGCCAGCCAGAGCAAAGCCCTAGGGGGGTTGCGGAGCCTGCAGGACTTCAACAGGAAAGCTGAGCGGCTGGAGGCGTGGATCAGGCACAAGGTGTGGGGAGCGGGGAGCGCGGTCCAGGGAGGGGAACAGCCTGACTGTCCCCCTGCCTTCTCACACCCTCTCCTGGCCCAGGAGGAGAAGCCCTCCCTGGCAGCCCTCCTGCAGGAAAGCCCGGACAAGATTCAGCTCACCCGCCGCATCCTTGACTTGAAGCAGGTGAGAGGCTGCTGGGGGACCACCGGTGTGCTGGGGACCCTGAACCCCATGAGGCTGGGGCATGGTGCAAGTCCCTGAGAGCAGGGCAGGAGGGATGACCAGGGCATCACAGAATGATGGTATCTGTCTCTGCTGGGGCCAGGAGGAGCAGCAGTTCCAGAGTTTGCATGAGGAGTTGAACAGCCTGGCCCAGAAGCTGGAGAAACAAGGCAAAAGTGAGAGCAGGAGCATCTCAGCCCGGCGCAAGCACCTCAACAAAACGTGAGTGAAGGACATACGGGCTAAGCAGGGGCAACAGGGAGCTGACGGGCTCTGAAGCAGGACCCCCGAACCCGCCTGCCTCCCCTTGCTCCAGCTCTGCGCAGCTCCCCAGAGGAGCAGGGGCTGCCCTTCACCTCTCCCCTTCCACCCACACAGGTGGCTGCGGCTGCAGGGGACCCTGAAGGAGCACCATGAGGCGCTGCAGCTGGCCCTGGAGGTGGCCGCCTGCCTCCAGCAAGCAGATACCTTGCTTGGGGCCATCCACGCCAAGGTACCAGCGCTGGAACCAGGCTCAGCCTGGCGTGTGGCTGTTGCATGGCCAGAGTGAAACTGGGCAGGCAGCACCTCGCTCTCGTCCCCTGCAATGGGCGCTGCTGTGGTCCCAGCACCCTCAGCCTGGGGCTTGGGGAGAGAGCTGAGGGACGGAGCCTGATGTAAGATGGGGAGCCAGAGCAGCAAGCTCAGCTTTGCAGTGTCCCTTTCTGCTGGAGCTGAGGGCAGGTCCCTGTCCTCCTCCCGCCGCTGACTGCAGCTTCTTCTTACAGCAGAGGAGCGTCTGCGGTGTGGGGAAGCCAGGGGAGGGTGAGCCGTGCCGGGATCGGGATGTCAGGGACATAGCCAGCCAGGTGATGGTAAGTGCAAGGCTCTGCCTCGTCCTCTAAGCCCTGGGGAGCATCCCAATGGAGGGAGGGATGTGTGCCTTCCTGGGCCGGCGCTGGCACCGGCAGGGCTGGGGGCTCAGTGGGCAACCTATGGCTGTGTGGGGTGGCTGGGACCACGTGATGGATGGGGGAGCTGCCTTAGGGGCAGCAGGGGACCGGGCTTGGTGCCTGCCAGCTCCCCTGCTCCCGCAGGGCTGGTGGTGGGTTGCCATCACACACTCGCACCATGGCTGCAGTGGCTTGTCCCTCGCCAGCCCTGTCATTGCTCCCCGGCTTCTCTCTCCTCCAGATGCTGGATGTGACCGTGTCCCAGCTCCTCAGCCTGCAGCCCAGTCTGGCAGCCCGAATCACCCCCAAGCACCGAGATGTCAAGGAGAGCTGGGCGCAGCTCCAGCAGGCGCTGAGGTAGGGCACAGCCCGGCAGGAGCCCCAGGGTCCCAAACCTGACCCCTCAGTGATGGAGCCAGAGGCTTGGGGAAAGATCTGGGTTAGCCCCGGCAGGTGCTTTGGGGCACCGGCTCCACTTAAGGTCTCTCTTTTCTCCATCCTCTGCTCCCCTGGGCCTCCCTTGCACCCCTTTCCCAGGACAGAGAAGGCTCCGTCGCTGGTGAGCAGTTCCCCGAGGGGTGAAGCTGTGACTCCGACCACTGAGCCTCGAGGAGGCGATAGCGGCCGTGGGGCCATGGGGAAGGAAGCAGGCGACAAACGGACAAGAGGCCCTGGGAGCACGGTGAGCATGGGCACCTGCCTTCCTTTGGGCATCTCCAGCACCTCTGCGGCGGGAGGATGGGGAGCTTGTGGAAAAGGGGTTCGAGTGTTGGGCAAAGCCCAAGCTGAGCACACCCGTGACCTGGCCCCACCGCTTTTGGGAGGCATTGAGTGCTGGGGCCCTGGGGCCAAGTGATGCACACTTTGGGCTGGCAAAGGAGGAACGGGAGCCCTTGTGCCGTAGGTGCCAAAGGATGTGCCGGGGAAGACAGCAGAGCATTCAAGAGAGGAGGAGAGCAGCCCTGGCTCTCCAGCAATGGGGCAGCCCCCTCATGGAGGGGACATCAAAAGGTACTGTCTTGTGGAAGTGGCTGTGGGGAGCAGGATGGATCTGGAGGGGATGGGGATGGCAGACCCCTGTGCAAGGGGCAAGCTGCCATGACTGTCCCCCTCTCTGCAGGAGGAGGAGAGAGGCAGAGGCTGAGTGGGGGACGCAGCAGCCGGAGGCCCAGGTGCAGGACATCTGCCAGGCAGTGAACGTGGTAATGTCTCCCCAAGAGTCACCCGCTTTGCTCCCAGCCCGGCCAGGGGAGCCAGTGTTGGGCTGGAAACCCATCCTTCCCTGACCCTCTCCTGCTGCTTGTGGGCATGCAAGCTTTTGCACGCACACCTGTCCCTGGTGTGGGCACTAATGTACCACATCTCTGTGCTCCCCTGCAAAAGTCCCCGCACATGGAGAATGTGTGTCCCGGCATCCCCCTGTGTCCATTCGGGGAGGTTAGGGCAGCACAGATGCAGCGGGAGGTCCTGAACCCCAGCTCCAGCCCCGGGGCTGTGCTCCTGGTGAGCACCCTCGGGTGTGGAGTTGGGGGGGACGCACCAGACAGGCGTCCATCCTAACCCCCCTCCCTGTCTCCCAGGAGGAGCCGGTGCCGGCGGGGCAACCGGGGAGCCCGCAGGTGGAGGCCATGCTGCGGGAGCTGGGGGAGCTGTGGGAGGACCTGCAGAGGAAACACCAGGAGAACGGCGCCGTGCTGCGGGAAATCGATAAGGTACGTGGCGGCAGGGCTGAGGTGGGCACAGGGGCATGCCCCCATCGCAGCAGCTTGCTGGGGATCGGCAAGCGAGGCCAATGCCTGCGGGGATGGGATCTGCTGCCTTGGCACCGACATCTCCAGCTGGCATCATAGCCTGTGCACTGCTCCAGCTGAGCCACCCGAGCCGCCAGTGGCCAGGGTACCTGCAGTGGGGTGGCAGGGTGGCTCCTGCCTCCCCTGGGTAGCTCAGAGCCAGGCTGATGGGCTCCCTGCTTTCCCTACAGGCACTGAGGCTGGTGGGGGAGCTGGACCGGGCCGAGCGGTGGCTTCAAGCTGTGGCCGGGTCACTCGCAGAGCCAGCCACCATGAGAAGCCCAGCGGAGCTGCGCCAGGACCTGGAGGAGACAGGCCAGCTGGAGAGGCAGCTCCTGCTGTGCGGCCTCAAGCTCCAGGCTCTGCGGGAGGAGGCGGCAAGTGAGCCGCCCGACAAGCACGAGGGGGCGAGGAAGATGCAGAGGAAGGTGGAGATGGTGGAGGAGAAGTGAGTCCCAGGGGAAGGTCCCTCCTCTCTGGTCCCTGGGAAGGGCAGGCAGGAGGATGCTTGCCCCGAGGAGTTGTGGAGAGGAGGATGGTCGCCGCAGGGAGGTGCAGGGAGGAGGATGGTCGCCCCAAGGAGGTGAAGAAGGCATTAGCACCCGTGACAGGCACCTGTCCCTGCAGGTTGGCACGTGTGCAGGCAGCCCTGCGGCGCCGGGCGGCAGACCTGCGTGATTCCCTGGTGCTGTCTGAGTTCCTGCAGGACCTGCAAGAGGAGGAGGCACGGAGCCGGCAGGGACCTGCAGCGGTGAGCAGCGGGGTCAGGCTTCCTTCGGGATTGATCGCACTGCACCTGGGACAGGCCCAAGGCTTGGTCTGTGGCTGGCAAGGGGACCCCATGGGTGCTCCCCACCAGCCCACCTACCTGGGGGGGTCACTCTCCATCTCTCTCATGTGTGGTGTTTCTGTTGGCTCCAGCCAGGGAGCGGGCGTTGCGGCTCACAGGGGTCTTTTCCCCTGCTCTCGGGCAAGGCTGGGCAGCCACCAAGCAGCGAGGACATGAGCCACCCCTTGGGAGAGCTGCAGGAGGCCGTGGAGATGCTGAACGATGCAGCGAAGGAGCGGGAGCGGGTCATGGAGGTGGCGGCAGAGACGGAGAGCCTGGAGCGGCTGGTAGGGGATGGAGACGGGGGGTCTGGGGATGCGGCTGGGTGGTCCACCTACAGCTGGACAAGCCAGCTAGTTGGGACAGGGCATGTGCCTCAGCTGGTCCCAGTGGGACACAAGGGCATTGGGATACATGGGGACTGCGCTGTGCAAGGCTGGTATCCCCACCCCTCCCAGGGCTGGTGCTCCCTGCCCTTTTGCAAACGCATGGCAGGGTGTCCCCAGGCTGGGGTGGGCTGGGGCTGCATGGTGAGTGGTGGCACAGGGGGTCCCACACCAGGGCTCATCCCTCTTCTCCCCACTGCCCATCCAGGTGGCAGAGGTGTCCCCGCGCCTGAAGGCCCTTCGATGCAGAGCAGAGGCACTGGCTCGAGACACTGCCCAAGCAGAGAGCGGCTTCACTGCAGTGAAGAGCGAGAAGGACCTCCAGGGGCTGCAGGGCTTGCTGAGCCAGCAGCAGGAGATGGAGGTGAGAGTTGGGGAGCACCGTGGCCAGCCGTGCCAGTGGCAGGGAGGTATCCCAACTGGCTGGGGCCCCCCTGGGGAGGTGCTGGCCCCTGGGGGCCCAGGTGCCATAAGCCTTGGCACGCTGTCATGGGCCAGGGTGGAATTTTCCAGAGGAGCTGAGCCCTGCCCTGCTCCGCTCCCCTCTGCCAGCACGGGCCAGGCAAAGGGAGAGAGCTTGCATCGGCTCCCGTGTGCCAGCGCCCAGCTGCCAGCACCTCGCTCATCTTCCTGCTGCCGGCAGGGAGGTGACTCACATGGGCAGAGCTGGGAAACCAGGCAGCCCTCAGCTCTGCCCGTCCTCCCCTCCCAGCGTGGCTCTGCAGCCCCCGTGCCAGCATCCTCCCCTCCATCCCTGCATCCTCCCCTCCATCCCTGCATCCTGGGACACAGGAGAGCCCAGCCTGAGCACAGAGGGGTTGGATGTACCCTGAACTTCTTCTGCTTTCAGCGTGTGGTGTCAGAGACCCTGCAGGGGCAGCTGGAGGAGCTGGAGAGGGTGGCTGCTCACTTGCAAGAGCTCTGCCCGGCTAGGATGTGCCCCGTCAGCCGGGAGGTGGAGGGGACGCTGCGGGCCTGGGCAGAGCTGCGGGAGCTGCTGCGGGAGACTCGGGCCCGCGTACAGCAGGCTGGCCGGCTGCGGAACTTCTTCAAGGATTACTTAGCCATGATGTAAGTGGCGATGAGCCATCAGGGTTGACTCTGCAGTGGTTGGGGGGAAGCTGGTGAGAGCACAGCATTGCCAGAGCATGGGCTGCTGGCAAGTACGTGGGCAGAGCTGGAGCTGCAGCTGGGCAGGACCACGGGGAGCCTGGAATGGTGGGCTGTGCATCTCACCCTGCCCCACCAGATTTGTCACTACCCCAGCGAGCTGCTTACAGCCACCCCCTGTGCATGGGAATGGCTTTCCTGTGGCAGGGCTGAGGAGGGGCCAGGTCGTTCCTGAGTCCCTCTTTCACATGCCCACAGCTCCTGGACGGAGGACACACGGGCTCAGATCTTCTCTGAAAGCCCAAGTGGCCACGGCCTCCCGGAGGCTCCAAGTGAGCAGCTGGAGAGGAGGATCGAAGGGAAGCTCAAGGAGTTTGAGGCACTGGCAGCAGCGGGGCAGCAGCTGGTGTCTGAGGAGCACTACCTGAGCGCAACGGTAAGGGCGAGGAAAGGGGGGAGCCACTTTTGCACCCCCTGAAATCCTCCAGGGACAGTCACTGGAGGAGAGAGGGAGGTGTGGGCACAGAGCCCCTGCGAGTGGTACGGGGCCGTCCATGCATCTCTGGGGCTGCTCAGGGCAGGAAGGGGTGTCACCAAGCAATGCATGCTGAGACCTGAGGTGACGCCACTGGCCCTGTCCCACTCCCCAAAACCCCTTGAACTGCTCCATAGTGAGGTGTCCTGGTAGGGCCAGTGTCCCTGGGCCGGGGGACCTTGCGGGCTGCCTAGCATCTCTCCTTCCCTCAGATAAAGGAACGCTTGGAGGAGCTGCAGAGCATGCTGGGCTGGGTGCTGGTGCGCTGGCGAGCACAGAGACACCAGCGGGACCCAGGGAGCAAGCAGGAGGACAGACAGGACCTGGAGAGCCCCTCAGGCGCATCCCCCACCGGCCAAGTGAGTACCCAACCATGCTGAGACCGGCCTCGAGGCTGAGGGTAGCAGAGGCACTGGATGGAGCAGGTGGTGCAGAAGTAGGGGAGAGATGTGCCCCGGGATTATCTGGGGTACGGTCAGGATGGGCAAGGCAAAGGGAAGATCGTCCTGAGAAAGTGCCTGGCCCCAGCACCCCTTCCTCCATGTTCCCTCTCTTGCTTCACTCTCCAGGATCAGCGTGCCTTGTGTGCTCGGCCCCGGCTGGAGAACATCCGCAGCCCAGCGGGGTTCATGCCCTGCTCCTTCCCCAAGCTCCTGCAAGGATCACTGCCACGGGTGCCGGCGGGAATGGCCATCTCCCCACCGGGATCGCCCCTCTCGGATGCCCCACTGGGAGCAGAGCGGAGCTGGGGGGAGCCCAGCAGCTCAACGCCCTGCAGCATGGAATCCCCCGAGGAGGCTGTTGTCTGGGATCCTGCTGAGACCTCCACGCTGCTGCTGCCACCACGGGGCCCCAGCGGGCTGGGGGGGACAGTCAACCTCATCCTCAGCATCGGCAAGAAGGGCGAGAAGAAGAAGGTGCAGCCGGTGGCCAGCAGTGAGTGGCCAGGGGAGGAGGCGCTGCGGACGGTACGTGGGGGACAGTAGGCCGCTTCGGCAGCACCATGGGTGAGCACCCAGCACCAGTCCCAGGGCCAGCCACCCCCGTGCAGCCAGGGCAGCTCCCATGCAGACTGGGGGGCTTTGAGGGCTGTGGGGTAGCCCCCATGCTGGCACCCCCCCACACGCCATTTCCATGCGAGCTGTTTGGGCTGTCTCAGTCTCAGGAGAGGGATCTTTGGCTGTGCCGATGCTGAGCAATGCCCGAGGGCTGAGGACCAGCTTTTGCCACCCTTTTTTGCCTGCGCTCTCCTGCTGTGGCTCCTCGCCCGCTCTGCCCTCAACTCTCTCTGTCTCTCTCTCTCCCCCCGCTCAGCTCCCTGCCACTAAACCCTCAGGCTGTAAAACCTTTTGGAAGCGTTGCCAGGGGCTTTTAGGAAACACTTGGGGTAGTTTAAAGCGAAAGAGAAAGCCGCCTCGCCAGCCGGTGGAAGAGGTAACGTCCCCAGGGGAGGCTGCATGCCGAGCAGAGTGGCTGCATGGCGTGAACCCGCCTGCTACCAACCCTCCTGGCCGTGCCGCCGTGCCCTGCCAGTGGTGGTCCCCCGGGAGAGGGGGAACCCTCCCGGTGCTGTGGGCTCCAGAGTGTGGCTGCTGGGGCATGTGAGGAGGGGGCTCGGTTGGGTCTAACCACAGTTTGGCTCCCTGGGTAAGTGGTTTTGGTGGCCACAGGAGGTGAACCGTTGCTGGGGTGCGGCAGCAGTCCCTGCTGCAGCCGACTGAAGGGGGAAGAGCTAGACGGGGCCATGTGAGGGTGCGTGTGTTGGGAGGGGCATGCTCAGGGGTGCATGGCTTGTAACCCCAGGGCTGGGGGCTCAGCGTTTTGTTGGGGCTTCCATCCATTCATTGCTCCAGGCCTGGCACAAAGAGCTGTGTGCAAGGAGCCCCAAGGGCTGCCATGGCCGGGTTCCCTGTGGGGCAGCCCATGGAAGAGGGCAGGGAGCCAGAGAGGCCGGGGGGCATCAAGGCAGGGTGAGAGGCTGCCAGGACGCCTGGGGGTCCAGCCTAAGGGGTACAGGGAGATGCTCCTCTGGCTCCTGCAGGCAAAGCCCTTTGCTTTCATCCTTGTGGCCCCAAAAACCCAGAAGGGCTGCGGCTGGGCTGGAGAGGGTGTGTGCGGGGAAGGGGAAGGGAAGGGGCCATGCTCAGTCCCTGCCATTGCGAGTGCTCTGCTGCCTGGGGACGTGCAGGGGTGGCGGGACAGACAGCGGTGACTGCTGCCTCTGTAGCCACCCAGAAGTGGTGGCCTGGAGGACAGCGGTGCTGACGGAGAACCCTATGGCACAGGCAGCCCCCGCTGCACCGCACCTGGGGGACTCCATCACAGGCAGGGTTTCCCCTGCCTGCCTCTGCCCTGCCTGCGCCGAGGTGGGAGCAGCCCTCGGGGAGCTGGGGTGAAGCCATGCTGCTCCCAGCTCTGCATGTGCCACCGGCGAGCATTTTTGGCTGCCGGCCCCCCGCACCGGCTCCCTGCTCGCCCAGGCGCAGCATGGAGAGAGGGCGGTCGGCGTGGGGTGATGGAGGGTCCGGCCATGGGGATCACCCCTCTCTCCTGCTCTGTGTCCCCAGGCGCAGGTGGAGGCTGGGAAAGCCTCTGACACCAAGCGGCCACCCGCCGCCGCCCGCCGCCCTCCGGCATCCAGCGTTGGAACACCGTCCGCCTCCCACACCCTTCCCAAGGCCGGGGCCGGCTCCCTCTTCAACAGCCTGCAGCGGCGGGAGCGGGCGAGGGCCGAGCAGGCCCGGCTGCTGACACTGCAGGGCATCATGGGCTCCAGCTCCCTGCAGCCCGCGCCCGAGGAGCACCACGGCCCCAGCAACACCTGGCCTCAGAAGTGCGGCCGGAGGAAGGGGGGGCCGGGAGATGCTGCTGGACCCCAGCTCGGGGAGCTGCTGCTCTACGTCAGGAACCCGCTGGTGCGGGACATCGATGCCGAGTGCGGGGTGGCCACTGGGGACCCCCGCCGACCTGACCCGAAAACCACGTGCCCCCACCTGTCCCTGGGCTCTGTGTTCAGCCTGGAGCTGCCCCGGGACGTGGCGGTCCTGCGGGGCCACCGAGGGGCCACGGCACCGCAGGAGGAGGTAGAAGGGCAGGAGCAGAGGCAGGGCAGGAGGCTGAGGCCATGGGAGCCCACAGGCACACACAGGGCTGGATGGCAGGAGGGGGTGGATGTGGATGGGCACAGCCCCCAGGCGCCCAGCGAGGGGCTGGGGACGTCCCCCAAGAGCGAGCGAGGAACGTGGTTCGAGGAGGTGAGCTTCAACCCCAGCTACAGCCGCCAAAGGGCACACCGTGCCGGGGAGGAGCGCTGGAACCCGCAGCGTCCCGGCAGTGCCGGTGAAGACCTCCTGGACTTCAGGCCGAGCCGGCCATCCCGTGTCGGCGTGCTGCATGAGCGGGTCAGCCAGGAGGGGGACAAGTTGGCCACCCAACTGGGCCAGGATGGCAGCCCCAGCGCCACCGGCAGGGCCAGGCATCACGAAGCCACTCGGCTGGAGCTCAGGCCATCCCCCACCGGCATCCCAGGCAGGGCAGGAGCCATCCCCGGCACTGCCTGCACACAGCAGCCAGCTGGCAGTGGCCAGCCTGGGGGGTCCCCAACTTCCCCTGCCGCCCCCACCCAGCTCTCCGTCTTCGCGTGGGCACTGGGGGTCCCGCAGCCCCCCAGCCCCGTGCCGGGCACTGGGGAGGTTTGCCATCCTGCCCACGGGCAGTTTGAGGAAGAGGAGGAGGAGCTGCAGGCCATCTGGGATGGGGCAGGCGAGCAGCGGGCACCTAGCCCACGGGCAGGCAGCCGTGCCCACCGCCGGCCAGAGAGCGGGGTTGGCAGCCTGCCCAGCCCCGATGCCGCTGCCGGTGGGCCCCTCATCCTCTCAGCGGCCAACAACGTGCTGGTGGCCAAGTTCACCCTTCCCACCGCTGCCCGGCTCCTCCACAGCCCTGCAGGAGAGAAGAGCCCCGGTGTGGGGCACAGCGGCGATGGCAGCCCCAGCCGGCACGGGGCCTCCCCCGGCACGGAGGAGCTGGTGTCTGCAGCCCCATCGGACAGCCCGGGTGCTCGGGATCGGCGGAGGCATGGAGAAGAGGAGAGAGAGGGCAGCAAGGTGAGGATGAGGGCTGCAGGCTGGGGGCTTTCCCTCGGGGTCAGGCAGGGGCTCGGGGGACACCCCAGGCAGCAGCTGGGTTACCCACTCCAGCAAACGTGACCTGTGTTTGGGGACTCCCCGACTTGGGTGGCCCCTTTGCTCCAGCTGGGGGGGTGGGGAAGAGCTAGTGCTGAATTTGGGGGTCCCTGCAGCACGGCACTCCCTCACCAGCCCTCAGCCTTAGCAAGGCAGCACTTCACCCCAAAAGCCTACAAACAGCCCAGGCCACAAAATTGCTCCTGTTATCCCATTCCCACCCTGGCATCGCCCAGCGGGGATGGGTCAGATGGACCCCGTGCGCCCATGGGCTGAGCTGGCACAGCTGGCCCTCGCGCTGCTTCGCTCACCCCCTGTCTCCTTGCAGGTCCCTCCTGGTAAAACGGAGTTTCAGATGATGGAGGGGACGCTGGAAAGGAAGCACGTTTTGCAGACAGGAGGGAGGAAGGTATGGCATGGCTGTGGAGCTCCTTTGGGACTGGGATACCGGGATGTAGCCGCGGGGAGGATCCAGGTTTTGGGGCAGGAGTGAAGCCAGGGATGCTCCTGGTGCTACTATGGGGGTGCTGCTGGCCATGCTGGGAGGGCAGAGCCCACCAGGACTTGGGGGGCATTTTGCATGGCAGGGGACCGCCTGTCTTCCAAACCCGCTGGCGTTACAGCTGTCCCCTGCTTGTGTCCCACAGGCCAACTGCCGGGCCTGGGGCCTCTTCCATGCCGTGCTGATGAGGCAGACGTTGTGCTTCTACCAGGACCGCAGGGACAGTCTCAAGGTGCGCTGGGGAAGAGTTGGGGGGGCATGGAAGGGGTCTGGCTTCGTGGTGGGGGGGGCTGGAAGTGAGGTTGTCCTTGCCCCTACGTCCAGGGATGGCAGAGCCTGCCAACCCCACTGTTGCTCTTGCTGTTCCCTGTGCTGCAGAGCTCCGTGGTGGCCCTTCCCCTGAACCTCTCCGGGGCGGTCTGCACCCCAGATGCTGAGTACACCAAGAAGACCAACTGCTTCAGGCTTCAGTGAGTCACCCCAACCCAGGGCACCCCAACAAGCTGCAGCCCTCCCGAATGTGTCCCTGCTGGGACAGACACACACCAACACCCCCAGCCAGGGCCACCTCCATCCAGTGCATAGATGAGGGTTTCCTTCTTTCTTTCTCACCCGCTTCCCTTCTTTCCCAGGCTGGCGGGGGCTGTGGTATGGGCACCCCACATCTGTCTCATTGCTGACTTGTTTTCTCCCCTGCAGGCTGCGGGATGGCTCCGAGTACCTCCTGAGGGCTCCCTCCCAGCCCCTCATGAACGAATGGGTCTCCAAGCTGCAGCAAAACTCAGGTGAGCGGCCCTTGCTGGCGGAGTGGGGGCCCGGCTATATGCGGTTACCATGGGTGTGCAGCCCCCGCCAAGCCTTCTGATACACGGGGTGGGTCAGAAAAGAAGCAGCAGGGTGTTGTCTCTGATTTATGAATCCTCCTAACCTGCCTCGGGAATGGCAGTTCTCTGCCAGGCAGGATTTGGAGGCTTTGTTTTCACACCACATACACAGTTATAAATCAGGAATAGCACGACTGACGTCAGCGCAGCTTCAGCAGCAAAAAGCCAGTGTCAGGAAATTTATAATTGTGCCTTGGTCTTCCTCCATCTCCTCCGCGAGGGCTGGAAACCCCTTGCCTGCCCTTCAGGCAAGGAGATTTGTAATACTGACGTCTTCCCGCTGCTGTACCCGTACCCGAGGGGGCTCAGGCCCCGCCACGAAATCCTAGGCTGGTTGGCAGGACCAAGAGCAGGGGCTACAGCAGGAGGTCACAGGGGTGAGCCATGCAGTGTGGGCACCTGGAGCTGGGGCTGGCTCCATGGGACGGTCCCGTGCGCTGCCAGCACCCAGCAGGATGTTTGCTGTGCCCCCAGGTTTCCCCGAAGTGGATTACTTCCAGGCAGCGGCACAGCGTGTCGAGGGCGCCGGTGGTGCTGGGGGGTGAGTAGCCAGGAGCCGGCCAGACAGGTCTTGTTGTTACAGCTCTCTTGCCGGTGTGTGCTGCTCCAGCAGGGCATCGGTGGGCCAGTCTGGTTCGCTAAATCTCTGCCACTTTCCAGTTTCAGCAAGGTCCCCAGCCCTGGAAGCTCCCACCTCCAGGG
Organism: Dromas ardeola; assembly: GCA_013398915.1. Lineage (NCBI taxonomy): Eukaryota > Metazoa > Chordata > Aves > Charadriiformes > Dromadidae > Dromas > Dromas ardeola. Next base: position 461,319 of record VYZM01000919.1, on the reverse strand, counting down.
ACATCATCAGGTCACTACCGCCAAGAGCCAGGAGATCGTGGTGCTGCCCCGCTCAAACGCCCGGCTGCAGAGGCCTCTGGGCAGCCAGGACAGCCCAGCCGATGGGGCTGTGGCAGCAGCAGGTGACTTTCCTGCCTGGCTGGGCTCCTGCTGTCCCCCGTCTCCTCTCCCCAGCCCAGAGAGGTGCAAGGGAGCTGACCGTGAGAATGTGGCTGTTGGTCAGTCTTGAACTCAATGGGGTCTGGGCCAGGAGTCCCAGGGACCCTTGGCCAGGAATGGGGGTGGGGGAAGGACCAGTCACCTCCGTCGCTTCCTGGGATACTGGGATAACCACGCAAGTTTCCCTGTCCTCTTTTGGGGCTAACACAGGGGTGTCCTGTGGTGACCTTGCCTTATGACATGTCTCCATTCTGCTTCAGAGGATGCCCATGGGGCCGGGCACAGGGAGCAGCAGTGGTCTCCCAGGGGTTCCCCCGGGCCGTGGGACAACAGCTGCCAAGAAGATGACTACGGGCTGGTGGCCAACAAGAGGAGGTCCTACTCCTTCACCTCAGGTACGGCCCTGGTTTCGCTGTCACTGCCAGGAGGTGGCACCACTGCCCCTGTCCCCACAGACACCCGAGGGCAGGTGCGATGCTGCTCCAGCACCCACCCCATCCCACATCCCTGCGTCCTGGGCTGCAGCCCCCCACTCAGGGAGGGCTCTGGGGCGCTGGCAGCACCCATTGGCACCTTGCCCTCCCCGCTGACTGCTCCCTCTTGCAGCCACCTACCAGAAGATCACGCCGGTGGCCATGCCCAAGGAGCCAGTGGAGCCTGGGAGCAGCTACTCAGTCACCCTGTACATCGGGGAGCAAGCGGCGGCCGTGCCACGGGCGCGCTGCCACTCCTTCGTGGCCCAGCCGGGGAGCCCACGGGACACGCTGGGGGAGAAGACCCCCGGCCCCCCTCGCCCCAAGAACAAATCCGTCTTCAAGAAGTTCTTTGGGAAGAAGGAGTGAGACCCAGCTGAGGGGGAAGAAAAACCCCAGCCTGCCCTTTATCCTCCTCTCGGGTGCTATCCTGGCCCGGTCTTCGCTCCCAGCACCAGCTCACCACTTGCCACTTCCCCGGGGGCGAGAGGCTGTGGCAAGCGGCTCTGCTTCAGCCGGCCCCGGGGTTGCACTGTGCCCCAGTCACTGCCACCCCCGGGCTCAGCCCGGTGCTGAGCACCCCTCCTGCCCGCCCGCCAGGTGCTCTCCCTGAGTGCCGCCGGCTCCCCAGGCGTCTCGCTGATACGCAGCACGAGCAGGGGTGGAGGGGTGGATGTTTTTATTAAAAAACAAACAGACGCTTAAGTCTGGGAGTTTCTTTCTCCAGCAGCACCCGCCAGCGCGGGAGGAGAGGGGCTCTGCAAGGTGGTCCCTGCTAAGACACCTTCAGATGAAGGGGGACCTTGCAGCGGGTTTCGGTCCTGCTTGGGGGGAAGCCTGAGCTGTCTGGTGCCTGTCACAAGGATGCTTTGTCCTGTAGTTCCTCTGTGCCTGAGCCCAGCCCAGCTAATCCCACAGGGCACCAAATGGGCCCCTTTTCCCTGCTGCGGGAGCTCGGCAGGGAAGCCACTGCCTGCAGAGCAGATCCTCCTGCCCGCGCAGCCCTGCCAGGCCTGCCCTTCCTCTCTCACAGGGTGGCCACCGGCCCGAGTCACGGCAGGCGGACGCCATGTGCCACGGAGGGGGCCAGGGGAGTGTGTCCGTACCCCCAGGGCTTCCTGCATCCCGGATAGTTTGCAATAACTTCACCGGGCCACGCCAGCTTCAGCTGCCCTGGTTCCTGCCTGTGCTGGGAAGGGGAAAGAGCAGCTGGTCCAAACTGTCCCCGACCGTGCGCCAGCCCCGGGGGGAGAAGGGGAAGTTTCTGGGGCCGTGGGTAGCAGGGCCTCTCCCCAGCGGGCTGCGAGGCTCGGCCATGCACACCCCTCGCCTCCTCATCCGCACTGTGGGGCTTAAAATAGAAGTGCTGGCTGCAGCCCAGCTCTGCAGCAAGGGCTGGGA
>VYZM01000919.1:407850-422531 GCA_013398915.1 Dromas ardeola | reverse complement strand
GAGGGACGCGGGGACCGCGTCCCTCCGAGCGCCGCGGCGAGGGGCGGCGGGGAGCCCCGGGCGGCGGGGAGCCCCGGCCGGCGGCGGCGTGGGGCTGGTGGCCCCTCTCCCGCCCCCACCACAACCGCACACCGTTAAATGGCAGCGCTGGTAGGGCCCGCTAGTGGTTCCGCCGCGCGCCGTTTTAAGGCGGAAGGAGACGGTTGAGCGGTGCGGTACCCCCGTGCCTATAAAAGGCAGCCGGGGAGCGTTGTAGCCTTTTCGCCGGTGTCTGTATCCGACACGGTGAGGGCGCTGCGCTGTCCCGGGCCGGGCCTGGTGTCCCCGCCGCCCTGCCCGCGGTGCGAACGGCCTTTTTGCTTGCCTTGCAGATGCCCGAGGAAGCGCGGCACGGGGAGGAGGATGCCGAGACCTTCGCCTTCCAGGCGGAGATCGCCCAGCTCATGTCGCTCATCATCAATACCTTCTACTCCAACAAGGAGATCTTCCTGCGGGAGCTCGTCTCCAACGCCTCCGACGTGAGCCTGGCCCCTGCTCGTGGTTTGCTTCCTCTGCCGGGGTGGGGGTTGTGCTCGGGGGGGAGGCTGATGTCCCGCTGGGGGTGCCCAGGGAGAAGCCTGGGAAACCCGCGACGCTTGTGGTGCTGGGAGGAGGGAGGTGGCAGCTGAGGAGGGAGGCCGTGGCGAGCATCACCTTCTCACCTAGGCGCTGGATAAGATCCGCTATGAGAGCCTGACTGACCCCTCAAAGCTAGACAGCGGTAAGGACCTCAAGATCGACATAGTCCCCAACCCCCGGGACCGCACGCTCACCCTGGTGGACACTGGCATTGGGATGACAAAAGCAGACCTCATCAACAACCTGGGCACTATTGCCAAGTCGGGTACCAAAGCCTTCATGGAAGCCCTGCAGGTGGGTTGTATGGCTTCGCTAAGGCCTGGGCCATAGGCCCAGGGCGTAAACCCTAACCCAGCTGTCTTTTTTGCGGTGGGAGCTGTCAGCCTACCCAAGTGTGCTTCCCCACCTTCCCAGCAGCAGGGAGGAGCTGAGGGTAGGGCTGGCTGCCTGTTGGCACTTGCCTCTTTTTCTCTGCGTGCTGACCCAGTTCTTTACCGCTGTGAATAAGTTGCCGACATCTCCTGTTTCTTCGCTGGTCTATCAGTCTTTCTCTGCTATCACAGGCTGGCGCAGACATCTCCATGATCGGGCAGTTTGGTGTGGGTTTCTATTCTGCATATCTAGTGGCTGAGAAGGTGGTTGTCATTACCAAGCACAATGATGATGAGCAGTATGCTTGGGAGTCGTCAGCTGGGGGCTCCTTCACTGTCCGAACTGACCATGGTACGTATTGTACAAAAACCCAAGTATGTTTCTCTGCTAGAAGTATCCCTTTTCGTGGTGCTCTCTAGAGCTGTGCTGTGTTGTCAGTCACACTTGTTAATGTTAGGTGTCAGGTAGTGTTTAGGGTCAAGGAGCTGGTCCCACTTGTTTTTTGCTCTTTAACACTGTGCCCCGAAATGCTAACGTTTCTCTCCGCACACCGTAGGTGAGCCCATTGGACGGGGCACCAAAGTGATCCTGTATTTGAAGGAGGACCAGACAGAGTACTTGGAGGAGCGGCGTGTCAAAGAGGTGGTGAAGAAGCACTCCCAGTTCATTGGCTACCCCATCACGCTCTATGTACGTAAGGGAAGGACTGTGGGGACTCCCTGGAAAGCTGGAGGCAGGTGTGGGTGGTATTGGGAGCAGGAGCCGAGAAAAGGCAGAGTAAAGTCTCTTCTGTTCCCTACTATAGCTCCTGCCTGCTGGTTATTGAGAAGTGGTGTTCCCAGCTTGTGTGGCCAGAGGTGGTTTTAGGCTGGGAGCTTATTGGAGGTGAAGGTGTGTCCAGCCACGCTTTTCACCTTTGATTTGTATAGCTGGAGGTCATCTAAACCAGCCATGGAGGGAGGAGGGTTTCCGGCCCCTTGTCTCATCTTCTCAGACACAGCTTTTGGTAGCATGAGCTGTGGAGGGACTGAGGGCTGGTTTTAGGAGAAGCTCTGGTTCCAAACGTTGCATTTGTTGGGCCTTGGAGGACACTCATTTCTCTCATCTGGAGCAAAATTCCTAATAGCCGTTGCTTGGGGCTAAACCTGACTGTTGGTTGTCCCTTTCTCAACAGATGGAGAAGGAGCGTGAGAAAGAGATCAGTGATGATGAGGCAGAGGAGGAGAAAGGTGAGAACGAAGAGGAAGAGTCAGCATCCAAAGATGAGGAGAAGCCCAAAATTGAGGATATGGGCTCTGATGAGGAGGAGGAAGAGGGAGACAAAGGCAAGAAGAAAAAGACCAAGAAAATAAAGGAGAAATATATTGACCAGGAGGAGCTGAACAAGACCAAGCCTATTTGGACCCGCAACCCTGACGACATCACCCAGGAGGAGTATGGCGAGTTCTACAAAAGCCTCACCAATGACTGGGAGGACCACCTGGCTGTCAAGGTGCGTGCTGGGCCACCCTGCCTTTCAGGGAGAGACAGAGGGCCCCTTTCCAGCCCATACCCAGAGCTACCACATCGTTGTTCCTCAGTGGCACTGAGGGCTCCTGGGCCACTTGGTGGTGCCCCAGCCTGCACTGGGACTCCCATGCAGGTGGAGGGGTTGGCAGTGCCAGCCTAGAAGCAGGATGGGAGGGTGTTGGGCCTCAGAGAAGCATGACTTCTCCATCCAGGCCTGCTGGATGCCAGAGAGCCCTGTTACGCAGGGCGCTGAGGAGGGGGAAATGCAGGCTGCTAGAGACCCTGCTGTGTCCCCCTGCCAGCCCCAATGCTGAGGAATGGCAGTTCAGCCTGTCTGCAGCGGGTCCTGGGGGAAGGGGTAGAAGAAAAGCACTCCAGCAGCTGTTTTTCCTTCCTGGCTCTGCAGCACTTTTCCGTGGAAGGGCAGCTGGAGTTCAGGGCCCTGCTCTTCATCCCACGCCGTGCCCCTTTTGACCTCTTTGAGAACAAGAAAAAGAAGAATAACATTAAGCTGTACGTGAGGCGTGTCTTCATCATGGACAGCTGTGACGAGCTCATCCCTGAGTACCTAAGTAAGAACCCCTTTGCCTCAGACTCCCAGTGTGGAGCTGGGACCCCCACAGCCTGTGGTACTGCTCCCAGTATAAAGTGGCTGTCTGAGGCACTAGCTGGTGTGGGCGCACAGCAGTCAGCGTCTTAGCACTTTTCCTTCTATGATGAAGTTCAGAGCTCTTAACCTGACTCCTGTTTTCATTTCCCCTACTCAGACTTCATCCGGGGCATTGTGGACTCAGAGGATTTGCCTCTGAACATTTCTCGTGAGATGCTTCAGCAGAGCAAGATCCTCAAGGTGATCCGCAAAAACATTGTGAAGAAATGCTTGGAGCTCTTTGCTGAGCTGGCAGAGGACAAAGAGAACTACAAAAAATTTTATGAGGCCTTTTCCAAGAATCTGAAGGTGAGCTGGGCACCCTGCACCTGGAGGAGGGAGGGGCCCATGACCTGTTTGCCTGAGGAGCAGGCTTGTCCCTGTGTCGTGTCTTCTCTGCCTGGGTGTTAGGGTAGACGGGATCTCGCAAGTGCCCCAAAGAGCCTTTGTGGACAGCTGGCCCCTTGGCTGCTCTAGGCCTCGGACTCGAATGGTTAGGGGATGGGCAGAGATAGCTTTGCCTTGAGGGTGGCCAAGTGCATGCAAGTCCCGTCCTGGAGGCTTCATGCATCTCTTCTGCCCCCAGCTGGGCATCCATGAGGACTCAACCAACCGAAAGCGCCTTTCGGAGCTACTGCGTTACCACACGTCCCAGTCAGGCGATGAGGTGACTTCACTTTCAGAGTATGTGTCCCGTATGAAGGAGACCCAGAAGAGTATCTACTACATCACAGGTGAGCCAGAGCTCCTCCGTGCCCTAGTGAGGTGGAGGCAGGTTACCTGCCTACCAGCCCTAACTTAAAGCAAATTTCTCCAGATAGGTCCTGCTGCCTTCAGCAGGCCCTCCCTGCTGAATAACAGCCCGTCTCTGGGAGCTGGGGAAAGACCACCATGTCTAAAGCCCCGGCTGCAGCCAGTTTTATGCTAGGGGCTCTGAGAGACTGGTGCTGTTTGTCCTGCCGTTAACCAGCTCTTACATCTTGGTGACATCTCATTTCTACACCCAGGGGAGAGTAAGGAGCAGGTTGCCAACTCAGCCTTTGTAGAGCGTGTGCGGAAGCGTGGCTTTGAGGTGGTGTACATGACGGAGCCCATTGACGAGTACTGCGTGCAGCAGCTCAAGGAGTTTGATGGCAAGACCCTGGTATCGGTCACCAAGGAGGGGCTGGAGCTGCCTGAAGATGAGGAGGAGAAAAAGAAGATGGAGGAGAGCAAGGCCAAGTTTGAGACCCTCTGCAAACTCATGAAGGAGATCCTGGACAAGAAGGTGGAGAAGGTGAGATGGGCAAGGAGCTCAGACCAGGGCTGTGTCCTGGGCTGGAAGGAGGAAGCTGGGCCCTCCGTGATGCAGGCAAGGGCCCCAGCTCAATGCATGCCTCTGATCTCCCTCATCTCCTGCAGAGGAGCCGCTAAAGGAGTCTGGAGGTCCCAGCATGCACGGCACCATCTTGCTCTAAGCAGCCAGGCTGCAGGTGAGGGGCACTGACCCAAATACGTGCATTGATGGGAGAGGGTAAGTGTGGGAAACGTGCAGTGGGTGCTGAAGGTGCTGGCTGAGCTGTCCAAACTGGTCTGTGCAGCAGTCCCAGAGCTGCTTGAAGGATCTGTGCTTGCTTTGGGGCGTACCCAAGCGAAGCTGGGGCAAAGGCCTTGGGGTATCATGTGTGCTGTGGCTGGGCCCAGTCCAGGGCATATGGGGACTGCTCAGCTAACCCTTGGCTACATTGGCAGGTAACTATCTCAAACCGATTGGTCTCGTCTCCCTGCTGCATCGTCACCAGCACCTATGGTTGGACGGCCAACATGGAGCGCATCATGAAGGCTCAGGCGTTGCGGGACAACTCTACTATGGGCTATATGATGGCCAAGAAGCACCTGGAGATCAACCCTGACCACCCAATTGTGGAAACCCTCCGCCAGAAGGCTGATGCTGACAAGAATGACAAAGCTGTCAAAGACCTGGTGGTGCTACTTTTTGAAACTGCTCTGCTGTCCTCTGGTTTCTCCTTGGAAGATCCCCAGACCCACTCCAACCGCATCTACAGGATGATCAAACTGGGCCTTGGTAGGTATCCATGCAGCGTCTCAGGCCTGGAGCAGGTTCTGAGAGCAGGTTAGCTGAGTGGGCTAGTGTGTAATTGTCTTGGGGCAGGGGGAGGCCAGTAAGGGAGCCATGCTGGTGTGTTGTGCAGAACCGGCTGTGTACATAAGGTGGCCAGGGGCAAGTGGAAACCTGGAACAAGATACTTTGGGAGGTCTCAGGGCTCTGAGTGCACTGTCCCATCCTCCACGAGGCCAGGAGCCACCACCGGGCTGCTCAGATGACAAGCTGAGGCTTTTTAGTTCTTCATAGTGAATGTCAAAAGTCTGCCATGGGAGATGTGAAACAGCTTGTGCTTGCACCCAACGTGTTTCTCCAAACTGGCTTTTTTAGGCAAAAAGGTAAATGATGAAGTGTTGTGGCTTGGCATAACTACTAGATACCAATAGCCCTGTCCCTCAGGCAGTGTCAGCAGGAGCCAGCCTTTGCTCTGGGAGAGGCTGTTCCTCTGGGATCACTTGGTGTCAACTGAAGGCCTCATATCTTCCTTTCTCCCCTCTCCCAGGCATTGATGAAGATGAGGTGACTGCAGAGGAGCCCAGTGCAGCTGTCCGTGATGAAATTCCCCCATTGGAGGGAGATGAAGATGCATCCCGCATGGAAGAGGTAGACTAAAGTAGGAGGATGCCTCTTCCCTCACCTGCCAGGCCTCTGGCCCACCTCATGTCTGCTTAGAAGGGGCTCTGCTCCCACCAGCTGCTACTGACTCCTTGGTGGTGTCAATTTTTTTGTATTTGGTTGGTTGGGGTTGTTTTTGGCAGGGTGCAGGAGGGCATGATTCCCTGCTTGTCAGTAGTGAGTGATTTCAGGCAGCCCTGAGGCCTGTCTGTTCTGTGTCTTTCTGCTTGTGTAGGAACAGCTCATGGGGAGTGGAGGCGAGGAGGCATCAGGCTTCCCCTGTATCCCCGCCATGGGGTCTCCCACATTCCCAGTAGGCATCAAATGCTGCCCCTGTTCCATCGGGGTGGGAAAGCCTTTCCTCTGAGCTGCTGCCTCCCTCAAACCCCAGGGTAGGATATTGTATTTTGGTTGGTTTAGTTATTTTTTTGTTTGATTATGTTTTTGTTGTTTTGTTCTACTGGAATTAAAGTATCAAAGAGTGTGGTTTACATGGCGGGGTCCCTTGTGTTTCATGCCTACCATACTGAGAAAAGGTTCTCAGCCTGTGCCTGAGGGTATCAGGCCGCTGGTCTCTCCCCTTCCCTGACTGGTTTTCAGAGCCCTGCTTTAGGCGATCTCTACCCCTTCCCTGCCATGAAAGCACCATGAAAGGGGTAGGAGAAACACATGACCTGCTGTGCAGGTGGCGTCATCTCCAGCAGGCAGTAGTTGTCCACCCAGAGGGCTGCATGCCCCGCAGCCTGGGAACAAACATTTCCAGTCTGCACACGTCAGCTGGGCAAGCCGAGCCAGGACCTGAGCCTGCACTGCTGCTGGCTGGTCTGAGCGTCCCTGTGGCAGGAGCTGCCTGACTGTTCCCTTGCCGTGCAGAGCAGGGGGTGGAGTGACAGCTCGGGACCATACTTGAGCTACCTCTCTTCAGCTCTTAGGCCAAACCATTTGCTCTGTGCTCTAGACTCCTCCTTTCCTCCCACCTCCAGCCTGCCCTTTCGGGGCTTCTGCAGCCCTGGAGGGGTTTGTCAGTATCTGTCCACCCCCTGGCTTTTGCCTGTGTCCCAGATGACTGAGAAACCTGGGGCATCACCTCTGATTCATCTGCCCCTTGCACTGAGCTCATGCCCCATGAGCAGTGGGGTTTGTCATCCTCAGCCACAGTGGCCCCTGGGGTTTGTCAGGGGAAAGTGACACCAACATCAAGTTCTCTTGCTGGCTGCTTGCCAGCAACCACAGGCACAAAATGGAGTGGGCTTTAGCCAGTATCTGTCTTTTACAGGGAGGGGTGGAGGCAGGGCCTGCTGGAGTTCCTCTCTGCACACCAAGGCACCGCGGGGCACTGCGCTGCCAATGTGGCAGCTGTTTGGGTGCAGGCTGCTAGGGCAGTGCTGGAGCTGAGCTAGCAAATGCCTTCAGGGTATTTTTTTTTTTTTACTGAGACAATAGGAAAAAAAAAAAGGTTTAAAAGTAACATTCCTCTCTCTATAGGAAGGTTTTGGCACATAATGAATCAGTAAAGTCAATTTTTAACTTGGAATGCTTTGGGTTTTTTTTTTTTTCATAAATTTTTTCTTTAGATCTACATGTAAATTAGAAAAGGTATGCCATTCCTAACCTGGTGGACAACCTATTTTTTTTGACCAAAGAAAAAAATAACCATTCCATTTTCAGTCAGCAGATGGTGGAGGCGCAGACATTTGGGGGAATTTGTAGGGGCAGGATGAAGGGCTGTGAGGCTGCACAGGCACTTTCAAGAGCTTGGAGGTAGGAAAAGGAGCACAGATAGAACTGCTGGAGAGCCAAGTGTGCTGAAGCCTGCGCTGTGATCAGTACCAGCTCTGTTATCCCTGCTGGCTCAGCTAACTTAGCACTGTGATAAGCAGCTCCTGTCCCTAGCCTTCTCTGTTTCTCTTGTAGCCCTCACCTGTGTCTCCCCTTTCTCTAGCTCTGTTAGGCTAAGGTCCTGTCTTTGACCCCAGACCTCACCACAGCTAGGTTACATAGGCCTACAGCCAAGATTTTTCACCAGGCCTCTCATAGGTACCAGTAGGATGTGCAATCCACACCCCAAGCCTTCTCTGGCTCTGGTGTGGGGCCTGTGGAGCTGGTGTTGGTGCAGATGCATCCCATAAAGGATGGGCTCTTCCAGGGCTGTGCTACACCACTGAGGGCACTGGCTGGCAGGTGCTCAGCAGGCCTCTGCATCATCTCTCTAGCTATGCAGGCTCTAGCTACACCCACTGGGGCGGGAACCCAGGAGCCAAACCAGAACCAGGCTAACAGCTCCTCCACCTGCCCCCCAGTTGTCCAAACCTGGCTGTGCTACCCCTGTCCAGCCTTGGAGCTTTGGGTCCAACCCTGGCTGATACCTGCCTGGGCAAAGGCAGAGGCACCTGTGTTTGGAAAGAAAAGACAGCTTTGCTGTCCTAAAGAGACTAGGGACACAGGAAGGGTTGGGAAGTCTCTCCCCTCCTTCCAGGTATATGGGAAAAAAAAAAAAAGTTAAAAAGAATATTTACTCTTGGGGCATTATATGCAGCATATTTTTAATTTAATAAAACAAAGAGAAAAAAAAAAGTTGTCTTTCAAAAGTACCAAAACCTGCTGGCTTGTCAGTCAGGTTTGTGTTGAGGATAAAAGGGTTAACCAGTAAAACCCAGGCTCCTGGGGAAGAGCAGCTTTCCCTGCTCCATCCCCTGCTGCCTGGGGAGCCAGTGCCCACTCGCTCCATCCCCTGCTGCCCTGCCCGTGGAGCAGGAACAAGGCCCCGCAAGCGGGCTCTGCCCCATCTCTCAGCCCTCCAGGCACAGTGGGGCTCTGGCCAAGCCCCAGTAAAGCTGGGGCCAGTGCCTCCAGTTGGCAGGAAGGAGAGGGGCTATTTGTGCTTCTCTGAATGGCAACTACAAAGCCCAGAAACTGTGGCACTGAGACACCCGGAGGCAATGCCGGAGCTTCTGGGCAGCGCAGCCTTTGGCCTGTGACAGCAGCGGATGTAACCAAAAAGCAACCTAAAACAACTCAGCAAGCCTTGGGAACCGTACCGGCCAGCCTCAGTCTCTGCATAAAAATCAGCCTGGGCTGAAGGGAGTGAAGAAAAGTGTCTTGGAGCAGGGGCGAGGAACTGATAAAATAAAACTCGGAGGTACTGGCTTTCACTGCAGAGTGCTCCCCTCAGAGCAGATCCCAGGCCTGGGGTAGGACAGGCTGGGAGTCTTTCCCTTAGCTGTGCCTGTCCTACCTGGAGCAGCTCCTGGGAGCGGGGGGGCTGAGACCTCCCCTGCCTTGGGAGAGGCTCAGCTTGGGACTTGCCTCACATGAAGGTGTTTCAAAAAGAAAGCTAGTGTTTTGTTTACCTTTCCTCCTGCTGAGCTCTGGAGTAGTGACAGAAATGGAGGAGCATTAGCCAGAGGCATGATGGTGCCAGGGAAAAGGGCTCACTTGTTCATCGGTGACTTTGGAGAGAAGCCACAAGACAGAGGTGGGGCAGGAGTACCAGCAGCCCCACACTGTTTTTTCCCCCAGGATGCGAGCCCCTAGGCCCGTGCCTTGGCTAAAAGTCTTTGACCCATTAAGGCAAATGGAAAGGTTGGGAGCTGTGGCAGCTCAGAGCATTCCCTGGGCTTGTTCCAGCCCCTTCCCCAGGAAAAGCAGTTGGAAAAGTGAGTCATTGGTCCAGCCTATCCATACCCCACCCTGCTCCTCAGCAGGTTCTGAGAAATCAAGCAAGTACTCCTGAGTGGAGGCAGGACAGCAGGCATGGCTTAAATGCCATGGCCCTAGTTCCTTAGACCTTTTGTATAGGGGTGTCCCCTGGTGGAAGCTTCTTACTGCGCTTCTTCATGCGGCTGCGGGCGTAGACACGGAGGAAGAGGGCCATGAAGACAACGGCTACACCCAGCCCGCCCATGACAGTGACAGTGTGCCCATAGATGAGGCAGGAGAGGAGGATGGCAAAGGCCTGGCGGAGTGTCATTATGATGGTGAAGACAGCTGCCCCAAACTGGTTGATGGTGTAGAAGATGAAGAGCTGGCCGCAGGCGGAGCACACCGAGAGCAGCACAGCGTGGGCCATGAACTCTGAGTGGCGGGCCATGAAGCGTACCGACTCCAGCAAGGCACCCTGTTCCAAGAGCGAGCCCACCGTGAAAAGGCAGGAGAAGACATTGACGCCAAACATCATCTGCACAGGAGACATCTTGTAGGTGAAGAGGGCATCCTGCCAGTTGGAGGTGAAGCTGTCGAAGATTATGTAGCCGGCCAGGAGGACTATGCCTGAGAAAGTGGTGACGGTGGACATATGCCTGTTGGGAGCACTGGAGAGCAGGAACATGCTGACCCCCACGGAGATGAGGGCAGCAGTCAAGTACTCCCAGTACTCATAACTCTTGCGCGACACCAGTTTGCCCATCATCATCACTGGGATCACTTTGGAGGCCTTGGCCAGCACTTGGGTAGGGAAGCTGACGTATTTGAGTGCCTCATACTGGCACCAGCTGCTGAGGATGTTGGAGAGGGAGGCAAAGGAGTATTTGTACATAGGAGCCCCATGGCGTGGCTGCTTGGTCAGGGCGCAGTACAGACCAGCCACCGTGAAGGCCAGGATGCGGTTCATGAACACTAGGAACTGGGAGTCCTTGAACTTCTCACCAGGGTCTGTTTCGGTGGCACCGTACGTTCTTGTCATTACACGCTCCTGGAGGACACCCCACGTGAGGTAGGAGGCCTGCGAAGCAGGAGGACCACAGGGAGAGTCAGGACCTGCAATGGCAGCTGCAAGCAACCACAGGAAGAACAGACCCCAGAAGATCCTTGCTTGCCCCAGCATTGCCTCATCCTCTCTATGGCAATGCTTCCCTGAGACACTGGGAGATGGGGCCACCCCCCACTCCACCCATCTGAGGGAAACCAGTGTCCCATGTGGTTACAACCAGGAACATCCCGTCCCAAACATAACCTGCTCGGTTTACAGCCTCTTCAAGGGGAAAAAGGCCTGCAAAGCAAACATCCTGGCATACAGTGAGTGGTTATGCTTTAAGCTCCCTGTTGAACCAGACCGACAGGATCAGGGAACGTTACCGATGCACAGCTGAGGTTTTAGTGCCAGCTCCCTGCGGCAAGTCCTGGCACTTTTCCCAGTGGCCTCTGCGTTGGTTTTCACTTTCAGCTCCCTAGGCCCGGTTCTTCCATCCAAATCAATTCTAGTTTCAAACCCAGCAGACGAAATTGTCCTCCAGGAATGATCACTGTTCTGGCTGTCACCTCCATTACTTCTGGTGCAAGCCCCTCACAGAAGTAACACAGACTTTATCTCGCCACACATAGCCTCCTGAGAAACCGAGACACAGAGACATGCAAGGATTCGGTGGTGACCCGCAGCAAGTCTGGATGGGCTGGGATAATAGGCCAGAGAGCGGGTGTCTTCTGCTGGCTGTGGGATGCGTGGGTCTTTCTATCACAATGCCTACATTTCTGTTTTTAATCCTCAGACCCAAAAAGCTGCCCTTCCTAACGATGTTCTGGCTGTAGCGAAGACTTAGGGAAACTAAGATTAAAATCCTCTTTATCTGTAGCCGAATTCAGTATTTGTCTCTGGTATTCCAATGTAAACCATCAAGGCAGGACACATCAGCCCCAGAAGGTGAACCAGAGCAGAGCCTGGGTGCTAAGAAGGCTCAAACTATCTGCTCCTCTGACATGAGGGCCAGAACAAAAGCAGCCCTAACAATCTGCTGAATCACAGAATTTTCCCTACCCATGGCTGCCAGAGGACTGCGATCGGACAGACAAGAGGTCCCAACCTGGATGACCTCCACAGCCCTTACAAGTGACCCAGCAGCCCTGGTGGACTATCCTGGTCGAGAGTCTGTGTCTCAGCTTCCAACCCTGTCCTGATCAAGGACAGCACTGAATCCTTGGTCTTCAAGGAACTGACGGCCACAAACCCGCTGCCCACCTCCTGCTCCCAGAGCCAGGCACACATGCACAGAGCCCCTACCTGTAGTCCAGCAGCGCAGAAGACCAGCTTGAAGACCTGTCGGGCTGTAGAGGACTCGGTGGGCTCCGCTCGGGGTGGCAGGGAGCCATCCTCCTGGTGTAGAGACTTCACCTCAGAGCCGAACACGCATGATTTGATGACAGGGAAGCAAATGCCTCGGCCTGAAGTGGGTAAGAGAACATAGAGACAGAATTAACCACAGCCTGGGCACCACAAGCCGCACCAGCTTGAGAGGTGAAGCCTCCCTCCTTATTAGGCTCTGCATCTGCTGGTGCAGACGCCTCAAAGAAATTTGTTTCAGGGTAGCACCTAGACAGGTCTGGGATGCACCTCTGCAATTGGCTCACTCCTGGTCTGACAAAGCAGGTCAGGGAAACAAACAGTCAGTGCCGAATAAGGTGTGGAGGGCTCACAAGGAGGCAGGATGTGGAAGGGAGGCTCCTGCCCTTACCTGTCTCCAGGTAATTCCTTCTCTTGAAGTACTGGATGAGGAGGAATCCTGGCACCACAATACTCGCGTAGCCAGCAGCATTAATAAAGAAACGGAGGAGCCAGAAGTCCCCCCAAGACTCCTGCAGGGCAGCGGGGATCTCTTCACCAGCAGCCATGGTAGGGAGGGAAGCCAGCATGAGGGGAAGGCAAAATCTGTGGAGAAATGAAGAGGCAGGCTGTGGGCAACCGGCACACGGCCAGCTTCACTCCGCATGCCTGTGCCCCCCCGGCCTGCTCCCCACCGGCAGGCAGCACTCAGATCCCACGTCAGCGATGATGGCAGCACCTGGAGTAGGAAAAGCCCTCTAGAGTTCTAGAGTTCAAGAGCACATGACAGACATTTATATTTGCTTTTGTTAAGGGTGTTTGCTCTGGCTTAGGAACACGTGGACTTAGAAACTCAGACTTCCAGGAACAGAGAGAGCATTTGAACACTGTTGTAACCACCTGGCTTTGACAACGTCCTTACTCCAAATGTAAGGAGCACCTCGCACCTCACCTTTTTACATTAAACTTTAGTACAGCTCCTGGGCAGAAAAAGGAAAGGTCATTGAAATGAAAAAGCAACTCCTACCCAGCAGCTCATGTTTCAAGCCTGTGGCCAGACCAACCTTCCTCTGAGGCCAAAAGGTTCAGAGCTTCCCCCTCTAGCCGCACCAGCTGAGTGGAGGAGAGCCAGGGAGGGCTCAGGCCGCCAGCCTCCCCCACCTCCCCACGCAGCCCTGGAAGGGAGCATGCCAAGGCATTCCCCACAGCTCAGAGGAAATTACCAGGGCTCACCCGCTTTGCAAGACGCAGCTGGAGAGCAAGGCTGGGAAGGAACCTTCCTACCAGCTGGCTGGCTGGGATTTTATCAGGACTATCCGATAAGGTACAGCTGATATGCTTCAGCTATAGCCCTAAGGTGGTGACCTAGCCATCTTTAAAACAGCTTTAATACTCCCTGAAGGACTTCTTCCCTGCACTGTCCCCTCCCTTGCAGAGGCAAACCTGTGATATCCAGGGGCCATTCAAAGAACAAGAGCACCAGGAAAACAACAGAATAAGCAAGCTGGCAAGGACTTCCTACACCCAAGGCCACCTGGATCCTGCCCTCGCACAACAAGCTGCAGCTTCCTGCATCAGGGTAGGAGGTTTCCTTGGTCCATGCTCCACCTCTGCCTCAGTCTCTCCAGTAGAAAAAGCCTCAAGACTGTCTTGGGGGCCAGGTGGGGCTGGCTACATAAACTTGCACCAGAAACAGCTCTGGGCTCCTGTGACAGAAAGGGACAGAGATGTTAATCCCCCCTCCCCAAAAAACAACCAAGTCATAGGAATTTAGGCCCTGTAAGGTGTACCTGGCCCCAACATAATATAGCTGTGACCTCAAGTAGCCCTCACATGAAACTCACAAATGTAGACCTTTAAAGGTAAGAAGGTCCCCTGCCATTTCATGAACAACAACCCTTCCCCACCAACCTCTTGTCCCCTTGGGAAAGACCTGAGGGGCTTTTCTTATCCTCGGTTGCTGTGGTCAGGACCCCGGAGTCCAACAACCTGACCTAAGCCAAGGCTGTGTTTCACCCTGAAATCTCCCTTCTGTGACTTAAAGGACCCAGAAATTCCCAGCCTAGGGAGAAGTGCAAACAGCTGGGGGTGGGTTTCAGTGCCTGCTTCCTATTCCCCCCCGGCTCTCCACTAGAGAAAAGGCAGTTTGACACCTCCACCCCTGTCATCTCTCCTGCTGCAGGGGCATCATCGCAGGGTGTGGGGGTGCTGCAGGACACAAGAACAGTGCTCGGTGCAGGCACCTGGGGCTGAAGCTGCCCCTATGTTCCCGCATTTGCCCGTATTAAGTAACCCTAGTTGATCCCTGCAGGGTGCCGAAATGCCATTCGCTTTTGCAGAAGCCCAGACGCAAGCCGCAGGGCGGGTTGCCACACTCCTGGGCCACGTCTCCCTTTCAACTTGACGAGAGAGCCCGAAAGCCAGCCGGCTCCACTGCGCCTGTCTTTTACCCCCCACGCCGGCCCCCACGGTGGCAGAACCCGCTCCGCTCTCCCACAGCGGCCCTGAAGGAGAGGGACAATGGCTCTCTCTATGCCTGTGCTAGCAATTCCCAGGCCCCGAGAGCTGACTCAGTGCAGCAGGCCCTGCCCTCCCCCGAACAGGCTGGGGGCGGGGGAACAGGGACGCCAGTGTTACAGGTAGAGGAGAGCGGGCGGCGTGGGGGTGCTGAGCGGGCATGAAAGAAGCCATAGTCTGGAGCCTGTAGAACACCCAGGGAGCCGAGCCGAGACTTGGGCTACCGCTCCCCACCCCGACACGAAGCCACCTCGCCCAGGGGCTCC
>VYZM01000919.1:393728-406938 GCA_013398915.1 Dromas ardeola | reverse complement strand
TGCTTGATAACCCTTTCTGTGAAGAAATTTTTCCTAATATCCAGTCTAAACCTCCCCTGGTGCAACTTGAGGCCATTTCCTCCGGTCCTATCGCTTGTTACTTGGGAGAAGAGACGGACCCCCACCTCTCTACAACCTCCTTTCAGGCGGTTGCTTCTGCCTTTTCCCTCCCCATCCCACCCAGCTGCAGCCCTGGCCCCTGCAGCACCCATGGCTCCTGCTCTGGGCCACCCGTGAGTGCCCCACATCCCCTGCAAAGGTGGCCCGCTCCTGGACGGTGCTTGCCGAGGCCCACGAGCAGNAGAATACGGCTTGTTTGCCACAGGGCTGAGGCCCTGCCAGAAGGTGGGAGGCAAAGATTCAGGAGAAACGGAGCAATCCAGCCCAGGGCTGCTGAAGAGACCAGGCAGGCTCCAGAGTGTCGGTGGTGGGGAGGCCGTGCCACTTTCCTGGCAGCGTTCCCTTGCTATCTCTCTTTCCAAGAAGGGAGGAGGAAGCTCACTCCAGAGGATCTCGGGGCGATTGCTCCATCCAGGATTTGCCCCAAACAATAGCAGCTGCTCCCAGGCAGCAAGCGGGGAATTTCCCCAGCTGAGGTGGGGTCAGGCGCCCTGGCTGTCTCCATTCCCACAGCACCTTCTGTTGCTGGTTCCCCAATGCGTCGCACGTGCTCCTCTGGCTTGGAGAGGGGGCAGGGGAAGGGTGGTGAGCTGAACAACAGAAGGGATGTGGAGATAACCCTGCTGTCTCTGCCACTTTCAGCCTGGGGGAAATCTAAAACCCAGGGAAGAAGTTTTTTAACACCCTCCCAAGCCAGGAGATGGGGCAGGATCTGTCTATCCTCTTTGCGGAAGAGGAAACCACGGCACGGTAAGGCAGCGAGATGTCAGGCGTGACAGCAGAAGCAAGGATCCACAACCTGGTCTTCCAGCACCTCTGATGCTCTGTCTTCAGCCCCGATGCCAGACGCTCAGCAGGACGGCTCAGGACAGGAACGGAGCACCAGGCTGGGATCCCCCAGCACTGGAAAGGCTCTGCAAGCGGGGAAGCCCCCACGCTCTGGCTCACCTTCTGCGGTGCGAGGGAGGGAGCAGGACCCGAGGGAGGAGGCGGGCTGGGGAAGCCCCTGCAGCCCTCACATGCCTGGGCACCCCAGGGTAATGCTCAGCCTCCCCACGCAGCGGGGGGAGTGGGGGGGGAGTTAGATCACATGAGACCTCAGGCACCCACAGCAAGAACAAACATTTATTAGAGTGAGCATGAACTCTCCTCACCCCACACTTATTCTGACGGTGTCTGGGGGTGCCAGAGGATGCTCCGTCCACCTTACAGTGTGAAAAGGGGTTCTCTTTTGCTCCTCCCCTGGGTAAGCTGGAGATCCCCACAAGTCAGACCCATGTCAAGGAGGGGAAGTTCAGTCCTGCTGCAGGGCACAAATACTACAAGAAAAGCCTCCCCTGTGTAGTGTTCATAGCAACACCTTCTTTCCTCCGAGAAGGCAGCCTGAGGGCAACAAAACTTTTCCAATGAGGGAAGGGGGGGATGATATCGTCTCCCAAAGTGTCTCTGCTCCCGCTGAACTGCAGGCAGGCAAGGTCTCAGCGGGCAGCAGGGCAACAGCGCAGAGCGAGGAGGCAGCCCGATGGGCCAAAGGAGTCCAGCCGCTCATTCAGAGCACACCACGGGTTTCCCCGAGATCTTCAGGTCATCGAAGGGCAGCAAGGCGAGGAGCTGCAAAGGCCAAGCATGCAGAGATGTAAGGATCCAGGGTCACGTCTCCACTCAGAGCTGGGGTAGGGGCCCAGAACTTCCTCCCCAGCCCTGCAGCCTCCCACCTCCCCGCAGAAGTGCCAAGAAACCCTGGCTGGGCTTTCCCTAGGGCTTGAGGCAACAAGTAGTCACCCCATGCACCCCCAGAGCCAACGCCTGCACCCTATAGGGGAGGACAGGCAGAGCTAGAACCTCCTCCTAGGAGCTCCCCCTAAACCATCTGACCCCACAGACTCACGTCGTCGTTGCCGTCAGCCAGGTCCTGGGCTGTCTCATCCTCCATGTTCCTCAGCAGTGTGTCAGCCCCGGAGTGTGAGAGGATGGCAGCGATGGCAGCATCCTTGCGGCCTACGGCCAGGTGGAGCGGGGTGCACCCATTGTACATCTGGGCGTCCACGTACGCCCCGTTGCGCAGCAGGAACTGGACAGCCCTGCGGTTGTGGCACTCCACGGCCAGGTGCAATGGGGTCTTCCCACTCGTGCCCTCCTGCAACCCGCAGACCACAGGGGCATGGGTGCGGGGTCCCCTCAGATGGGCCCCGCAGCACCCACCCCCACCCCAACTGCTGTCACAGCACCCCACAGCCCCACAAGGACCTTTCCTCTCTTCTCCCTCAAAATTCAGTGCCTCAAAGCCCCAGGCCTGCCCCGAGGCCGGAGGCAGTGCCCAGGGGAGCCACGCACCATGCCCAGCCTTACCCAGACATCGCACCCATGCCCAGCCTTACCCGAACATCGATGTTGGCGCCACTCTCCAGCAGCAGAGACATCATCGGGATGTTCCCCTTCAAGGTGCTGATGTGCAGACAGGCCAAGCCTGGGACAGGGGAGACAGGAGAGAGAGCCACAGTCATCCTGGACCACCCTGAGGAACGCCATCCCTGGCGTTGCCAGATCCCTGCAGGCACAACGCACGGTCTCTGCCCCAACCTGGCCACCAGGCTGCCCTTCAGGTCTCACCTTGCCAGTTCTGGAGCTGCAGGTCCTGTTGTTGCCCGTGGGGCTGTGCCGTGCCCTGCGGCGGGGCCGATGCCCGCAGCAGCTGCTGGGCGCACTGCAGGCGCTGCTGCTGGCAGGCCAGGTGCAGCGGGGTGTTGCCATTGCGGTCCTGCAGCCCCGGGTTCACTCCCTTGTGGATCAGCGCCTGGATCACGCTGGGCTGCTCCAGGTACACGGCGAGGTGGAGCGGGGTCTAGAGAGGAGGTGGGGACAGAAATTAGGAAAGCCTGGGGGGGGCAAGGTGCCCTGCAGGACACCAAGCGTGATGAGCCACGGCAGCCTATAGGAGACAGCCTGGTCGCATGGGCAGGCTGCTGCGCAGGAGCCCATCCTTGTCCCAGGGTTAAGCATGGCTGACACTGGGGGGGGTAAATTTGGCTTGCTGCCCTCCCCCACCTCAGCTCAAGGATCACCCATGGGGGCAGATCTCACTCTCCCAGGTTATCTACCCTGCCACATTCAAGCGGTGCCTGCTCCACCCCCCGGGGCTGTCTGCGATGTCCTGGGGCCTCGTAAAGGACCCCTTCGCCCTGCGGTGCTGGGAGCTGTCACACCTCTCTCTCAGGGCGTCTCCCACACCCTTCTTCCCCTCCCCGAAAAGGGGCTGCTCACATGGGACCTTCACCACGCTCTGAAGGATGTGGGTGGGGGGGTCCTGGGGAAAGGGCAGGTGGATTGGGCATCTATCCAGGGAGCAGCCTGCGGCACCTGCCTTCCTCCCATCTTCTGCCTACCTGGAAAAGATCATTTTGGATCTCCAGCACCTCTCTGGGCAGGTGAGCAATGCAGCAGAGTGCCACAGCTGGGACACAGTGGATAATGGCCAGGTGAACCAATCTACAGAGGGGATAAAGGGAACAGGGGAGGAAAAAAAAAGAAAAATGAGCCCTGAGTGCCATGCTGAGGAGCAGAGATCCTCCACTGCTGCATGAAGGAAAAACCTCCCCACCTCCCCCAGTCCCCTTCCCTTCCCACCAGCTTGGATCTCCTCCATCCTGCCCTCTCCCCAAAGAAGCTCAGCAGCAGGACAAGGAAGGAATATGGCCTGAGGCTCCCCAGGGCAGTCCTTCGCTCTCATCCCCACAGGGAATGGACCCTCCTGTCCTCGCTAAGCACTGCAGAGTCTTCCCTCGGACCTCACAGCATACGTGGGGCTTGGACCCGGCACTGCCCAAAGCCCAGCCTCCAACCGGGATGGGTCCAAAGAGCCTGGGAATCATTTCACAGAGCCCAAGGGCTGGGTTTGGCAGCTGTGGATGGATGTCCGGGCTCTGGCAGCTGCCTGGGGAATTCCAGTTCCCCACTGCCAGCTGTGCACTGCACTTCTGCTTTCCCCTCCATGAAGGCAGGCAGCCAAAGCCGGGCAGGAGCCCGGCGCCGGTCCAAGATCACCTGCGTGGTACAGTGCCCGTGCCAGCCAGTCTGCCGGCCCTCACCAATTTCCTCTTCTCTCCACCACATCCTTCCTTTTCGGCACTGCCGTGGCAGGGCTGGCACGCAGCCCGCTGGCACAGAGGGACACCATAGGTGTGGCCAGCAGAGCTCGGTGGCCAGCAGGGAGCCCACATCCTCAGGACCATGGACCCCACAGCCATGGGGTGGCCAAGCAGCCTGGAGTCCCCCAGCCCAAGGAGAGGTTTTATTTCCAGCTAGGTCTGATGCCAGCCCCTGGCGCAGTCAGAACAGAAGTGAGAGCGTGACGGAGGCAAAGCCGAGAGGGAATTTCCAGTCCCCTCCACTGACCTGCTGTGCTCCTGGGCCCACTTGTGGAGAGGGACCGGCCACTCGCCACAGGGCAGCCCCCTTGGGCCATGGCAGGCAGCAGCAAGGAGCAGGCAGCAGCTCCTGCTCTGCAGAGCATGACAGGCATGAGCTGAGCCTCCTGCCACCTCCTCGCTGCTGTGCTGGGGCCCCTGGGTGGCTTTTATCTTTGGCAGCAATCAGCTCTGAACCAAAGGCTGGGCTCTAAGCGGGCTACTGCCACCCATGCTGCTTGGCGGAGAGGGGCTGGGACAAGGGATGGAGGGCGAGAGCTGTGCCAGCCTTGGAAAGACAACCCACTCGCCGGACAGCCCAGCTTTGGGATGCCACCTGCAATGTAGGGGATGGACAGCACCCCTTCACAGGTGAGATGGCAAGACCTGGCCCCAAAGTGTTGAAGCAAAGCAGCGGGGCTGGGGCTGTCTTCTCGCCAGCTGCAGCAGGGACATTTGTGGACAGAGGCCAGTCCCCAAAATGTCCTTTATCCACCTCCTCCCAAGCGCTGCCCGAGGGTTGAGCCAGCACCTGGGACCCTGGCCAACCTCAGCTGAGACCCATCTTTGGTGGGAAAAGAAAGACGGCTCCTCTTCGCCCTGCTGCCAGGAGAGAGGCTGCCAGGAGAGGCTGCATCCCCGGGGAAGCCCCGGGTCACGGCAGGGAATTCCCCGCTGGAAGGAGAGGCCACCCACATTTGCCTCCGCACCGCCGTGGGGTGCCCCCTCGCCGCTGGTGCTCCCCAGGGCAGGGGAGGTGGCTGCGAGCTGGGGCTCAGCAGCCCCACAGGCAGGGTCCGGCTGTCCTTGGTGGACCATGGGGCAGGGGCACAGCCAAGGTGCCCAGCTAGGCTAGCTGGGGGCAGGAGTGAGGGGCAGAGATGGGGGACCAGCTACAAGAATACCCCTCGCCTCAGCGGGCTCTCACTGGCCCCAGCCCGGCTATGATCCTGGCAGAGAGATTCCCTGCTGGGTTTTGCATCAGGCCCCCAGTCCCGGCGGTGGCACCTGCGCCCAGGTGTCCTTTGCCCACTTGCAGGGACAGCCCCTGTTTCTCCAAACCCGCTCCCAGGCACCACGTGCGGCAGAAGCGCGAGTGATCTGCCTTTTTCAGGTACGGCAGAGATAAGACCGCTCAGACAGGGGACTTTCCAAGGCAATCCGGCTTGAACTTTAAACCTCTGCTGCTTTCACTTTCCAGAGCCACGCTGGGCTCCTGGGGGAGAGAGCAGCGCCCGGGGTTGCGTCCCATAGCAGCCAGCCCCCGCGCCCCCAGGAATCCCCCCGACCCCTCTGCCACGACCCACGCCATGCAGCACTGTCACGTGGGGACAAGTGGAGCAGTCACCCAGGGGAGGTGGAAACCCCGGGCAGCCCTCCGCCACCTCGCGCTTCCTGGCTTGGGTGGCTTTGCAGCTCAACGAGGCGATGGAGGCATTCGGGGCTCAGCTGATGCCGAGCAAGTTTGGGCATCTATGCCATGGAGGCGATGCGGGTGACCGTCCCCACCTGGCCAGAGCTCAGGCTTTCACCTTGAAGCCGGGACGTGCCTGCTTTGAAGGATTGCTTCCCGCACGCCTCCCTCTTCCTTCTCCACCCGGGCGCAGCCTCCTCCTGGGCTTTCATTTCTGCATTCGTTCCCCCCTTTCCTCATTGCCAGCCCTCAGCTTCCTGAAACAGCTGCGAGGGCTGTGAGCAGCTCGGGGGAATCACGGCCAGGCCGCCAGGCTGGGATGAGTCCCTCAAGAGCACGCGTGCACTGAGGCACTCTGTGCCACGGGGGGTGACGCCAACCCAGGATCGGGGTTGTCTCCTGCTAACCCAGGGAACCTCCTGCGCCCAGGAGAGCTGCCGTGCGGGCATCGTGCCAATCTCCACTTTCCTCTGGCCAAGGCCACGAGCACACATCTCTCTCTGCCGTGGCAGTCGTGCGGTCCAGCCGCTGATGGGTTCCTGCACGCTGGCATCCAGCAGCCACAGCTGAGCCCCAGAGCCAGGGCACGGCGATGGAGAGATACCCGCTCGCTGCCAGACACCCCTCCTCACCCAGCCATGGCCCCCCACCTCTGCCTGACACAGGGGTGGGTGCCCAGGGGGGCTTTTGGAAAGGGTAACAGGGAGTTTTGGAGTGGGCAAGGGAAGGAGGAGCTGTGGGCAGGGGAAACGTGTCCAGCCTGGGAGTACAGACTGCTGGGCTCGTTCTCACCTTTTCCACTTGCTCACCAGCTCCATCCTGGCCCAAGGGGACCCGTTAGTGCTCTGAATTGCAAAGGTCCCACAGGCACAGGGCATTCGTGGCACAAGGTGATGTACCCATCACCAGAGCAGTAACGATCCTGG
Organism: Dromas ardeola; assembly: GCA_013398915.1. NCBI lineage: Eukaryota > Metazoa > Chordata > Aves > Charadriiformes > Dromadidae > Dromas > Dromas ardeola. Next base: position 400,075 of record VYZM01000919.1, on the reverse strand, counting down.
AGCAGAGGGGTCAGGGCTGTCCCTGGGGATGTCCCCAGGCCTGAACACTCAGCACTGCCATGCCCAAGGTGGTCCAAGTTTAGGCACAGAAGAACACCCATTTCCACAGTGCTGTCCATCTCCCAGGATTCTGAGTGACTTCAAGCACCTGGTAGGAAAAGTGTCCATGTCTGAGGATGTCTGTAACTGGCGGCAAGGAGTAAGGGTAAGGGTGACACCCAGCTCTGACACACAAGGAGAACTGATGAGGTCCCACCAGCTCTCCGCTACCCTCTTCCCTCCCTCTAGAAAAGGGGCTGACTGTGCAGATCCCCCCCCATCCGTGAAGCAAGACACTTTGTCCTCAAAGCAGATTCTCCCTTCACTATCTCACCCCAGAAGCACCCAGGACAAGGGATACAGCATTCAGTAGAATCTGCTTTGACAAATTTTTCTCCTTCTCTAGTTAAGGTCACTGTCTGTAGTGGCAACAGTTCGCCCCTGGCTCCTTATTTTGGCTGAGCGGAGCAGTAGGAAATCATGCAAACAATTCACACAAGAGAAACTTGTTCAGGGGAGGAAATGGCCCCAGCAGCAAGAGAGAGAGCAGAGCGAGGCTAGGAGGAAAACAGCAGGGGAATTCCACGCTTACCCTGCTCTCCTGTTCCAGCCCCGTAACCTGCTAACCGCTTCCTCAGCCATCAGCATGAACCTCTGCCAGCAGGTTCAGCAAGCACAGCTCCATCCTGCCCTGCAGCCCTCCGCCAGCCCAGCCCGGCTGCCTTCCTCCCCACATACCAATGTAATGCTGCCCGGCTCCATAAAACTGTGCCAGCTGCCCTCTGGCAGCTCCAGGGGAGCAGCAGATCCCAGCCGGCTGTAGGCTGATCCCCCACCTCATCTGCTCCTGCGCTGGGCCTCCTGTTCTGCAGGTTTCTTCTCCCCTTCCCTGGGCAAAGCCCCTCCAGCCATTGGGTTCATCCCCCCTGATGTGGTCCGTGTGCTGTCGGATGCGGGGTGCTGGGGGCTGACTGGCAGGGGAGGCATTGCGAGAGGGCTGAGGGCACCTCGTTTTTCAGTGAGGTGGGGGAGGAGGAGGGGGAGGTGGGGAGATGAAGGTGGCTCCATTCACCCATGCACTGCACCCCTGGCCTTACATCCTCTAGACTCTCCACCCACACATTTCGGCATTTCGCTCCGTTTCTGAGCAGGCGGTGGGTCCTGGACTGCAGAAACCCTGAACATCAGATGCACGCAGACCGCCCCCTGCAAGACGAGGGGTCTGTCCTGCACTACCATCACTGCAGGGATGAGCCAAGCCAGAAAACGGGTCAGGCCGCGCCAGGCGGATGGAGCTGGTTTCACAGATGTGGGCCAAGAAGCGAGAAGAATGATTGCAATAAAAGCAGTAAACATCCTGAAAGGTCCATTGGCCATGGCAACTCCATTTCAAATGAAGCAAATTCCCATTCTTGCCCATCAGGAGGAAAATACGCTCTACAGTTTCCGTGCACACAGTGATAACTCTAGGTCAGAGCAGCCTCTTGCAAGAGGACAGTGCCTGGACTTTGCCAGAGCCAGCACAACACACCCTAACAATCATTTACAGCCCTGTGCACATACCCTCGCTACCTCAGGATTTTCTTTTAACAAGGCACCAGCCGTGGGTCTAGGATGTCTCAGGGCCCGCCTTCGGGCCTGCATCTGCCCCAGTCAGAGGGGCTTCCCATCTCTGGGACGCAGAGAGCATCCCACGCAGCTCACTGAGAGGCGCCCAGTAACCACTCTCACAGCTCAGAACCCACAGCCTCTCTTCCTACACAGTCACATCTGACTCCTCTTTTATCCACATTGTATTAAGAAAAACCAAAACAAACAAACGAACAAAAATCAAAACTTTCTTTGTTAATTTAGCTGAGCTCAACCCTTTCCCAGCAGCAGCCAAGCCTGCCTGCAGAGTGCAAGGACCTGAAGCCCTCCCCACCTCCAGTCATCTGTTACAGCCTGACATCAGGCTTCTGCATCCCAGGACATGGAAATTTCCAGCCATTCTTTCCCTTCCTCTGTGCTGAAGTTCCCTGTGCCTCTCCCCAGCTCCAAGGCAAACGTACGCAGGTGGAAAGTCTGAAGAAACTTCCTCCAGGCCAGGCTGAAGTCATCCGAACTGGGGGAAAAAAAAATAAATCCCTTCTTGCCTGCACGGTCTCAGAGGGCTGCCAGGACTCACCCACCTTACGCCAAGGCCGTACGCGTGTGACCCCCGTGGCAGCCAGTAACTTTTGAGGCATCTGAAAGGAGCCTGTGCAGAGCTGCCTGCCCTTGCTTGGAGGGGCACCAAGCCCTTCCCTGCTCACCAAACTCCTGAGCATGCCTAGGAAGGGATGAGAGTCCAGGCACAGGGAGCTGGACACAGCAGGTTCCCTTCTCCTTCCGGCCAGCCCCAAGTTAGGACTCATTTTCTTCTCTGCCCCACAACAGCGGTGTACTAGGGAGCAACCCAGGATGGACCCAAACTCCCTTGGCAATCAGGCAAGGAGCTTTCCAAAGCCCCTCTGGAAAAATCAAGAGCATCCCTGCTTCCCATTAACTATGGCCATCCTGCTGCTGGGCTGCCGGCAACAGCCCAGCCCAGCCAAGCAGGGGGCTCCCAGCTCGACCAGCAACCAGGTGCGCTCTCTGCACACCTTCTTTAATCTTTAGTCCTTCTCCTAAAACTGTGTCCCTCCAGTCCCCTGCTCCTTTTTTCTTCTTTCACAGTGGTTTTCCCTTTGCTGTCACACACCGAGTGTGCCCCCAGGCACACACGCTGGGATGCAAGGGCATGCACGCCGAGCAAGCAGCCACACCGGAGCAGGCAGCCTGGAATGGGAACATCCCCCCTGGAATGGGGACAACCTCCATTCCCCTGCACGGGGAAGATCTCCGACACAGGGCTACACGAGATGGGGGGGTGGTTATGACTGGCGCACGCTGGTGAACGGTTCGAAGTGGCTCTTGGCTCTGCAAGATGAGCCTTCGCGCTCAGTGCCTACCCACGCAGGCAAGGGCTCAGCAGGGAAGGCCCCTTGGCTACCGTCACGCGGAGGAAAGCTCAGAACATCAGTTCCCGTGGGGCTCCAATTTTACTCGACTAACTGTCCCCCAACCCTTGTTAAGGCATCTTGGCCCACGAGTCACTGGCACGTGATTTCTTATCAGCAGACGGGGCAGCACTTGTTGCCGGTGGAAGGAGGAAGTCAGGCTTCCTCCGCTCCCCTCCCTCCCCGAAACACGCACCCAACCAAAACCGCTCAGTCCCCTTTTCCATCCGAAGGAGGCCGAGGCCTCCCTCCCGTGATTGAGCTGGGGACCCCCCACCTTCACCCCTGCATCCGGAGCCCCCGTGCAGAAGACGGCCACCCTCCTGCGGAGGTGCAGCCCCCGGCCTTCCGCAGCGCGGCACGGCCAGAGGGCCCCAAGCAAGACTCCATGCACTCAACCCAGCTGCCCATCACCATGGCATCAGGTACCAACGGCGTAAACCAGCGTGTGGCCCACGGACCAGCATGGGCAGAAAAGGAAACACGTTTTTAAGTGTTTAAAGACAGAATATATAGAGAATAGAGAGAGGAAGCTCAGCCTAATTTCCCACCCTGATGAATCAACTCTGCCCCTCCAGAGTTGGCAGAGGCTGCCATAAGCCCAGGCAAGCAGGGAGGTTTTCCCTTGTGCTGGAGAGTGACAGGTGATCCCATCCCACCCCAAAGGAGCTGGTCCCACACCCCATCCCTTTCCCAGGACGCTGGACTCATGCATCTGCCTGGCGAGGCCAGAAGGAGGGGGTTTCCTCGGTAAATCCTAACAAAGGTTGAGCTTGTCCGGAGGCCGGGGCACAGCGATAAAGCTGCCTGCAGCCTGCTCAGAGCCAGCCATGCCTGCATCTGGAAAGCCCCTCTCTACGCTTCCACACAGAGCAGTCCCATCGGGACTCAATTTAGCAGAAAAGGAGCTTGGTTTACGCGGAAGAGTCGGATGCTTGGAGGAGACCACTTGGTTCACAAGGAAAAGACGGATGCTTGGAGGAGACAGCTTGAGCACACAAGGCTTGCTCTCTACCCTGCTGCAGAATAAGCAGGATATGTATCACTGCCCTAAGTGCACCCACCATCTTCTGCCTGTTCCTCATCCTAGACCTCTCCTGCCACGCCAGCTCTGCCGCTCGCTCTCAAGGACTGATGTGCTGTAGCCCCGTTACTGCAGCTCTGACTTCCCCGAGGCAGAGGGACCACCGGTGGTATGGGAGCAGCGTCAGGGGGTGAGGTTTTCGCAAATGATTCTTGGAAGACGGCACCCACACATTTCACTGTCCATCACACCCACATCTCCCCTGTTGGCCAATTTCCTTCCTCCAGAAGCGGGACCCCTTCTAATTTTGAGCACGGGAAGAGCCAGTTTTAGCCCCGTTGCTTCACCCTGTCTGGGTTAACGCTCATCTCCCGCGGAGGCAGGCAAGAAGGCATCCAGGGAAGATCCTGCTGACGCTCCAACCACCCAAGCACACGCTCCTCGTCTCTGCCTCCACCTTGTACGCTTCCCTCTGCAAGCATCAGGCTGACCAACGCAGCCCCCCTGGCAGGGACACCTCGAGGTGGCACAAGTGGGCGAACCCAGGGGAGCCATGGATGGGCAACCAAGACTTCTGCCACCTCTCTCTGTGTGAGCCCGGTGCTCCTCTCTGCTCAGTACCAGCCAGGGTGGCTGGGGAAACAGGAACTACTCGGCTAAAACCCCTGAACTTTCTGTATTTTCAGAATTACAGTTACAGGAAAGCGTTGTTGCCCAAGTCTTCTGAAATTTAATGATAGTACGATTTTAATTCTCGGCCTGGAGATGTTTTGTGGCAGACGTTCAAGCAAGGCACACAAGGAAATGTGCTGCTGATGGAGATGAAAAGAAGCCGATGGGTTTGTCTGGCTGGATGAAAGGGATGCAGCCTCTGGCCATCTGATCCCTTTTCTCTGGGGACCTTGTGTCACTGGATGAGCAAATGCTCCTTAGACTTTAGCATTACTATCAGCCCCGACTTGTTTTTGCATACAAAAATGGTGGTAGTTCAATGAGTCGCTGGGCGCTCTTGCAGTCCCCATTTGCATCGACCGGAGCGGTGGATGTTCAGCATTTCTAAATATAAATGCCACCTACCTCTGCCGCAGGGTCAGGAGGAGAGACGGGAATAGCAGAAGCAGAAATCCACAGCCTCCCTGCTCTAACCACAAGAATAGTGTGGTTTTTTTTTCCCCCCAGTGCTGGGAGCAGATCCCAGGAAAGCCGGCTCCTGCACGGACATGGCCAGCCCGGAGCTGTACGAGCTGCACTGCCGGCAGACTTTTTGCTCCCTCCCTCGCTCTTTACAGATTTCCTGTTCTGAATTGCACTGCAAGCGAGAGAAAACAGAAGAGCGACTGCAACCATTTGGAGAGCTCTCCGAGAGCCTCTCGTGCCTACAGTAACCACGGCACCACTGATTAATGTTTCCCTAGTTAATGAGATGCTTGCGTTAGGCTCTGGGCAAGCAAGTCTGACAAGCAAAGGGCTCAGCCACCTTACAAAAACAGCCCCAAGCAGCAAAAGCATCTCCAAGCAGCTGCATCCACCAGACTCCCTAAAGAACAGCAAGCAGGGAGCCCTGGGCACACCACGACGGGCTAGCCCAGGGGGCTTTTCTGAGGCACTACTTCCACAGCCCTGCTTAAAAGACCCCTGGCTCTCTCTGTCGGCACCTTGGCTCTAGCGTTACAGCTGGGAAAGGCGGCGAAGCTCCTCCATGCCGAGGAGCCCCAGAGCCAGCCTGTAGGTAGGCCAGGACTAGAAAGCAGTATCCAGGTGCCCGGCTGGGGAGCGTGGGAGGCTGGGTTTAGTCTAACCTTGCTTGCTGCGAGACTTCCAGCCAATCCTCGGAGCAGATCCCACAAGTAAGCATTAATGAACTAATTAGCAGAGGCACAGGCTCCTTCCTAACCAGGAAGTAAACACTGGGGCTGGCTCCCAGCTCATCTTCAGCCTCAGAACCAGATGTGCTCTGCCAGGCGAGGACAGAGCCTCCTTGCTGCTCCCACGACTGAAGATAAGTGCTCGCTCGTCTCAGTGCCTCTTAGTTTCTCTTCCTCTTGCACCATTACTCAGCCTGAATTTGGGGCAAAGCTTTGCCCTCCTCAGCTGAGAGCACGCTTTGCTCATGCTCTATGTGTGCACTCGTGATGAAAACCTTCCGTTGAGGGAATGTACGACAGGAAAGAGCCGTGATTAGCTGGAGGCAGTTACCAGAAGCCAAACCAAATACCTCGAGCGTGATGCCTCTGCCTTTGAGAGGGCATTACGGATGTGGGAAG
>VYZM01000919.1:360890-381301 GCA_013398915.1 Dromas ardeola | reverse complement strand
CAGGGGGTGGCACAGCTGCCTGGGTCTCTGCGAGGGAGGAGACGGTGGGCAGCAGGGGAGAGGGCTTGGGGACATGGTGAAGCTGGGGGTCATCGCTGGTGGAGGATGGCTGTGGAGAGCAGAAGGTGCAAACTGGGGCAGGCCAGGTACCAGCACAGCCTTGCCTCCAGGTATGCTGCAGCGTCCCCCCACCACCAGCTGGTGACTTTTCTGGAGTCCAGGCAGCAAATGTCCAAAAGGGTGAGGAGCAGGGTGCTCTGTGCATTGGGAGCAGCACGGGGAGGCAGGTGTGGGAACCCCTTTGTCTGTCCCCACAGATCCTGCTTGCAGCTTGGGCTTCCCAAGAGGAGAGGAAGCAACCACACCGGCTAGCAAGACCCACCTTATGCTATGGGGCTGGCGGCCCATGCCAGGTAGCTGGGTAGTGTAGGAAGGGCAGCGTTCTCCTCACGTGGTGGGTTGTCCTCACCAGTGAGACCACAGCTCAAAGGGCAGCTTGGGGGGTTGCTCGGAAGCTGGTGCATCACTCGTCCTCTGCTGTTGAGGAGCTGCGGTTAGCAAGTGCTGCATAATCCCGGTGTTCTCTGCCTCCTTGGCTTAGGAAGAACATGCATGCCCGTGCATGGTTATTCTATATATACAGACTTATATTTAGATATAAATAATTGCGGGAGAGGAATGCTGAAGTTCAAGGACTGGGAAGCTGTACAAATACCGTATACTCTGCTCTGCGCCTGCTCCTCTGTTCTTGCTGCCATTCAGCAACCCCTGGTGCCATGAGCCTGGGCTCTCCAAACAGATCCTGACCAGTGAAGCTAAACTGTGAGGCACCTTTTTAACATGAGGACATGCTTGTGCCATGCTGGGACGTGGTCTCTTGCCCCCAGTGCGGTGGCAGTGCTGGTGCTACATTCAAGAGAGCACAGTGGCTTTTGAGAGGTGCCAGAGCGAGAGCCGGTTTGGATGAAAGAAGCGTAGGAGGGGCAGTGCCCGGGTGAGTTTCCCTCGCCTACAGTGTCTCCTGCCTCACGGGGATTACGAGAAGATCGTCTGGGCTTTGATTGCTCCGCAGTGGCTGCCAACTAGGGTGTCAGTATAATCTTACCTCGTGGGAGCAGGCAGAAGGGCTGCAGTCCATGACCTGCACTGTTTAGGCTAAGAGCATGCTTCCCGCGGCCAGAAGCTATCGCAGACTTGCAAAAAGCTAGCTGGTGGAGGAGAGGGAAGCTGTAGCCTCTCCTGACAGTGCCATGCTTGCTGGTGTCTCATCTGATGCAATGAGGAGAGACCTTAGCGGGGAGCTTGGATTCATGGACTGACCGAGGGCAATCCTCTTGTTTTCAGATATATCAGGAGGGGTGGGTGCTCCTGCTCCCCTGTGTAAGGCCATACTGGCAGTGTGATGTCCTCATTTCCATCAGGACCAGCTGCTGCTGCCAGCATTGCTGAGCATCCCGGGAGTGTGTCTGAATCCCACCTGGAAGGGTCCATTGGCCAGGGCTGGCAGGGAGTCAGAGGAGATGCCTGGGGACTGGAAAATGGGAAATGAGCTCTGTCCTGTTTGAGGGTGCCTCATCTTGACATGTCTTGGGTCACTGCATCTTGGAGCCATGCAAGATTTCAGGTGCAGCTCAGCTTGTCCCAGCAAGGCAAGCAGCAAAAGCTACTGGCCGGAGCTGGCTGTAGAAGGCTGGCTGAGCCCTTGTTCCCTGTTGGCATCATGTGCACGCACCTACACTTAATGGTGGTGAGCTGAATCTCACTCAGCAATGCATTTCCACCTTGGAGGGTATGAAATGCCAGGGGACAAGCTCTTCGGCCTGGGAACAAGTGAAAAAATGTCCTTGTCCTGCTGCTCAGGTGGGATCCGAAGGAGGGAACCAGTCCTCCTCCAAGTTGCTGTGTAAAATGGAGACCTTGGCACCATTGCAGGACCTGACTGCTGGCAGGGTTCCCCGGCTCCTAGATGCTCAGCCTTCCCCTTGCCTCTGCAGTTGGCAACGCTGCCAGCCTGGGGCTGATCCAGCTCTTTCTTCTAGGCAGGTAGTTCCTGAACCTGGGCAGTCGGCATGTGGGGTGCGATGTGGGGGGTTTGCTGGGACCATCCTGACCAAGAATTGCCGATGTCTGTGCGGGGCCTTGGAAGACGATGGCAGTTCCTAGAAATGACTGGATCCTCCCTACCAGCCTTGTTCTGGGGATTTGAGGTCAAAGGGGACAGGGCTTATTAAATTCTTGCATGATGTAAGCAAATCAGCAGGGCAGGGCCATGGAAGCTGATTCTCAGGAATCCCACTGGAGTCCCCTGCAAGTTGCTGCCACAGCCTGGCACTCAGGAGCTACCTGGGCCTTCAGGCTGCTGCTCTGGGGCTTTTGATTCATTTTTTTCAGCCCTGTAGAGGACTGTCTCTAGGACACCTAACCCTGTGAACCCCAGGACACCTTGTAAAGCGAGGGCTTAGTGTTCTGGGGGCGAATTGAGGGTTTCAGGCTGGTCTCTGCAGGGAGAAGCAGGTGAGAGGTGCGGGAGGTGAGGACATGGGAACGCTTGTTAAATGGAGGGACGGTAGATGGGTTCAAAGTTGCAGGGTAAATGTTGTAGGGGTGATGAAGGTATTTTGGCCCATGTGCTTGGCCACCGGGGCTCTGGGCAGGTTTATCCCCTCGAGGCTTTTTTGAGAAGAGGATTCCTCAGATCTCAAAGGAGTTTAGTGCAAGCAGTGATGGGGGCCCTCTCTTCTACTGCCTCTGCCCTGTGCCTTGGGGGCATCTCCATTTGCTTCATGGCTGCTCAGAAGTCATGACCTCCGTCCCTTCCTGTCAACCCCAGAGCAGCAGCTGCAGGTGTGGGACTCCATCTCCTTTCACCTCAGGGGGCAACGTCAGAGGCAAATGCTACGTGTGAGGGAGGGGAGGCTGTAGCAACACTCTACCCCTTGCCCTTCCCAATATGTGTTACGATTAGCATCCAGTCGCCTGATAAGGGTTATCCCATGTGTTCTCTACATGCTGAACTGAAGCACAGAGAAAAGCATTGACTGGGGTCCCACAAAGGGGTTGGCCAAGCCATGGCTGGACCAGTTCTGCCCTCTAGCACTGCAGAGGTGTTCGGGTGCACCTGCAATAGCGGATTCGCTCACCACTCTCCAGAGCTCGAGCCTGAGCAATGGGGGAGGGTCTCAGTGATGGAGGGAAGCCTTGTTTGTGGTGAAGTAGGGCAAGCCTTTCGCCTCGTTCCATCAGACTGCAGCGGGCAGATGATGATGGCATTTATATCAGAGCCTGCTTTCCTCCCAGTGACACTGTTCTGGGACAGAAAGGATTTCCATTTCCCCAGCTTCCTTATCTGCATGTTTGCTGTGCTGGACTTCTCCAAGGCTGGGAAAGAGCTCGAGGAGGCAACCTTATTCAGCTGCTTCTGCGGGGGGGAAAGCCGTGGAGCCGGTCGTTTGCTCCTGTGAGCCCTTTGCAGCCCGGGAGAGAAGCAGGGATGCTGCAGTTCCTACTGGGATTAGGCTCTGCAGCTGGCTCCTCCTCCGTCTCTGCTGTGGTTGTATCCCCTGTCATTGGCACTGGATCAGCTTTCCCAAACCCCACCAGCACAGCCGAAGTGTATGTGTTTTACCTCAAAAGCCTAGGACAAAACTGGGTTGTAAACAGTTTACAGCAGGGGTTAGCGTGACCCTGTAAAAGCGCCGCAGTATCTGAGTGCTGCGTAGTCCTTAAAGGAGGAGACTAATGCGTGGACTAGAGCCCTGCTAACACAGTTCCTGGAACCAAGCCTGGGCTGCATCGCACTCCCTGCCGCCCTGCCCCGGCTGGGTCACCGCAGCGGGGCTTGCCTGCATCTCCGCAGGGCGACAGCCAGCATCGTCCTTCTCCCGAGCAGGACAAGGCAGGCAGTGCGGGATGTGAGGGGACGGGGAGCCACTGGGAGCTGGAATTTGCTTTTCCGAGATGGACCTGGCCAAAGACCTGCCTCCCTGGTGCCCCTTCCCCAACTTGTCATAATGGGCGAGCTGAATGCTTTGATTTATTCCTTGTGCTCCGCTTGCGTATAACCCACCCCCCCCGCAAACAAGGCACTGTGCAAGCCCTCGCACCCCACAGACAGACACCCCAGGGTTCCCGTGTGCCTTGCATCTCCTGCTGAGACCCCCCCCCACCAGCTTCCTCCTTTGGCTGAGCAGTCCCCTTAGAGCCCCGCAGCCAGGGCTGCCGCTGCCGGGGAGGATTTGCCACGCAGAAGGCAGCGGTGGGAGAGGAAACCTTCAGCCGCCTGGGTAGTGGCGCGGCAATCCAGCGCGGGAGAGCTGCGCTGCAGCCGAGCGAAGGGCCGAGGGATCTGGGATGGCTCTAGTAACCACAGCATGGACCTGAGGGTGCAGCTGGGGCGGCTCTGCCTGCTGGGTGCCCCCCCTTCCTCTCCCCGCTCCCTTTTCTTTTCCCGGGGGGTTCCGTTCTTGCCCCGTGACCGTGAGGCTGCCGCAGTGGAGGGTCGCACTGGGAAGACTGGGGCACGCATGTGTCCGTGCCGGGGTGGCCGAGCAGAGCCACGCTGCGCCCCTCCGTGTTGCCTGCAGACCAGCACTACCCCCCCCGCCTTCCACGGGCTCTGTGTCTCCGTCACTGGTTCTCGGTCTCAGCTGGTTGCCTCAAACAGGGGGGCTCAGTGCTACTGATGCTCGGAGGACACCCAGCGGGATGTGCCACCGTTCCCCTTGCCACCAGTGGTCCCTCTGGATGTGCTGCCTGCTCTGCACGTGGCAGGCTGGCTGCTGGGGCGGGCGGGAAGGGAAGCTCCTTGCCTCCGGGAGAGAAACCTCTGTTGGAGATTTGGGCTGGATCCAGCCCTGCTAATCGCAGTGGCAGATGTCCCACTGGCATGGGGTGGACCAGGCTTTGGCAAGGTGTAGAGAGGGAAGATTAGCATGTGAGACCCTAGGGGACCAAGCCAGGGCTGAGGGGCTCTTCAGGGAGAGCAGGGGGGATTTCTTAGAGGAAAGAGGCCAAGACCTGTCCCTAGACCTGCCAGTGGTGTTGTGACCTCTGGTTCTTGCTTTAATTTTTACTTTTCCTGCAAGGGTGAAAGTGCCTCCTTTACTTTCTGGCAGCGTGAGTCCATTAAGCTCTTTGGGATCCATGGATGAAAGACCTCTCCAGCCCAGTGTGCTCAGGAATGGAGGAGGGATGGGGCCAGGCCATCACTGCCCTGAGTGGTGTCATTACAGCTGGCATTAGCCCCTACAACAGCGGAGGTGAGCTCAGAAGCCATGCTGTGTGCAGCTGGGGAGGGAGAACAAAGCTGAGAGCCTCTTAGAGAGTTTAGTGGCATCTGCACAAGGCTGGGGTTCTTGTCCCCCTCTCACCTTTGGAGACTGTTGGGTTGGATGGCATTAGGGCTGAATAACATGAAGTCTTTTGTGTAAGAAAGCAAATAACTGCTTTGCATGTTCTCCCTTTGGGTGTGATAATGTCAGGTCTCACTGTCCGAGCTGGATCAATACTTGAGACTTCAGGGTCTTGCAGAGTGACAGTGGTTTTCTCAAGTGGGGTTTTTCCTGGGTCTTTGTGAAACCCTGCACGGTTCCTACGGTGAAGGCACCAGTGCAATCTCTTTTAATAGTCCTATTGTTGAAGTCCTGCCCTTTCCTCACCATGAGAGCCGTTTTTCCGAAATGTGGGCTGTCACAGCCAAATTCCAGTGCAGGCAGGGACATTCGCTGACAGCCGTGACCCACCACTCGCCCTCCCTGCTGCTGCAGATGGGTAGGGTACTCTTCTCTTCCAGCTTTCTCTCCCACCAGAGGTGGCTGCATTTCAGTTGTGGAAAAGTACTTTCCCATTTGTATGGTTTATAAAGCACTTGAGAAGCACTTCAGAGCCCCTTGGGCTGCCAAATGTTGTGGTGGGAATCGCCATTACCAAACAGAGGCTTTTCCAGCTGCAGAGGGTCTGTTTCTCCACCTTACAGGCACCCCAGGCCGCTTGTGCTGCCCTGGTAGGAGAAATCTGAATGTTGCTGTTGGTCATTACTGGGAAAGGGGGAGAGGTGAGAGCCGCGGTGGGATGAGCTGTGGTGAGGTCTTCAGGTGGGACGACCCATCAGTTAGAGCTGCCTGCGCTGGTGGGATGGGTGCAGAAGCTGAGTTATGTGGGGGAGATCCCCCAGCCTCCATCTTGCTGTGTTTCAATACCCCTCCCTGGGACGTGGCAGTGGTGGGGGTTACTCCCCATTGAAGAAGGGGGATGCTCGGGGTGCGGGCAGGCAGAGTTGCCCTCTGCTGCTCTCCTCCACGTCCAGCTGGGCTCTGGCTGTCTCCCAAGGAGGGGCAGAGCACCGCAAAGGGAAGCGGGGGGTGACAGCTGCCCACACTGTGGGACTGTCATCCTGGGGGAGATCCCAGCCTCCCGCCTGCCCGCTGAGGCTAGGAGCCCTATGGCTTCTGCTGTTTGTCCCCATTCGTGGAGCTACAGGGGTGCCACCGCTGCCTGCTCCCCTTCCCCCTGCTGCTGCAGCCTACTGACTCCTCTCTTGCTTTCTCTCCCCTTCTCCTGGTCCCCCGGAGCAGCAGCGGCCGGTGAAGCAGTCTCTCAGCAAGTCCCTGTGCCGAGAGTCCCACTGGAAATGCCTGCTGCTGTCCCTCCTCATGTACGGCTGCATGGGAGCCATGACCTGGTGCCATGTCACCAAGGTGACCCGCCTGACCTTTGACAGCGCTTACAAGGGCAAGTCCATGATGTACCACGACAGCCCCTGTTCCAACGGCTACGTCTACATCCCCTTGGCCTTCCTGGTGATGCTCTACGTGGTGTACCTGGTGGAGTGCTGGCACTGCTACACCCGCAACGAACTGCAGTACAAAGTGGACGTGGAGAGCGTGCACGAGCGCGTGCAGCGGATGCAGCAGGCGACCCCCTGCATCTGGTGGAAGGCCATCAGCTACCACTACGTCCGCCGGACCCGGCAGGTTACCCGCTACCGCAACGGGGACGCCTACACCACCACCCAAGTGTATCACGAGCGGGTCAACACCCACGTGGCAGAGGCCGAGTTTGATTATTCCAATTGTGGAGTTAAGGACATCTCCAAGGACCTCATTGACTTGGAGAGCTACCCGGCCACGCGGCTCCGCTTCACCAAGTGTTTCAGCTTTGCCAACGTGGAGTCGGAGAACTCCTACCTGACCCAGCGGGCCCGCTTCTTCACAGAGAACGAGGGCCTAGATGACTACATGGAGGCCAGGGAGGGGATGCACCTCAAAAATGTGGACTTCAAGGAATACATGGTGGCCTTTTCCGACCCAGACAACCTGCCTTGGTATGTATCCCACTATGTCTTCTGGGTGGCGGCTCTGCTGACCCTATCCTGGCCCCTGCGGGTGCTAAACGAGTACCGCACCTCCTACGTCCATTACCACGTGGAGAAACTCTTTGGGTTCGACTACGTGGCGGTGACGCCGGCTGAGGAGCGCTCCTTCTGCCGGAGGATGCCCCGCGTCAACACGGTGGACAGCACCGAGCTGGAGTGGCACATCCGATCCAACCAGCAGCTGGTGCCCAGCTACTCGGAAGCGGTCCTGATGGACTTGGTGGGGCTCTCCGGCTGCACCAGCTACTCCGCTTGCCGGTACGGGGGCTACCGGCAGAACTGCGAGCGGTGCCACAGGACTATAAGCAGCTCCTCCATCTTCTCCCGCAGTGCCCTGAGCATCTGCAATGGCAGCCCCAGGATCCCCTTCAGCAGCAGCCGCTTCTCCCTGGGCCGCCTGTATGGCTCCCGACGCAGCTGCCTCTGGCAGAGCCGGAGCGGGAGCCTGAATGAACAGAGCTGTCCCACCGAGCAGACCCGCCTCTCCAGCCAGGTGACTGTGGAGGAGGAAGACCCCCCTCCGTACCAGGACGCCCTCTACTTCCCCATCCTCATCGTGCACCGCAACGAAGGCTGCCTGAACCATGACCACCGTCACCTCCACCGCAACGGGTCCTGCGTGGAGACCTCACTGTGAAAGCAGAGGGCGGTGAGATCTCGTTGACCGTTGCCTGGCCCGAGCCAGTGCAGGATTTGGGGAGAGGAGCACAGGGGAGGGAGATGGCCCAGGAGGACATCAGGATGGAGCGGACACAGCATCCTGCTCCGGCAGCCAGCGAAAGCTCCTCCCGCTGCGGCTCTGACTTCCCGGATGGGTGAGTGCTGATGCTCCCCCTGACATGGCACAGAACTCTAGACCAACCACCACATGCAAAAAAAAAAAAAACCAAACCAGCCCAACCAACCCAACCCCAAAACCGTAATTCATGGCATCAAGATCCAAAGGGGGGAATAAAAAGACAGACCTGATGCAGGGAGTGGGGTGCTTTGGCTCCCAGCCCTGGCTCCAGGCTCGCTTGTGCTCCGAGGAACCAGCAGCCACCAGAAAGAGCCCTGGTGCACCTCTGCCCGTCCTGCTGCCCACACTGGAGCAAGACCCCTCGCAGGGTGGAGGGGAACGGGCCCTCTGGGAGCAGCGTGTAACTGCCTGTGCCTAAAGTTCTGGGGCACCCAGGCACGTGGAGCTGAGCGGCAGGTTAGAGCAGAGGCTGAAAGCCACGAATCCAGCTCTTCCCCTTCCCCCCGACCGTTCCCCACCCTCCCCACTGTTTTTTTTTAGACCATGCTTCGACTGTTACTCTGTTCTCACTGCTGGGAATGGCACCACCACCTCCAGAGGATCCCAGGCTCGGCTCCTTAGGAAGCCTCGGCACGCCAGCTCCGAGAGTCAGCATCCCCTCGGTAAAGGGCTTTCGGTTTGGGATTACAGCAGGCAGGCAGGCAGCACCGGGGAAGGGATGAATGTGCAAACCCAGACGGAGCGGAGATCTGCGGCGCTACTGATCCGCTTGCTGGAGGAGGGCTCAGCTGGAAGGAGAAAACGGGAGGCCCCTGGTGAGCTGGGGAAGGGGAAGAGGACGGCACGGGGGCAGGCATCGTGGTAACAGGCGGTGCGTCAAGTGGCTGGGGTCCCTTCCTGGCTTTGAAGTGTGCCCTAATCGGTTCAGACAAGCATCAAGGAAGGCTCTGCTAGGTTCAGCTGCAGTTCACCTATTGATAATAGAGCAGCAGGTCGGTGCACGTCTGCAAGAGTGAATTTTGCATGAGATCAGGCTGGGCTCTGGCTGCAGGCTCCGAGCTGCAGGCTCCTGGCAGCCCGGTTTTGGCAGAGGGCTCTGAGGGGCTTGGGGGGAGAAATGCAAAAGCACGTTGGAGCGTCGGGAATCTGGGCTGGGGAAGTGAGGAGCAACGGGATTCCCCTTCTGTGGAGCCCCACTGTGGGTGCAGGACCCACAGCTGGCAGGCAGGGAGGCATCTGCCACGAGGGATGCTCTGCAGAACAGATACTGGGGATACGTTAGAGGGGAACCCACTTAAAACCAAGTGGTTTGCACTACAGAGGATTTTGCAGAGAGGTGCCAGGCTGTGAGAAGTGAGGTGGCTTCTGTGTAGCCCATTAGCCCCTGGGTTCCTCTGCCTTCCTCTTGTCAGGGCAGGTTGGCCTGCTCTGAGCTCTGTGCTGCCCCTTCTGTCCTGCTGGGAAGGATCTTGGCGATGCTGGGCAAGGAGCCTTCATGTCACTGAAGCTGCATCAGTGGCTGCAGCATGCAGGCACGCAGCTTTTCCTTCTCTGTCAACACCATCCCCAGATCTCTCATGTCCCTGTTCTCAGAAAAGCTGTCTCCTTTTCAGACAGCTCTTTGGGGGAGTGCGTGCCAAATCAGCCAGCGATTTCTCCAGACAGTGCTGCTCCTCAGGCTCACCACACTTCCCTCACCCACCGGGGCAAAAAACAGCTGAGAACAGCAGGTCTTGGGTGACAAGAGCAAGTCTATTAGCACCTGGGCATTCGAGCTTGGTGCCTGCCCCTGCATCCATCGCAGAAGGGGAAGATACAACAGCAAACAGTAAGGCTTTTTATTTAGTTCAGCCAGTCTTCCCTCTGCCAATGTATTAATGAAGGGTCTGTCATGCTGCTGTACTGCGTCCTCCCAGATCCTGGGGAGGCTGCAAACGCACCCTTCCACCACATCAGTCCTCTTTTGAAATTCATTGCTTGATGGCAAGCCTGGAGCGGTCGGCACCTGTGGGAATTTTAAGGCTCCGCTTGGCTTTGCCTCCAGAGTGGTCTGTTCTTCTGCTCTTTGTGCCTTGCCTGTCCTGGGCAGTGTCTCTTGCCCTTGCCCTCCTGGATCTCAAGTGCGAGACTCCAAACAACGGCGATTTGAACAGAAAAGCCCTTAAAATTGCACTCTGTTATGATTCTCTCTTTTCATCTGCCCTTACTGTCAGTACCAGACCTAGATGTTGGCTTAAATAAGAGGGTCCCTTTGAGAACAGGGAAGCATAAGGTCTCCCGTGCGGACACATCCTTCTCCGCGTTTTGTTCTTGTCATTATTGGCACAGATTGAGACTGGGTGAAAGCAGCCACAGCCCCCTTAGCTGCCCTGGGATTTTTTTGCTTAGTGATGGCATTTTGCTTGCTGTGCGCTTTTGCTTCTCCCTCCAAGGGCCTGAAGCGAGCCAAGGCCAATGCTGAGGATCCTCGTGACTCCGGGGAGCTAATGGTGTGTGCTTGCGTGTCCTGGTGAATCAGGACGCTTTCAGTCAGTGGAGCTGCAATGGGTCATTAGTGAGGAACGTGGCCTGCTTGTCCTTCCCAACATGTTGTCTTTGAAATCTCCTACACATTGCTTAAATTAGGCTGCAATGGCTCATCTTTCTATCTCCAGCCTCCAAGGTGCCTTGGACAGATGGACTTATCAAAGGTTTGGCAGGCCTTTTAGCTCCCTGGGGCAAAGACAGTCCTCAGAATAGGGACAGATTAGTAGGGTCTCTGGGCCCCCGTCCTTTAGCACCTGCAGTAGAGTTCTCCTTTCGAGTTGTCCTCGGCTCTTTCTAGGCCTCTTCATGAGATTGCCTCAGTTCTTTCCTCTGGCCCCATTTTCACCCATGAAATCTTATTCTGGAGGTGGTCTGTCCAGGGGGATACATATGTCTTTCACAAAATGGTAGGGGTTGAAAGGGACCTCTGGAGATCATCTAGTCCAACCCCCCTGCCAGAGCAGGGTCACCTTAGAGCAGGTTGCACAGGAACGCGTCCAGGCGGGTTTTGAATGTCTCCAGAGACGGAGACTCCACCACCTCTCTGGGCAGCCTGTTCCAGTGCTCTGCCACCCTCAAGGTAAAGGAGTTCCTCCTCATGTTTATGTGGAACTTCCTATGCTCAAGTTTGTGCCCATTACCTCATGTCCTGTCACTGGGCACCACTGAAAGGAGCCTGGCCCCATCCTCCTGACACCCACCCTTTAAGTATTTATAAGCGTTGATAAGATCCCCCCTCAGCTGTCTTTTTTCCAGACTGAAGAGACCCATATCCCTCAGCCTTCCTTCATAAGAGAGGCGTTCCAGTCCCCTAATCATCTTTGTAGCCCTTTGCTGTACCGTCTCCAGCAGTTCCCTGCCCTTCTTGAACTGGGGAACCCAGAACTTTGCTTTGAGGCATGGCTGCTGCTATGGCCTGCGGGATCTATGCAGAGTCCCCATGCACATAGTGCCAGCCGCAGCCAGGTCCCAGACATAGTCCCAGTGCCACAGTCTGTGACCATGCAAGACCCACAGCACCCTGAGAAGTGGGACCTCTCTCACCAGTGCTCTCCGCTGCCCACCAGGATTTCTTGGAGATCCTGTCCTTGTATTCTTGGCCCTCTTGCCCCACTGCACCTGGTGGAGCTGCACCCGGGCTCCAGCTTACTCCATTCTTGCCAGGCTGGAGACCTTCCTGCCCTGTCTTAGGGTCAGGAAAGGGGGATGTCATGCTTGGGCATGGGAGGGGAGCGGGTCTGGGCAGGAGAGACAGGAGCTGCCTGGTGGCTTGACAGAGTTATGGTGGAGCTGAAGAGGACAGACTGAAACTGGGGTTGGGCTCTGTCTCCTTCTCCCTGCCTGCAATGGCAGGGCAGCATGTCTAGCCAGGTGGGGAACTTCATGGCAGACGACTGATCTCTCCCTTCCCACCCCCGGCATGGGACGCAGCCAGCAGAAGGGGTGTGCGTGTATAGGTTTCCTCCTAAGCGTTGGCGAAGGAGCCTGCTGCCCTGGGCAAAGGGCAGCTGGTTTAATTCCCCTCGCGGCTCGGGTTATCAGCGCGGATATCCAAAGACGGTCTGTCCCTGTTCTGGCGCACAGCCTGTCCGTGGTGGAGTGGTCCCATCTCCCCCCCGGCAGGCAGACAGCCACCCGCCACAGCTCCAGGCTGAGCAGCAGTCAGGCGCCTGCTCTTCCCGCAGACTTGTGTCTGCTCTCTGCCGTGTCTCCGTCGGTGACGGCGATTCCTTTGGCAGCTCAGTCGATGGCCCGGTCTGCTCCGCTCATGATAGCCTGCTCCCTGATATCTAACCTGAATTCTCCCTGCTGTATCTTAATCCCATTACTTCTCCTCCATTGGCTGGTGAGTTTAATTGGCTCTGCTCCTTTTCCCCATGGCCTTCCCGACACAAGCAGGCATTATCTGGTCTCCGCAGCCTTCCTCCCTTCCCCAATCCCAGTGTCTTCTCTCCCTCAGGATCTTACCGGGCAAACCCTGGCTTGCGTGATGGTGTGGAAGTTTTCCCTGTGTAGCGGGTCTGTCCTTCCTGCTTTGAGCCTGGCCTGGGCGAGAGGAGAGGGACAAAGGTGCAAGCAGTGCCTTGGTCTGTCAGGCTGGCAGGTGTCTTCATTTCTGGTGCAGAAGATCTCTTCAAAGCCAGCGAAGTGCACGGCGTGGCCGGCCCCTTACGCAAGGAAAGCCAGGACTGCCCGCATCACCCTTTGGGAAGGTGAAAGCCGGGTGCTTGTCAGCACCAGGGGGCAATAAGTAGAGGTTCTCCGCAGTCAGATGGCTTTGTTTTTTTTTTCCATACATCATTCACCCATTGCAGCTTTCCATGGGCTGAGAGTCAGGCTCAGCATTGCACTTGTCAGCAGGCTTTCCTCTCATACTGGGACGAGTGAAGTGGGAACGCTGCCAGCTCCTCTTCCTGGCGTTTCTTGGCATTAATACATCCCTAAAAGAGAGCTAGTCCTCACTGCTGCAAGGCTGGACAAATAAGTTTGGGCTACTTGGTGTTTCCCGTTGCTGCCAGTATACTTGCTGGGTACTTAAAAGCTCTCCAGCTTTCCTTAACTAGAAAAAGAGAGAGAATGAACATATGAGAAGCTCTGGATTAGCTGATCTTCAAGACACGTCACCACCCATTTATCCGTCTTTCAGCACACACTGGAAGCTTCCCAGATAGCGCCCAGCTCTTTGTTCATGGAGAATTTCTTGATCCCACTGCATGTCATGCAGACCACACCGAAGAGGGAGATTTCAGTGAGGGCTTTCGGCTTGAGCAACTGTAGGGGCATTTTATTAGGACAAGGAGAGGGAATCTCATGACCAAAGCCAAGCCTTCCAGAGCCACGCACCAGGCAAATACTCAGGATTAGTGCTGGGGAAGCTGCTGTTTTTCCAATTCAAACAAGCCCACCGCCCTTCCTTTCCTCTCCCCATGAAATGCACATGTTAGTGACCCAGCCTGTCCCTGCCCTCTTTGCTGTCTCTCCGTTCATGCTCGAGAGGCTGCAGAGCTGTTCAGTAACTCTGGTGGATGCCCATGGAGAGGGGACTGCAGGAAGAGGTTTATTAAGGGGAAGTTTAAGAAAGGTGCCAGTAACCCACTGCCCGCTGATTAGCCTGTGGGAAGAATAGTATCTTTTAAGCTCTCCCTCCAGCTTTTCCAACCATGGCCTCAGCATTGCTGTCTGATATCGCCAGGGTGCTGCCTTACTTTTAGCAGGGTACGACCTTGCTGCAATGTGCTCCTACTCTGCTGCAGTAGCTGTAGGGCACGGGTCTGAAATACTCTAACACCACTAAGAAGCTGTTTTACCAAAGAGCTGTAAGTCTCAATTTGTGATAGGTGCTTCTAATCATGTTTCATTCATATTCAGTGGTGAGAATAAGGTCTGTATGAAGATGATCTGGATCCATATCATCTCAGAAATGGGACTTGGTTTAGGTGTTAGCTCTGTTTGGTAATACTGCCTCCTGCAATGCACATGGGCCTAGAGTCTCCACTGACCCAGGTGCACATAGGCACCAAAGGTTGGTTCACAGGACCTGGAAGCCCAGCGGGGACTTGGGGCTGAGCCCGCCTACGGCTCTTTTCCCTGTGGGGTGTTCTGGAAAAGGAGGAAAAGGGCTTAGTCACATTTCAGGTCAAAATTAATGGGCTATGTTCATTCCTAGTGTAATTTTATTGAAGCCAGTGGTACTATACCAATGGGAGCTTGGCTTAGCAACTCCTCAGAGTGGTCTGTCCTTGAGTCCAGACAAATTGATCTGTCACAGCGTTGCTTTGATGCATAGAGTTCATGTTGGGACTTGGCCAACATGAATGAATGTTGAATATCTAGCGTCTCTGCAACCAGTGGGTTGAATTGTTCTGCTCTGCTGCCTCCATCACAGCTGCTCCGCCAAGGGAAATGTTATGCCCATGGATGCGATCTCGTCAACTCCCTCAAAAGCAAGCTAACAAGCAAATTGACCTCCACCGCACTGGGAGAGGAGCCTTTTCCCACAGGACCGTAGCCTTTCCGCACACGAGGGAAAAGAGGTCCCAAGGACAGAATTGAACCTGCAAGACCCATGGCCTCGTGGCCTCCTCTTCCTCCTCCCCTCTTCACCTCGTCTGTCTGTCTTGGGGGAGGGACAGTTTCTTTGTGGAGTTCAGCAAGCTCCTCTTCCTGCAGCTCATAACCAGGCTCTACTAACAGGTACATCATCCACCTATGCAACACTTCCAGAAGCTGACGAGTTTTCAGGAGCCCATTACAATGTGTGGCGTGGCCATCCAGCACTGAGAATAAGCACAGCGGCTGCTGGAAAGCTAAGTGGGTTTTATTCCTCCCCTCATCCCGAGGAAGACTTTTTGTTGGGGCTTTTTGTTCGTTCATTTGGTTTTTGTAAAGTTCATTTGGGGAAATGAAGCTTGTGAGAAATTGGTGCCCATCCTGAACCCTCCTCGGTCCTTTGAACTTCGGGAACGGATGGATCACCTACTGTGATTATAATTTAGCGGACTTTGTAGAGCAAAGTAACTTCACACACAGACACACGAGGTTCTTTCACTCTCCATCAGCACAAGCTGCTTCTGCAATCTTAGCTACTCACATTAGTGAAAGAAAAAGCCTAGCTAGAATGTGGTGAGATGACTTAGTATTTTGTATCAGTCCCATGGTCCCAATGTCCATTAGCAGCGCCGTCAGCTGCCATGCCATGAATTAGGACTTTGGATGGCAGCCCAAAAACCAGTCAGGGTGGAAAGGTTTGGAAAAACCCAAGGCCAAGTCTATACGCCTCTCCAGAAGGAGATGCAGAGAGAGGATCAGCCGAGAGAAGACGTCGCCTCCTGCTCAGCCCAGCCAGAAGCTGGTGGGCTCGGTTTGTGCTGCCCCTGCCCTCCCAGGGAGAGCCTGTCCCCAGGGGCCGAGCCTGGGGGAAGGAAAGTAAGGGAGCATCTGACGAGGCAGCGTGCACAGCACCGTTCAGCCGGTTGGAAATAAAGAGGTGACAACTAGACCCCAAAATAACAGGATTTCACTTTGGAAATGCCAACGGCTTTTTCAAACTGAAACGAGACTAAAAGCCCTTTAACAGCTGTGAGGAGTGTTTCAGGTTGCTGTTCCTCGCTTAAGAAAAATATTTTTTGACGATGAGGTGGGTTTAAGCGCTCCGCTTCAGCCAGCTCTGTTAGAAACGCGCAGTGCTGGTGGAAAAAAAATGCTCAAGGAAGACTGGGCTGGTGGCCCTGTGGCTTCGCAGTGGGGTGGGCTGATCAGGAACGGAGGCTGGAGTTTAAAGCCTTCCTCTGCCCCTGGAGGTGTGACCTGGCCGTCCGCCCAAGCGTGTGTGCGTGGCAGGGTGTGCGTCGGCGTGCTGGGACCCAGGGCCCTGCGGAAGGTTGGTGTGTTTGTGGCTTTGGTCTGGTGTTGCTCATCCATCCTCACGGCGAGGGCTTTGCAGGGTCACAGGGCATTGCTTGTTCCTCGTGAGAGGAAACTCCTGACCTGGTTTTTGGGAGGAAATGGTGTGAAGTGTCACATTTGCTGCAGCGAGTGGCGGGGAGCAGGGATAAAAGCACGGAGCAAGCTGTGTTTGAGAACAAGCTAATCCCTTGCCTGACTGCCTAAAATGGGAGCGCTGCTGGAATCTGCTCCCTGGCCAGCACTCTCCAGCTCTTCTCACCCTCCCCAAACCCCACGTGCAAACTGTCAAACTGTGGACGGGTGACGACCTCAGGCATGCTGGTGGCCAGACCTCACCAAAACCCCCTGCTTTGCCTGTGCACGGCCTTCCAGCAACGCTCCCTGCCCTGGTGTGCCTCGTGCTCGCTTGGTGGAGGGACGGCACAGCCTGCAGAGCGTTGCCGCACAGCCTGGCCTCACTTTTGCATCGCTTCGTGTTTTCCCGGAGAATTTCACGGCACTTCTCTGAGCCTTTGTGGACAGGAGAAGTTCAACAGACCGAAGTTAGAAAACAGAAGCCCCCTGGCATTTTGGTGGTCCTGATCTCCAGAGCCCTGGTGTTGTCCCTGGGGAGGAAAGGCAGGTTGGCTGTTGTGGCACTGAGGGACCAGGGGACAGTGTCACGGCGAAAGCAGCGTGTCTGCTGGGGGATGTCCAAACATGGGCCCTGTGCTCCGCCAACTGGGACGGAGGGCAACTTTGCTGTGGGCTGAACAAGGCACAGCTGATGGAGGAGCTAACTGAGGAGGGCAGAATAGCCTGTAAATGCTCAGCAAGACGCGTGGAGAAGAGGGGCTGTACGAGAACAGCTGTAAAAGGCTTCGCAGATGTGGTGGTTTTTGCAGGAGACATGAGGCGAGAGAGGACAGGAGGCTGCTGTGCTGGAACAGCGTTGCAAGGCAGGCAGGGTGGTGGTGGGGGCGGGAAAGAAGGAGCGGGGAATTTGATGGAGAAGCCCGGGAGCAAAGCGATCTTTCAAAGCATGCTCTGGCCGAGGAGATAGGCAGGAGGTATTTCCAAGCTGAGGTGCCCAGGCCAAACCTCGCTGCATCATCAGAGCAGCGATGTTGCCTCCGAGCCCAGCACTGACAGCTCGAGCACGTGTCACCAAAACCACAATGGGTAACGCAGCCACAAGGTGTAAATGTCACTAACGAATAAATTGCCTTGTGCCTTGGAGAGGCTAATCCATCACGGCCGGGGACGGGGATCTGACAGGCTCGGCTATTTCAGGCACAGCCTGTAGGGAGGAGGAACTGCTTCATTTCTGAGCCGTCCCCTCCGCCTAGAGAAGCCGATGCAGGGCCTGGCTCTGCGCTGCTCCTCAGCTTCCCAGCTGCATCCGCTCAGGCTTCATCCCTCTTCACTGCGACCAAAGGAAGAAGCAGGAGAGGGTCTAGGTTGGCCAAAAGTGCCCTGTCAGCAGGGCGGTGTGTGGGCTTTGGCCAGGGTTAGCTGGTGAGGGGGTTTGGAGGGAGGCCGCTGCACGCAGGGCATGGGTGGTGTAGTGCTGATGGGGCAAAGCAACGGGTCCCCAGCAATCAGGACAGCTTGTATCGGTTGTCTGGGGTGCAGGGCCGTGTCCGGCACCAGGCGCGTTTCAGGCCAGGAGGGAGAGCTTGGCACCATGTTTTACAAACTTGCCCTTTCCTCCCCACTTCAGTTTCATAGTTTGCCCCTATAAGAGGTGACCTGGAAATGCTCCGAGGCTGCCCCAGCCCAAGCCCTCACCCTCTCTGGAGACACGGCTCTACTCAGCTGTCCCGGGGCCAGCGCACAGGGTCCCCCCATTCCCCCCCTGCTGTTGACCCCCAGCCACCAGCACCTCGTCTGGCTCTGCAGAGGGCCAGCAGGTACCCGGCAGGCAGGGACGGGAGCTCAGCGTGGACAAATCCAGCCCCGTCGGCGCAAAGGGAGGCTGAACACAGCAACCATTTCCATGCAAAGCCTCTGCCCATCCCCACGGCAGCCTGCTCCTCCTCCCCCAGTCGGTGCTCGAAATCAAGCTGTCGTCCTGTTTGCGACGTATGCCAGTGTGACACCTTGCAAATCGATGCCTGGGTCGCTGTGAGCAGAAGTGGCCAGGCTCTGGAAGCTGGCCACTGGCTCCCGCCGCCGCTCAGAGCTGCAGAAACAGGGCTCGCCATCTGCTGCGGGAGGGAGCCAGCCGGGTGTCCCGGCTCCGGCACGATGGTGTAGTCAAAGTGAAAGCCCTTGTGTCATTCCCCCTCCTTTACTACCCGGCCACCCCCCTGTTTTCCTCCCCCTACCATCACTCTGGCACAGACCCGCGGGTTGGGGGATGCTCCCAGCTTGGCTGGAGTCCCTCTGCTGCTGAGTGCCACCGAGTGCTGCTCGCGCTGCATCAGCAGATGGTGGCGGGAGGGGACACCAGCTCCCAAGCGAGGCGCCGGAGGTTGTTCCCTCCTCCAGATGGAGGCCCACAGCTGATCCCCCCCCTCCTCAACGCCCCACAGTACTCCTTGGGTATGGATCTCACAGGAGAGCTAAGGGGTCTGTGCTGGCCCTGTGCTGGCACGTGCCCTTCCCAGCACAGAGTGACCTGCTAGCAACTGCTCTGCAAAGCAGTCCCACACCTCAGTAACAAGATCTGAAGGTGACATTAATGAGCGTTCACACTCAGACAATCTGCTGTTGCTGTCAGGGCTTTCGTTGTTACTGACTTGTGCGGTGAATGGTTCGAACCCTTGCGAACTGGCAGATAGTTGGTCGTGGGTGTGAGCGAGGGGTGCAGGCTGCCGGGTTTGGGCTTTGCTCTTTGGCCAAGAGAGTGATGGGAGGGAAGGCAAAGGGTTCTCCAGGCACCAGCTGCCTGTCCAGTCGTTCCTGTGTGTGGCAGCAGCCCATGAGTGTGTTTGGAGGGTGCTCGGGAGGTGTTGACAGTCTTGGCCGTTTGCAGGAAGAGGAGCCGTGAGTATCCCGGAAAGCAAGTCAGCAGTTGTTTTGGGGATGATACGTTTTCCCAGGCCCTTTTCTTTCCACCCCTGTTCCTCACTGGCTCTGGCGGCCAGTTCCTCCTCATGTGTCCGCTAGCATGTCTGAGGGATCTCATCGCTGCCCTCCCAGCACGCGCTTTCATTGCACAACTGGCTGAGCAGACCCAGCCCAGCACTTGGAGCTACAGGCAGGCTTGCCCAGGACCAGGCCACCCCCATTACGCCCCCACCCCACCCTCGCTGCTGGAGCTGCTCCTTCATCGGCCTGATGCTGATCTGGGTCTTTTCTGCTGTTTCTGAACACGAGTTCTCATCTCATTCAGGTGTGTCATTCAGTGGAAATATTTTGTAAACGCAAATAAAAAAGAAATAAATCTATTCAATACCTCGGTCTCGAGGATGGGAAACAAGTCGTGGGAGGTGCCTGGGTGGGGAGGTTTCACAGCTGCTGCCACCGGTTGGGTTTTCTGGTGGACGTAGCCCCTGGAGCATCCGTGAATAGTTGGGAAGGGAGCTACGCAGACCTGCGAGGGCTTGGTGCTGAGCCCTGTCGGCACCCCTCGTGCGGCCACCGCCGCCAGGGACAGCCTCGCACTCCGTCCTTTCTGATCTAAAAGGGGTGACACGGCGCAGGTAGAGGTCCTGTGGGCCGGGGGCACCGCAGGCGTCTGTATCCATCAGGCAGAGCAAGGCAGAAGCGGGTACGTGGCGAACAAATTCTTTTGTGAGCACTGGGAAAACAAGTTTTTACTCTTCAACCCTGTCAATATGATCTAGCTCTGTCTGTCTCTCTCTCTATATATGTACAAACAGTATATCACAATGTTGCCTTTTTTGTTGGAAATATCAAAGTACAAAGATTGTAAACCAAATCGGTGTAATAAAAGTTTCAGATGATTCACTGAGGTGGCTGCCAAGCGGTGGGTCTGTGAACGCTGGCGCCGCGCAGGGCTGGGAGACATGTGAAGCCCCTGCGATGCTCAGAGGGTGGGAGGGGATGGAGATCAGTCCCACTTGCTTAATTCCCTGCTGATCTGTCCTGAGGAGGGGGGATGTCAAAGGACGGAGGCAAATCGGGTACATGCCCTGTCCTGTCCCTGGGTGGCCACAGCCCATGAGGCAGAAGGAAGCTGCTCTGTTTTCATCCCCGAGGGATGTGTGGGCCAGCAGTCCTGCAGGAACCCCTCTAGCTTGGAGTTATGCGAAACACAGGATTTTTGGACTGATTTGCACAGAAGAGCCTTACTGGTGAAGGCGAGCATCTGGTTGTAAAGAATTCGCCTGTTTGCAAAGCACGCTAGCACTGATCAATGGCATAGCAACCCAAAGCAGGAAACTGGTGGAGAGACCTATCATTTATGGATTTTTTTTT
>VYZM01000919.1:349873-360857 GCA_013398915.1 Dromas ardeola | reverse complement strand
TTTACTTTTCACCAGCCATATCTGAGACCCCAGACAGGTTTTGCTATAAAAACAAATATATCCTTGAGCAGAGCAATAGCCAGAAAAAGCAGCCAAGGAACTAGAAATAACACTCCCTCTGTCCTCTATGTATCTCACATCCTCCTCAGGAAAAAGCCTAAAATAGCTGTTTTCCCTGAAGGTTAGGCCTGTTCTTAGACCATTTAGATGGTGGAGACTTCGCCTCAGCTGTTTTACGGGTGGAACAACATCCAGTTGCCCGAACTAAGCTTGCTGCCGGAGCGCGTAAGATTTAGTCTGAGGTACAGTGAGAGAGAGCGAGCTCAAGAGGCAAATTGCTTCTGCAATATGGATGCAGTCCCATGAGGTCTAATGCCTGTCTCGTGTGAAAGTCATAGCTTGGATGATGGAGATCTGGGAAAGGCTGCTGCTGTGGCAGCCACAAGTTGAGTGTTTCTCAGGAGTACGAATGAAAACAAGCCCCTGAAGTGAAGTATCTCCAACACTACACCTGCACCTACAAAGCTGGTTGGTCTCTGGAGCGTTTTCTTCAGAGGTGCGTGGCGGGGGGTTGCTGCAGAGACCCCAGCCTCGCCGCGTCCCGGTTGGCCCACACAATCTGATGAATGAGGTACTCGGTCTGCTGGCCCACCTCTGCCAGGCGGAGGTCGAACTCGATCAAAGCCTTGTTATCCGCCAGCCCATCAAGCAGCTGCTTCCCTCCATCCTGCAAACGGGTGAGAAGAAGGGGTTAAAGGAGGAGATGCAAAAGTGAAGCGTGTTCCCCCCTTTCCTCCTCCCCAGGGCAACTTCCCCTGCCCTTCCCTGCTGCCAGTGGCGATGGGCAGCCCATGAGATGGTGCCAAAAGCGACAAAGGCCTTCGCACAAGCCCAAAACGTTGCTCACAGAAGTAGAGAGAAGGAGCGTAACCTTATGCAGCACTCAGTGAGATGACACATGCTAATGAGTCCCTCTGGGTACCGTGTCAGGAGTCCTCAAGCTCAGGCTGGTTAATAGCACGGCTGGCGATGATAACCTGAGAGGAATCTCTGCTCTCCCCGGTCCCCAGCTCGCTGCTGGCTGGGGACAAAGGGCAGTGTGATGAGGTGTGCTGCTGCTCCTCCTCTCGGCAGTGGCGAGAGCCCCAGTCTCCTGCCTGGATGCCATTTCCCAGGGTGGGCTGGCTTTCCTGAGGGAGAACACCTCACGCTACTAAAGCCCTGCCTGCATGGGACAGAAAATGGGATGTAGATAGCCTTAGGGAGCAACTCACTTTGGGGCATTTCCTTCTCTCACCTGAAGCACTCTTTTCAGGGATGTGACAATTTGACCTTTTTCCCCCCTACAGTTACTCTCTTTCAGGTAAATACACCTCCTGCCCCCATCTCCTCCATCCAGGTGGTCCCCTCATCCCAGCACCCTGCCTCTTAAACCTTTTGCCAAGAAGGACAGAGCAAAAAGGACCGGGAAGGAGTCTCATTTTAATGGGGTACAGAGGTCAGAATTTGATGCCTCTCTAGCAAAGACACCCATTTCCCCAAAGATAATACCACCAGCCCACTTGTTGGGCTGCTGTGGAGCTTTACACATGGGTACCAGGAGAGGTCATCAGAAGGAAGATGCTAAGCACACAGATTATTATTTAGTAAGCAAAAATCCTTCTCTCCCTTCCAACCTTTGCCCCCTTGAATCATTAAACTCAAATGGTTTTCCACGTCCAGGATCATAAAACTCAGAACTCACAAAAGGTTTTCTGCCATCAAATCCTTTTAAAACCGTTGTCAAGCACACAGATGCCAATATTTCTGCCAGCAGGGACAGCTGGTCTTGCTGTCTCTTTATTGTGACAGTGACAAAAATTGAGGCAGCACAGAAAGTTTAAAAGCCAGCATGATTGCATTTGGCTGTCTAGTTTCAGATTTCTAAAGCTCTTTTTAATCAGCAGAATAGAAGCAGTCTGGTTTGTGGGCACGTTGCATACTGCAGCTCTTAGGGATGTAGTAAGAGCTGTGGATGCTCCTCTGTCTAGAAAATGCAAGTCTGTGGTTTAGGAGCCACTTAGAGGCACCCAGACGTGACACTTTTGACCAACCGCACCGCTCCGGAGCTGCAGGGTGAGTTTAAGGAGCTCAGCAACCGAGACAATTCTCTAACAGTCTCCTCTGAGTGCGTGACGGACAGGAGAGATTCTGGGAAGGGTGACACTATCTGTGTGCTGCTGAATGACAGATGGCACAGCAGATCCAAAGCACAGAGGATGTGCATAAGGCCCTCGTCTCATGCCGCCTATCATTATTATCCACTCCCACGTGTGAGAAGCGACTGTGATTTTTCCCAGACATACTCCCTGGTTTTCAGTTTCCTGGGGGGGGAAGATCCCTCTCCGCCCAGAATCCCAAAACCTGGAAGCCGGATTCAGCCCTGTGAATGGAGATAGATGTAACGAGCGAGATAAATGCATGTGCGTGCACAGAAGATGTCCCCCTCCTTCCTGCCGTCTGCTAGACACTCTTCCCTGCTCGCTAACTGATTGTTATCGCAGCAAGACTGCAAAGCGAAGGATGCATTTGCCTCTGCGCCTTCGAGGCAGGGCAGGCTCAGCATCTGCTTTGCAAGGCCACCACGCAGGCTCACAAACTGCAGGGCGAGGGGGCTTCTCTTACCAGCCCCAGGTGGTTGCACGAGAAGTTGATACTCGTCAGGGTGGTGTTCTGAGCCAGGACCTGGGAGAAAAGCGTGGCGGTTGGCTCTGACAGGTTGTTACTTCCCAGATGGATGGACTTCAGGGTGGTGTTGGTCAGCAGGGCACGGCCGATCGCCTCCCCGCCTTTGTCCTCCACACAGTTGAGGCGCAGATTGAGGGAGGTCAGGGTGGAGTTCTCAGCCAGGGATTGAGCAAGAGCCTGAGCCCCCAGGTGATGGATCTGGTTGTTACAGAGATTGACGACTTCTAATTTGCTGTGGTTGATCAACTTGCCAACAGCTCGTGCCCCCTGGTCCCTGATGAGGTTGTGAGACAAGTTCAGCTCCACCAAGCAGGGGTGATCCAGCAAGTTATGGACCAGCAGCCTGGTCTTCTCATCATCCACTTTACTGCGTGTCAGCTTGAAAACCTGTGGGGATAAAGGACAGGCACACTAAAACAACCAGAATCTCAAGAGGGTTAAGCCCATGGCCCACCAGACAGGATTCATCTCCCTTCACTTCAGACACCTTAAGCCAGCAGGCTCAAGTAGTTGCTTTTATAGTGGGCAGATACTTCCAGCAGGCAGGACATGCCACTGGTGTCCCATGCCTATTCTAGGGAGAAATGGTTCATCTCCTGGAAACCCCTGTTCCTCTCCTCTAACTCCACAGGATCTCTGACACAGAGGGCTAAATTAAAATGAGATAAAGCTGCCCAAACGTCTGCAGAGAGTAATAGCAGAACTCACCCAGATCACAGTCAAACACTGTCTGGATGAGCGTGTGTAATGGTGGTAACCACAGTCCTCTCTGTGACGGGTAATGCCCTGTGTGGCCAGGGCACCTCAACAGCCACATAGCCCTCAGTAGGGCTACCAATGCCTGCTGACGTTTTGGAGGGGCTGAGTATCTGTGCTGCAGCTGGCACAGAACTGAAGATTGCATCCATAAAACAAAAGCTTCATCACTCTAAGGCAAATGTGAATATTTCCCCATGCCCTTCTTGGAGGTCTCTGCTGCTCTGGGGCATGTTGATATATATTTACTGGGCATAACCACCAAGAACTGGCCTTAAAGAAAAACTCTCTCTAGGCTTCTCCTCTCCTCCCTCCCAGAACTACGTAAGGATTTAAAACAGAAGTGTTGCTTTCTCTTCGGTTACAGGGAACATGTGTTGTGGGAGCAAGTATCTTTCTCACCGACCCTCTGACAACCTGTTCCGACAAGGACATATGCAGAACAAGATAGCGCTAGGCTGGCAGGTTAACGTCCCTGCCCTCTGCCAGACTGCACCTTGTGAAGGGCAGGGTGCTGCCAGCAAGCAAAATTGGTCCCTGGGTTTCTAGCCCTGGGCAATTTCAATATCTAACTGAGGAAGAAAGATTCCATCTGGGACGTGTTACCTTCAAGTTGTGGCACTTCTTCAGGGCAACAGCCAGGTTCCAGCAGTCCTCGTAAGTGAAGTTAAAGAGGTTCCATTCAAAGTTCATGCCACAGTCCTTCACGCCGTAAGTGAGATGAAGCTCTTCAAGGTGAGGGAGAGCAGTAATGAGGACTCCCAGGTCGTAGTGATGCACGGAGACCTCACTGAGCTCAAAATCACTCCCTGTATCAGAGAGGTCATCTCTCTCCTCCTTTTGATCCACCTTCAGTGGTGGCAGGAACTGATCAACCTCCAGTTTCCGCACGTAGTCTTTGCAGATCGGAATGAGATCTAGGACCTGGTTGGGGTCTGTGGTGTTTGGGATGAAACATTTCAGGATGTTCTCCAGGTGACGTTCGAAGAACATCCGTTTCCAGCTGTCTCCATAGTTGGAGATGTCACAGACTTGCCAGCGCTCAGCGCAGCACCTCTTCCAGTAGTCCTCATCGCTTATCAGGTTGGCAGTCACAGCAAGCGGAAGGCCAGTGGAAAGCCTGTCCAGGACCTTCCTTTGGTGCTCAGGCAGAAGACTGTCCAAAATAGGGTTCTCTGGAAGGGACGAAGAGAAGGAGAGGTTGGTCTGGGCTGTAGGAACCATGTCTGGTGCTGTGGTTCTGCCCAGGCCCCCAGCTGTGTGCCTGTGCCCTCCCCTCTGCCATGCTGATGCTCTTCTCAGTTGCCAGCAGCTGGTGCAAGGAGCTACGCTGGCAGAAAACGTGTAGGATTCATCTCCTACAATTCTCTGTAGGATTTTTAACTTTTACAATAAAACATCAGCGCAATTGGGTTTACTCCCATAATATTGGGGATCTGCATCAGAAATTTAGCTCCCAGTTTAAATTTAGTTTGAATGCAGTTTATATTCAGAGCAGGACTTCTGCTCCCAGGAGAGCTAATTCAGCCTTACAGCGATGGGAGAGCTTGGCTTGTCATTTGCTGAACTTTTTCCCTTTGTTTTCTAAGCATATTGAAGGACAATATTTGAGAACAACCACCTGTGTGCTCTTCATGCAAGTCCTTGTGCCTTTTTGTCTTAACTCATGTGTCCGTCTTACCCCAAACTGATTCCTGTTCCTTTTGCACTAAGACACACTCTTAGCTTTTAGGTCCACCTTGTTTAAATAAAAGTTCTCTTTTCCCACAAGCATTCTCCCTTCAGGCCCTTTCCTGATGCTCGCCCTAAGTCTCGGCTGGCGTCTGTCTGGTGGAAGTTCTTTGTGGTAAGAAATGCCAGAGAAAAGCCGCGTGCACTCACACCGTGAATGCTCAGTGACACATACACGGTAGCGTTGAGTAACAGAAATCATCAGTGGAGAGGCCTATCTGTGCATGGGAAATCAGATTTTGAGATACAAAGTGGGGTTAGCTTTATATTTCCTCTGTCTCTGTGGCATTTCCTTCCTAAGGACACGCAGAGTTTTACCGCAGCCTCTTCCTGGAGTCTGTTCTCCAATGTCCTACAGCTGGCACTGCAGTGACCTTTTCTGCAAAGCCCCACAACGCAAGCAGCGGTGGGACACGTATGGGCAGCGATGGGCTAGATTCCCTCCCGCTCTCTCAGGCCACAGCAGTGGGCAAGATGCAGACGCACAGCTCAGGTAATGGCATGAGGGTCCCCAAGACACCAACCACACTGCTTTTATGTGCACCCAACGTAGGTCCAATCCATTTGGACTGACTGATCAGGCTGATAGGACTGTGAGGGTCTCCCAGCTCAGACCCCCAGGTACCATCAGCTCCTGGCTCAGGACAGCACTGAGCTCCTCTGCACTGTCTTACCACCCCAACGTGGGCATAGCCTTAGACCTGTCTTTGGTCTTTGCTGCCGCTCTACTGAGTCAGACAAAAAGACCCCCCTCCCAGTCAGTTCCCAGGTGAGACATGCTTTTTCTGTCTTGCTATTCTTCATCAGTCCACTTGCTTCAAAAGCACATTCTCTGCCTGATGATATAACTTCTCACATCACCACCAAAAGCCGTGGAGAAGGCCTGAGACTGTGAGTACAATAGGTATTCTGAGATGGTAGCTCCTCTAGGGAGGGAGCAATTCTCCATCTCTTTGTACAGCTCTCAGCACAACAGGGCTCCATCCTTGAGTGCTACCGTGATGCGTACATGAATCAAGAGAAGGAAACAGCGACTCCACAGCCTTGGCCACGGTTGAGGTAAGTGAGACCAGCAGAGCACCGAAGGAAGAAGAAATGACAGGACAAGGTTAGGGCAGAGTCACATCCTGGAGAGCAGCCCAGAGGACTACAGCCATCCCTGGAGTGTACAAGTACGTACTTAGCAACTAAACAGCTTGTTTAACTGGCTGCCCGAGGGGACATTTCTCCCCATCTGTTCCTTTGGCAGGGCCGGGTACCACGCTCTGCCTCTCAGGTGCATACGCCTGCCTCGTTGACCCTCTGCTCCCCGGGACTGACGCCCTCCCTCCATGTGTCCCAAGGGAAACGCACTCCCACGTACTTTCGAAATTGCGAACAATGTGCTGGAGGCAGAGCTCGGTGAGGTGGGGGACGGTGGCGAGGGACCACTCGGGATCCTCAATGACGCGGTGCGCGCAGTGGGAGCCAGTAGCCAGGCTGGTTTGGGACGGAAGCATCCAGGGAGCAGCTGGCCGCTGCATCCTGCTCAGCACCCGCTTCTCCTTCGGGAGGAGCAAGAGGAAAACGGCTGGAGAGCAGGAGTCACTGCCGCGTTTTCCAGCTGGGCTGCCTGCAAAAGAAAAAGGCAACTTTGTAAAGAGGCCAGCGATAAGAACGCTCTGCTCATGCCGCCCTCCTGTAGTGCACTTGGCCCCTGCCCTTCGCTGCTTCCTCTGCTTGGACTGGAAGCGCTGCAGCAAAACAACTATTATTCAGCCTTATCTTTATACGCCGCCCTGTACACAGAGGTCTCTAGGCACCACGTGTAATAAGCAGATAATAAGGCAGCGTTAATTCAGAGTGCTGTTGAAGAGGATGGACAGGAACTGATTGTTTACTGTCTTTTCCAATAAAAGAAATAGGTGAAGCTGGCAGGAGCTGGGTTTAAAGCAAAGGAAAACAATGGTTCTTCCCACTGCCTGCAGTTGAACTGGGGAATTCCCTGCCACGTGGTGTTGTGGATGCTCAGAGTCTGTGCAGGTTCCAGGACAAATCCATGGAAGGAAAAATCCCTTGAGAATGATTCAGTGCCCAGAAACCACATCTGGCTCAGTGCGAGCTGAACACAGCTGGAGGCGGGGAGAGTGCTGGAGGAAAGAAACACAATACTTGCATTGTTTTTCTACTCTTCTCCAGGCATCTGCTTCTAGACACTGTCAGAGATGGGATACTGGGCCAGACCATCTCCTAGTTCAATCCAGTATGCCTGCTCTTATGACTCTTTAAAGACAAATGCTTTACAGATGAATACACTATAAGTGCATTCAGGTTTGGTTTTTTTCTGCTTTTCCCAATTACTCTCCAGCTGAACTCCTTCCAAACACCCATTAACTGGTGAGATGGGTCAGACCTGTTCAGACCACACTGAGTCTAAGCAGATACAAGCTAAAAGAACCAGCCCGGAGCAGACGGCAGGATGCCCAGTCCTATTAGCTCTGCAGAGCTTTCCTAGACCAAAGTTTCCCATTTGCCGTTTCCTACCCCAACTTCAGGACCAGCACTCTCAGCCATCAGGATCCTATGCGTATGGTTATTGCCCGGAAGTCCTAATGGTTCCCTTACTAGCCCCACCAGGCTGAGAGAGGCAGAGGAGACACTAGGAAGGAGTCTGCCTCTTGAATTCTGGGCTCAACAGGAGCGCCCAGGCATGGTGAGCATCTCGCAGGGCACACGGACCCATGCTCATCCTTACTGGGGCTAACTGGACATAACAGGGCTGCAGTGCACAGCTGGGCAGTTAGAGACTGCAGGACACCTAAAAGAAGCACGAGGCAGATGGATGGATGGCAATCTCAGAGGTGAGGACAGCTTCCTGCAAGGCCAAGAGAATGTCCCATGGCGAAGGTGGCCTTGCTCCACAGCAGCATCAAAAGATTCTGAGATAACATCCTGCACAGAAGCCAGCTGCCGTGCAGTGGCTTGTGCCACAACATCCCCCAGCCGAACAGCGCTTTGATCCCAAACAGCTCCTCCTTTGTGAAGGGTGTGAGCCAGACGGTGCTTCCCAGATAAAACAAATGTCTTATGTCCTCCCCCTGCACCAGGCTGTTTCCCTTCGCCACTGCCCCCCCGGTGTGTGCTGTCTTGGTCAGCATAAGCCCCCCTCTCCCTGAAAGCTTTGTATCTGGCTTTGCTAGCGTTCCTCCCTCCGGTCCTTACCCCTCCAGAAGTCGTCTGAGGAAGGGCCTGCAAAGGAACCTGCAAAAGGGGGGAGAGAGGAGACCTGTGAAATGCCAAGAACCAGAGGAGAGGAACAAAATGATTCACGCTGCACTGCAGCAAATGTGTCAGCAAAGGCTTCTTCTAATGCACTTGAAGCAGGTCCGAGAAGAGAGTAGCTGTTTCAGAATGAGAGTCAGGAAAGGGTGGAGATAGCAGTGGCAGCATCCTCTGGCACAAAGCAGGAGGAAGAAAGGCAGGAAGGGCAGGGAAGATGTAATTCCTGGGAGGCACTGGCATACGAATAACAAAGGCAAATGTTGTAGGAAAAACAGGGAGCCTGGTCTGAAGAAGGGTGGGTGTGGAAGGAGGAGGAATGGGTGACAAGCAGATGTGAGGACTGGGAGTCCTTTCTCTGCGAAGCTCCCTGTCCCCAGTGGAAGGTGCTGTGATGGTGGGCTATCACTGAGAAGGAAAAGAAGAGGATTGATTCTCCACAGCATGCTGACCCAGCTGAAACCTAGCTCTTGGTACCTGATGGGCTTCAGCAGAAGGGCAAAGCACAGACGGATGGCAGTGAGGTGGCATTAACAGAGGAGAAATGACTGGGAAAAATGTTTTCTCCTTGCTTAGTCCTTCGTCCTATTCAAAAAGCATCTGTATCACTCCGTCCCCCAGGGCAGTCACAGCTAATTGGAGCTTCTGATGGCTTTCCTGACCTTTCGGAAGCAGTCATTAAAGGCCAGCTGTTGGGGAAAGCCAGTGCAGCAACGGTGGCCTAGGATTATTTCTCAGCTGCACTCCAGCAGATGATCCGATTGCCAGTTTATCTATGGCAGATCGATTTTTAGAGGGTACGTAACCCATGGCGCGTGTAAGACTGCCAAAGGGGCTCCCGGAGACCGAGTGGGAGAGACAGCTGCCCTCAGGCAGAGCCGAAACCCAGCTCTAGCTGCAGTGCAGCCCCTCCATACATTGGATGAAGCTGGCTGAGCGAAGCTCGCCTGCAGCAGGAGGTCAGCCGGTGTGTGCTGGGTGGACCAGCCCCAAGGTAGGATGGCCCCAAAGCAGAGGCAGACACCTTGGGGTGCCTGTGTCCCGCCGGCTGCCGAGGAGCTCTCCCCTAACCTGAGCTCTGCCCCAGGTCAGCTCTGCCGACTCCGCCATCCCCACTCGGCATTCGGCATGAATCCAGCAAAAGCAAAGCTGCCGGCGTGCGACAGCCAGCCCACAAGGTGCCTGAATCAANNNGGGGTGGGGGGGTGGTGGGGGGGTGGTGTGTGAGTCTGCCACTGAGTCACTGCTCCCACAGCACCCATTCCCACCACCCCAGCAGGGTAAGCACATGCCACCGGGATGCAGCCCGCCAGGAGAAGAGCCTCTTTCACGCCCAGCATCCCCTCCGCCTCGGCTGCAGGGGTCTCACCCAGCCAGAGCTAACACCCCAAGCCAGTTGCCATAGCCGGGTTTGCTGAGCATCTGTTTAAACACCGGAGAAGCATTGTAATTCACTGTCAATAAGCCAAGTCAACAGCGTTAATGCGTGCTCCTTCCCACCTACTCTACATACACGTCAGTCACCTGCCCTAAAAAGGCTTTATTAAATGATATGCAATGAATGGTGTCATGTAGTAGATTCCCAGTTTATGTCATTTAACACCGGGATTAGGCAAAAAGGAAAATGATACTAAAACTTCTAAAAAAATAAGAAATCACACTTCCCTTCCTAGGAGGAAGCCAAGAGAAATCCACTCACACAGCCAACTTAACGCTGCTACCTATCAAACCTTCTTCAGTTGAACCTGTTTTGATCTGGAAATAAAAGATTTCTGCTCTTTTGATTCACACCAAAGCCCAGAGAGACCAAAAAAGAAGAGCTGCATGGAAACCGGTGACCTTTGGCTGATGCCTCCTGTCAGTAGTAGGGTGATCCAAGAAACGGAGCAAGTGTAAGCACTGTGTTTACTGAAGAGTTTGTAAGTGCAGAAGAAATTCTTTCTGAGGATGTTTATGCCCCAGCTGAGATCGCATTCGCACTGAAGCTCAGCCTACCCAGAAATCAAGGGAGCTCTTGTGTCCCTGCAGCAGCGCCCTGAAAATGCCAGCTGTTCTGCAGGTGTCTTGGCCTTTCTGCTGTTACCTCTGCTGCAGGCGGGCTAGCGGGGGGTGTTGGCAAGTGATCCCCAGTGCTGGCTAACACCGCTGAGCCCGCTGCCACCTGCACAGACTTGCCTCGCACTTCAAAAGGCTGATGCGCAGCGTGCATTAGCATGGCATATTGCAGGCTTCTCAAGGGGCTGAGTCTCTGCTATGGGTTTTAAGTAAGGGAAGGGGAAAAAAAAAAAAAAAAGCACGCCAAATGAGGAATCTATTTAGCTTCAGATATAATGGAATTTGTCTGTAACGGGAGATTGGGCAAAATGAGGCCAGCCGGCCATTTGGGAATATGGTTAATGTCATCACTGTAACCCGGGCGGTGCCAAGGGCCGACACTGTGGTCCTGGATGACCCAACACACCAGACCCCTGCCCAGGTGGAAGCCCAGCAGGGGCTTCAGAAACACGACGGC
>VYZM01000919.1:314301-348022 GCA_013398915.1 Dromas ardeola | reverse complement strand
AAACAAAAAAAAAAAAAAGAGCAAGGAAAAAAAAAAAAAAAAAAAAAAAAAAGGATCAGGATTTTGGGGCCTCCTTTGTGAGTTTCAAAGATGGGGAGTTAGAGTTTGGCAGCAATGTACTGCTTTTCTAGGTGTGGCCTGATTCTGTCACTCAACTTCCCAGAAGACAGTGACGTCCTGTGGGTCAGGCTGGTGTTGAACACTGAGGGGGTGTCAGGAGCCTTGCAAAACCCTTCGCAAACACAGGCCCCACACTGGCCATGTCATTCCTGGGAACACACAACATCTTCAGGGCTTTCACGATCTTGAAAAGCAGAAGTGAGAGCAACACAAAACTAGAAATATTTTCTCTTGCACTGATTTCCATGCATGACTTCAGTTTGACTCCTGACTAGCAAAGGAGATAGGCAAAACAGATCCACAGAAATGGCCCCCCTGAGTTGCCTCCACAATTGTGCGCAATTTCTCAGCTGAGCCTTCAACAAACCATCAATGGGGAAGTCTTTATCCCACCTCACGGCTAATACAATGCAAATATCATGCTTTGAAGACTTCACGGTCCAATGGAGTCCAGCTGTGTCTGCCCAGAGTCATTGATTCCCAGAGAAAACATTGCCCAAGTATTGCAGTCAATTGTTGAACTGGATGCAATCGGGTGTTGAATCATACGCTGAAAACAAGTAGTGGTACCTGAAAAATGGCTCTGTTAACTCTTTATCTACCTTACCATTTATTTCCATGCGTTTCCAGTGGGGTGTGCAGTGGCACACCTCCTCAAATGCTATGGAGTAGCTGACGATGTGGAGGGTAAAACGTCCATATTCATTCCCTTTCCCATTCCCACGTCTATTCCCCCTGTCCACATCTGAGGGAGGGGATGGGGGAAGGCACTGCTTCCTGGCCTTAGTGACTGAGCATCATCCTACCAGCAAACTCCAGCTGCCCTCTGTATCCCTTCAGGGGTCTCAGATTTCCCCCAGACAGCACCTATGGTGCTGTTGTGCATTATCAGCTCCGCCGCCGTTCCCTGGAGTTTGAGGACTCCAACAGTAGCCAAACTTCATATCACAACAAATAAATAGGAAAGGAGACAGGTCTTGCGATGCCTTGTGTGTGGGGAACATCCCCCGCAGGGCACCCTCTGCTGCTGATGCGAAGATTCGGGTGCTGTTCTGGAGACATAGCCATGGCTGTAGGGTGACAACCTTTTTTGGTGTCCCAGGCGTGGTGGACTCGAAGCACGTTATCCTGACTGGCTTCTCCCACTCTGTTTTCTTTGTCTCTTTGAGGGCGTTTGTAAGGACTTGCCGGGAGATGAGCGGTGTGGGGATGAAGGCAGCACCATGTCATTCTGGGAAGGGGAGAGAAGGGAAAAGCCTTGCTTTGTCTGCCCACGACTTAAGCTCACAACTGGGTGTGATTTCTGGAGCTGTGTCCTGGTTTGAGGTAGAACAAAACCAATTTTCTTTTCACAGTAATTTTACTTTTTGGTTAAGTCTCTCCTAACTCACTGCAGTCTCTGAAGTTAAGGGTACGGTTTTCAGACAGTGTCTGCTTCAAGCAGTGATAACTTCTGATGTTTATAGTTAATACTGTATAATAATAGTTAATGTATGCAGACAGGCTCTTGCTTGTACTTATTGCTATACCAACCCAGGTCAGCTAATTTCGTTATTTGCCCCATTGGAAGGTCAGAAGCGGAATAGCGTAGAGGGGTCCCACCTGCGGGGAGGAGGGGACAGGACAGGTGAGCCAAAACTGACCAACAGGGTATTCCATCCCATCTGCACCATGCTCAGTATTAGAAGCTGAGGGATCAAAGGGGTGAACCCTCTCTTCTTCAACGGTTGGCATCCAAGGCAGACTCTGCCCATTCTTCTGCCTTTAACTCTGATCCCTGTGTTCCTAAATCCAGTTCCTCTCTGCCGCTGAGTCCAGTCTGGGATTTTCCCATTGCCTGCTGGCGACGTGATCATCATCCTGGTAGCTCAATATTGGTTTTGTATATATTTGTATGTATTTCATTATCTTCTTATTAATATTATTTTCTTTTCATTGTTAATATTTCATTAAAGCTAGTTTAGTTATTTTCCACCCCATGAGCCTCCCCCTTACTCTCTCTCCTTTCCCCTTCTGCGGGAGGGAGAGGGGTTAAGAAGACGTTTGTCATTTGTTTAGTGGCTGTCCCAGCCTAAACCTTGACAAGCTGGGACACCAGAATCTCAGGCTTTGTCAGAGAGCTCCAAACCTCTGCTCCATCCCCAAATGGTCTTTTATAGCACTGCAGGCTGTGCTTGCTGAAGGTCGTCAAGGGAGAGAGACTGGTGGCCTGTATGCAGCCCGTGTGCTGCGGGGACCTGCAGAAGTTGAAGACCAAGTTGCCTGTCCATGGCTGGCCTGGGGAGCTCCCTCTTTTGACCCGAACCTCCGCTCTTAAGTTTCCCTTCTCTGCGGCTGTCCTGGTTTCCTTCGGTAACAGGCTCCAGCAAGAAGCAGAGCCTTGCTCCTCTTAAGGAAGATGCTGGATGCGGCCCCTTGTAATCTAGGCATCTTCCACTTCAAGCTTAGCAGCTGAGAGAAGGGGACCCAAGGGGAACCCTCTCCCCAGCAGCTCTGAGCGCAAGGATTGCTGACAGCCCTGCGGCACCGGCAGTGAAACTGTGCTGGGTGTTGCTGGGGCAGGGACTATTGCCAGGCATTGCCTAGTGCCAGAGCAGAAGAGGACGGTGCCCAGGCACAAAAAGGTGCCTTTCCCTCCTGCAGCCTGCTTTGCCCGGCCACCGAGACACCCTGCAGCTGAGCAGCTCTCCTCTCCTCTAATCTGCTGCTCGGTTTCTCCCTGGTGGGATGGCACCGGCACCAGCTGTCTCCTTGGGGACTGCACAAACGCATCTGGTGAGGTTTATGCCCATGGCGAGCAGCAGGCTGTTTGTTTGCGGTGGCAGCTGGAGGTAGCAGGAGTAGAAAGGGGAAAAAAACAACTTCTGTGCACGTGTCCACCTGGCCAGCTCTGCTAGTGCATCTCCTGCAGCCGCCTTTGTCCTCACATCACACTGTGACGGCCAGAAGTCACCATACCGGGTCAAGATATCATTTTATCTGAGTCCTTTACACCCTGTAGGGCAGCTTCTCTAGCTGGTGCCTTCAGCGAGGCAACCCCCGTCTGTCAGATGCGGTTCATCTCTCCGAGGGGGAAGAACCGCGGGCGCAGCTGAAGGTCAGGTTTGAGAGGAGGCAGTTAGTGTTTGATGTCTGCCTGACACCAGCGGGATTCGCTAGGGCAGGAGCCAGCGAGGTTCGTCCTTGGCGCCGGGGGAGTCCTCTTGCGCGTATGGCTTCTACCCTTTCAATGAGGAGCGCAAAAAGTTGCCAAAACTGGGGGGACTCAGCAAATTGAGGATGCTGAGGAGAGCAGGGGCTGGCTCCAAAACCTTGTCTCCAGGCCCTTGTCTGCCTGGCTCCCTGCAGCTCTGGCTGGAAAACACTGCTTAAAAGCAGCTGGCATCTCCTGGAGTCCTGGGGGAAGCGGCAAAAGAAACGGCATCCTGGAAGGAGGAAAAAGCCCCCCGCACAGCCAGCGCTGAAAGATGGGGGAGCAGGATGCGCGCCGTGCTGCCGCTCCTCCCAAAGCTTTCCGCTCTCCCTGGGTGCCGGCAGGAACCATGCAGCTGCTGACAGCTATTAATAGGCAGGGAGAACGTGGGCTCTGTCTCCTACGGCTTCCTGGGATGAATGGTAATTACCCTTAATTAGACTGGATTTGGTTCCACCTCCTACCTTCCAGCCCTCTTGCCTGGGCTGGCAAGCAGAGATCGTCCCATCTGCTGCCCGCGCTGGCTCTGCGGGGAGCAGGGCCCGGCAGCGGGAGCGGAGGCTCCTCTCCCCGGGACATCCCGTAGGCTGTGCCCGTGGATGCTGGGCACAGGGGAGGAGGCAGAGCCCGCCAGCTGGTGGGGCTGCAGGTGCTCGTCTCACCCTTTGGCCTTTCCAATGGCACACAGGAGCCCTGAGGGGT
The DNA here is from genome assembly GCA_013398915.1 of Dromas ardeola. Lineage (NCBI taxonomy): Eukaryota > Metazoa > Chordata > Aves > Charadriiformes > Dromadidae > Dromas > Dromas ardeola. The sequence goes on along the minus strand of VYZM01000919.1, from coordinate 344,007 downwards.
GGTGAGAGAAATGATCCCACCAAAGCCGGAGGGTGCAGGTGGGTTGGACGCTCTCTCTTTGAGATTAATTAAAGAAACAAGACAGGGGAAGAAATAATCAGGGGATCTGGCCTGTCATTATGGTTGACATCCCCACCACCATGCATCGCAGCAAGGTCCGTGAAAAGGGGCATCCTTCCTCCGCTGCCGGTGCCAGCCAGTCCCAGGATACACCTGGACTTGTCCCCCATCTCCCATGGGGCACATCCCGGCTGCCATAGGGTTAGTCAGGATACGACCTGCCCAAGGGGGATGCTTTTTTCCTTCTTGCACCACTCCACCTCTGGCCTGAATTCCGAAGCAGGAAGGTTTCTTTCATCCAGGTTACTTTAACTCAGATACAAAAATAGTGCGGGAGGCTTTCTTCATCCAGTGAGGCTGTGCCTCCCCGGAATCACATCCCAGGAAGACAGAGGTAAAGGTGGATGGCTGTTAAATCTTCCTGTACATCCCAGAATCTGGCTCTGGGGCAGGACATCCCCCGCCCCAGTGTTTGCCCAAGGTGCTTGCTAAGGGTGCACTTTGCTAACCCCACCTCTGTGCCATCCTGCCCATCTGAACAGCCACACGGTGCCTCAACAAATCCCTGCTGCTTCCCTAAACCTTGGATATATCCCTGCTTGGTTCAGCTCAGCAGCTGGCAATGCTTTCCACCACGGAGACCCCTTTCCTTCGGTGACCCTTGCTGCTTGTAGCAGGGTGAGAGGAAAAGGGAGGACACACTGCCTCATCCTGCCAAGCTGAAGCTCCCCAGGTGAGACAGTTTATTTGCCTTTCCTTAGTTTTTAATTATTTTTTTTTTCCAGATCGTATGTTTTCTTGACTGAATCATGGAAACCTTTCTGTGGGCAGGATCTGTGCCCAGGGCTCCCATTTGCAAATGCCTCTCCTTTTGCTGCTGGAGCCCCCCCTCCTTCCCTCACTCCGAGATCCCTCCAACGTCGGGCCAGAAGACTCAGGTCCCTCTGCTGCCTCCCACTCAGCCCCTCGTGCTGCATCCAAATGCCAGATGGCACACCAGGCTCCGGCAGGAGCTGTGCCAGGCTCTCCTGCCTTTTTCTCTACACTTCAACCTACCGAAAAGAGGCAGAGAACCAGCATGGCCAGACTTCAAGCTGCCGTGTTTGCCCCAGCTTCCCTGGTCATCAGCCCCAGTTGCATTGGGGTTGACGTGGGACCTACCGGCAGCACCCCAGACCAAGGGGTGCCAGGGAAGAGAGGACCCTGCTCTGCAGCTCTCCCCCGTGCCCAGCTCTCCGGCTATGCTATAATTAAGAAGCAATGCCTAGGCTGTGACCACAGCCCCTGCTTCCTCCATGCTCCCTTGCCCCCGCTTCCTTCCTTATTTGTTGGAAAAACGTCTTGTTCGGTTGGGGTTGCTCACCACCACCGGGGAGTTCCCTGCCTGCAAAGCACAGGTCTGAAGGTTGAGCAAGCTCCTCTGGGGCAGGAACAGGCCCCCAGTTCCCACTGACTGAAATGAGAAGGAGAAGGGGAAAAAGCAGAGCAACTGTCCTGCCAGAAAGCGTGACTCAGAGGCTGTGGGCAGCAGAAATGTCCTACTCGTGAGCCCTGCTGGGGGCTTGGGGCTGTGTTTGGGCAGCAAAAGGGACTCAGGGAGGATTTGCTCAGATGTTCCCAGCCTTTCGGCTTCACGTGGCTGGGTTAGTGCAACGTCCACTGCTTTTGGCTCAGAACTGGGTGGTCCCTTGAGCAACCCCTCCTTTTGTGGAGAGACTCTGACACTTTCTGCTGGCTCTTCTTGATACCCCAGGATGGGCATCTCCATTAACACTGCCTGCGCTCTAGGGTCTCCGCTGTCACTGCTGCGTCACGGCAGTCCCCACAGATCCTGTCCCTGCAGCATGTGTCCCCTAACTACCAGGTCGCTGCCACTTATCTCCTTCGCGGTGATGGGGAAGACATCTCCCTTAACAGAGTCCAGGAGGAGACACGCACAGAAACAGGGCTAGCTGCAGCAGGTCAGGCCACGAAGGAGGTAATTAATATACAAACGCTGGCCACTGAACGCTTTTGCTAGCCCTCCTCCTCTGCACCGCCATTCCTGTGAAATGGGGTGCCGTTGTGCCCTTGCCAAGGGTGCCGGCTGCGGCCAGCTGCCCTCGGCCGTGCCGGCCACGTTCCTCCCTGCCCTGCGTGCTTGGCCGCCGGCTGCAGGTCTCTCCAACGTGGGTGGTGTCACCGTGCTCGACAAGCCTGGCAGCGGGCGCGTGAGGCAAGCTGGGTGCCGTGCGGGAGAGGAGAGCTGGCTGCACTTTTCGCTTGGAGGAGGGAAAGCATCTAGTTAGTGACTTCTATTCCTGTCTGGGCTTGTTGCAGCCTTCACGACATTCAGAGCAGGTGTGAAGCTTTTCCTTTCCCAGGCTGGAGATGAGAGTTAGTGGGAGGCTGTTTTCCAGCACTCTCATGGAGATAGATACTCTGTTGGTTTTGAGTGGTTTCTATTTTTCCCCGGGGTGGTCTGTGCTTTGCATTTTAGCTTGTGACTCTGTGTCATCCCCTTCCCTGCCCCAATTTCCACCTCTCCCTGTTGTGCTGTGTTTTGATAAACCCGAGGTGCCTGACACAGGGGTAAGCGCTCTAGAGGGCCGTGGAGGGGGATCAGGTCCCACAGCACAGGTGGTGCACAGGGAGATTTTGAAAAGCCCAGGGCAGGCAGTGCAGCATCTTTCCCTCGTGTGGCCACCAGCAAGCAGCTCCAAGCTCCAGAGGCTTTGTTGTGTTTGAAATGGGGGCATCATCCCTGCTTGACTTACCTCCGAGGCCAGCCTGGCTGTGGTACCCCTTGCAGAGGGACACCCGGTATCCCTTGCAGGGGTCCACCTCTTCCCTTGAAGGCTGTGGATGTTCTTCAGACCCTTGACCCACAGAAGAGGGAGTGCAGTGGGGTGAGCTCTTCCAGCACCCCTGAGCCAGCTGGGCTGCGTGGGGAGGTGGGGGCACCTGGGGAAGACGGTGCCTTTTCCATCTCTCAGACCCTCGGTGTCCCCCAGCAGCAGCTTCATACATCCTGCATGAGCAGCTGCAGGATGTGGTGTGGGACAGCTGGGGTTGGCAGAGGGGGGACCCTGTCCACCAGGACACAGCAAGGACAATGTCGGGGCAGTCGCCGTGGCGGGAGTCGGACGCTGATGGGATAGGACAGCCTGGGAGCTTGCTCGTCGAGGGCTGCTGAGTTGACACTGTCCTTTGGTGCCCTCTTCTCACCCTAGCGGAGCCCGGCACCGGCAGGGCTGGGGAGCTGCCATCTGCCATCACCGTCCTTCCAGAGCCACGCTCTGTGACAGATCCGCTTCTCGCTGATGCTGTACCCGGCTCCCGGGCACTCCCCGGCCCCGCAGCGGGGTGTGGGGGCCACGGCAGAGCCCCAGCTCCCTTCAGGTTCCCTTTCAGCGCTCGGCCGGCGGAGCAGGGGAGCCCGAGGCGTTGCGCTGCGTGCTGGGGGGAGCCGGGTGCGGGCTGCCAAATGCCTGCGGCTGCAGCTATCTGCCACTGCTTGTCTGCACGGCTGCCGTGCCGGCAGCATCGCAGGTCAGCTCAGGGAGAACCACCGGGTTTCCCCTTGCCCCCCGTCACCGCAGCAGCATCCTGCTGGCGAAGGGAGCTGGGCTCAGCCCTGGCACGCTGCGGGCTCTGCTTGCAGCTGCTGAGCCGGGCTGCCCGGGAAACGCGCGGCTGAGGGTTTGTTCAAGGGCCACAAGCCCGCCTGATGCCTGCGAGGCTGCCTTTGAACCCACGAGGAGCGACCCGGAGTGTTCCCAAGGAATTCTATAGTGACAGCGACGTGTCAAGCCTGGCTGCTGCCTCTGTGCCTGGCCTGTCCCCAGGTTATGCCCCGCGGTTCTTCCTCCAGGCTACCGTAAAAGCCTTCCATCCCCGATTTCCAAGCCCAGCTGTACCCCTCGACTGTAAGGCCTGCAGCTACGCCTGCTAGGGCCAGCTCCTCCGGCTTGACTGCGCTTTTTTTTTGGCGGCACGGCTTCATAGAATCATAGGGTTGGAAGGGACCTCTGGAGATCATCTAGTCCAACCCCCCTGCCAAAGCAGGGTCACCTAGAGCAGGTTACACAGGAACGCGTCCAGGCGGGTTTGGAATGTCTCCAGAGATGGAGACTCAACCACCTCTCTGGGCAGCCTGTTCCAGTGCTCTGCCACCCTCAAAGTAAAGAAGTTCCTCCTCATGTTGAGATGGAACTTCCTATGCTCAAGTTGGTACCCATTTCCTCTTGTCCTGTCACTGGGCACCACTGAAAAGAGCCTGGCCCCATCCTCCTGACACCCACCCTTTAAGTATTTGTACACATTAATTAGGTCACCCCTCAGCCGTCTCTTTTCCAGACTAAACAGACCCAATTCCCTCAGCCTTTCCTCATAAGAGAGGCGTTCCAGCCTCCTAATCATGGCTTGGTGGGTCTCTCCTTCTTCCATCTCCCTGGCTGGGCGCTGCCCCGGGGCTGGGGGCTCCAGCCACAGGGCCCTCGCTTGCGGTTTTCTCAGCAAGGAGCGTGGGAGCTCCCCAGCCCTCAGATGTCAACAAGGGAGTGAGTCTTTTCTCCTGGAGCCTGTCCCTCTGTGGCGGGGACACCCCAGACATCCCACCCCGTGCTGCTGCTGCGGGGCCTTGAGAGCCAGCAGCTCTCGGGTCACTCTCGGGGTGACCATCCCGCTGCAGGGGGCTCTCCTGGCGAGGAAGGCCAGGACAGACCTCCCGTCCCTTCCAGGCGGGCGATTCCGGTCTTTCTAACAAGGCAGGGGAAGAAAATTAAAAGCCCAAGTGAGCAAAGCAGTCAGGCTGAGCCAGGAAACGTCAGAGATGCCTCTGTCAACACCGCAGCCGTGGCAGGCAGGCAGGCAGCCTTTTAATTATTGATGGCGCTTATAAATAAATGCTGGGACGGGGAGGAGAAGGTTACAGCGGAGCAGAGGAGCCGCTTCTGGGTGGGGGAGGGAACCTGGGAGCTGGCTTGCTTTAAAGGTCATTTAGTTTTGCATCTCTTTCCCCCTTTCTCCATAAAACTCAGCGATATTTCAGTTGGTGGATTATCTTCCTTGTGCGGCTTCTTCTTGCACCTGCCTATCCGGGCCAGCCGGGAGGAGGAGGAGGAGGAGGAGAAGGGAGGAAAGGCACCCGCATGTGGGGGGACAGCAAGGGAAGGAAAGGGGGAGGGAGGGAACACCATCTGAAATGTGGGACAAACAGGCAAACGAGGAGACAACAAAATTAGTAGAGCAGCAAATCCCAACCGGAGTGTAAATAATTCCTTACCATGTGAAAAGAAGGTCTACGTAGGCTCAGATTGATATTCCCGTTCTTGGAGCTCAGGGCCAGGCAACCCCTAGATGCAAAGCACGAGGGAAGTGCGTGAAACGAGGCTGGGCAGGGACTATAAGGAGATGCAGGATCTTGGTCAGGGACTGGAATAGTAACCCAGTGTCTGAGTAGCCTGAGGGGACTCTCGCAGCAGGCTCGGGGTGGAGCGTCTCAGAAAGAACAGATTGTCTGATGACAAGGGCTCCGGGATAGGGATCTCACAGCCAGCTGAAGACACAGGAAGGGTTTTGGACTGGAATCGCAGCAGGACTTCGAGGTTGACAGCCCCCATGGGAGCCTTGGGAATCTGATTGTGGATGGTAGGACTTCACAACTTAAGTCTGAAGCCCCCCGGCTTGCAAAAGTGACACACAGTCGCTGGGTGCAACACAGACCCAGGCGAAATGGAGTTCCTTCCAGTCTCCCCCACAGCAGACCCTGCAGGACAGGGTCTCCTTCCATCCCCTCTCCAGTCTCAGGGGAGCCATTACACATGGTGGTCAGACGCACCCCAATGCCTGGGGCTAGTCCCGGGTGTAGCTTTGCTCATCTTCCCCCCGGAAGCCTGCTCTAGTTGCACGACGGCAGGGTGAGGAGGTCTGCAGTGCATGATGGATGCAGTAGTGATGCATGGCTGCCTGGATGGTGGGTCTGGATGCAGACCAGGTGACACCATGACAGCCTCACGGGCACACCCTCTGTGCTGACATCCTGGGCCCCCACCAGCCACCCTCTGGCAGGCTAAGGCCCAGAATGGCATAAATCAGTCAAAACTCATCCTTCAATTTCCCTCCATGGGGCTGTGCCCTTGTCAGGAGGGTGGGCTCAGTAGCAGGGTGCTCCCGGTGGCGGTTGGGGTGGTGGTGGTACTGGTGGTGGGGAGGATGGAGGGGGAGTGGGGCCCTTTTCCCAACCCCCCCCCCGGGTTTTCCCCCGCACTTTCTGGAGGAGGGAGGAGCTCGGGTTGCAGCTGAGCAAATCGCTCCTCTCAGCAAGCGGCGGGGAAACGCCAGCTGCAATCCAAGCTGAGGAGATGCCTGCAAGGCGCCATCGCTCTCGCCCGGGGAACTGGCTGGCTGTGAAGGGCAGGCACCAAAGGGGAGCTGCCGGGATTCCCCCATGAAATGTCTCTCCTGCCTCTGTGGACTCTTGGCATGCTGGCAGCGCTTCCTGGGTGCCAGGGGCCCAGGGCTGGAGGGGTGATTCAGCCATGGGGCTTCTCCTGCCCTGCCCGCACCCCCTACACGCTGCCTGTCCCTCAGCTGAATGCCTCTAGTACGGAGCCATCGCCTCCTTTCCCAGGCAGCTGGGATGCAGGAGATAAGCGGCAGCACCAGCCCAAGGTGGCCATGAGCTGCTCCTGAGGGTCCTTGCCTTGCCACGAGTGCTCTGGGCTCGTGGGTTCACCACTGCAGCCTTGTGTGTGCCGCGCAGGGGCTGCCCACGCGTGGGTGCTGCTCGGCGTGGGCGCCCGGCTGCTGTGGGAGTGGGGAGCCCCGCGTGGGGAGCGGTGTGATGGTGAGAGCCTACAGGCATAACCCAGAAACCCGCACGTACGTGGATGTGTAGATGGGTGATGTGACTAGCTCGGTGCACGCTATCTCGCCACACATAGAATCATAGAATCATAGACTGGTTTGGGTCGGAAGGGACCTTTAAAGGTCATCTAGTCCAACCCCCCTGCAATAAGCAGGGACATCTTCAACTAGACCAGGTTGCCCAAAGCCCCACCCAGCCTGACCTTGAATGTGACCAGGGATGGGGCACCTACAGCCTCTTTTCCAGGTGGTGTGAGGGAAAGCACACCTGAAATCATGTGAAGGGAGATCTGTGTAAGCGCAGGTGCAAATTCTTATGGTGGGTGCTTGGTAGGCATGTGCTGGTGTGCGAGTGTGTCTCCGCACATGCAGGGGATCTGCTGCTTCTCCTTGCTGGTGGGCTGGTCTCCAGGGATGTGCCTTAGCCCGGGAGACTCAGTGCCACACTTTGCTGTGAGCTGGGAAAGTGCTTACTGCTGCTGTCCCCGGGGCAAGAGGTGGTGGCCGATGGGTGCTAACGGGACCCCAGCTGCTCCTCGTGACCCACTGGCCACCTCCTGCAGGCACCGGTGGCAGGGATGGGGTGTCCCAGCAGGGGAGCGGCCGTGCTCTGGTTCCCTGCACCAGCCCCTGAGCTGCTCTCCCTCCCCGCAGAGCTTGACTTGGACATGCTGAGTTACGTTCAGCACCTCCAGGAGGTGCTCAGCTCCAGCCGCAAGGGACAAAGAAGCCCCATGGCTTTTGAATCTGTGTCTCAGCATGCATTTGGCATCCTCTGTGCGGCTTGGCTCCACTACCACCACTGCGATCCCAGCACCTTCCTGCAGGGAGTCCCACAGCACCTGGGGTGCAACGCCTTGTATCCCTACAGCAGCCAGCCCCGGGGCTGGGGGTGGCAGGGGTGGCCAGGGACAGCTGGGCTTCTCGCAGGCACTGCTTGCCAGCCTCTCGCTCTGCAGCCCAGGCTATTGAAGGTGAAGCTCCTGGAGCAAAGCAGGCAAGAAAAGACGAGCACATAGTTTCTGCTCCCCTTTTGCCAAAGTCAGGCAGTTGCTTGGGGTTGAATCTGGCAAACCCTTGCATTGCACGTGCCCTTAAGGGACCTTGGGGTCCATCTGGACTTCGGGAGGTGTTGCCAACCTGACAGCACCTGTTTACAGGAAAAAAACCCATCACTTCTTTAATTAGTTTCCCGCTTCCTGCCGTCCCTTCTGTGTGCGTGTGTTTGGAGCTGCAAATGTGTGCCCAGGGTACTGCTCACAGGGTCAGGGAATGTAGGCTGCTATTTTGGCTGGAGAGCTACATTTAAAACTCATGTTCATTCCCCCAAGCCCTCCCAGCTGAGCATCTCTTGACCTGACAATGAAACGCAGGGTGTCCCCAGGCAGAAACCTGGCAGCTACTGAGGCTGCAGCACGGGACGTGAATGCCTTGTCCTTCTGTGGCAGGGAGAGGGGAGGATGGGACGTAAGTCTGTGCACTGGGGATTCACCAGGAGAACAGCAGGAAATGCTGTCTCCAAGGATCAGAGATGGCCTGGCATGGCCACGGCTCAAAACCCAGCATTCCTACTGCCGCAACCCACTTTACCATCCTGGGGGGACACAGGCACCACAGATGCCTCCACAAAACTATTTTTTGGTAGGATAAGATCATTTTTCTCCCTCAATTACAAAGCAGGTTTAATTGTACTGAGTTTATGAGATGCAGTAAGATCGTGACTTGGCTATGCTGTGACCTTGTTGATGACCCACTTAAACCCTTGCAGGCTCAGAAGGAGGAAAGGAAATACTGAATATCATACCCCAAAAGGCCAAGAGCTGCAAAGGAGAACGAAAATGGGTTCCAAGCTGTAAGGTCCCCCCAAGACTGCCCTGGCTGAGGCAGAAGAGCCAGTGGGCTGACCAGGTGGTTTTTAACATTTATAGGAAGGCGGTGTAGAAGATGCAGCACCTCTGGGTGCAGAGGGTGCTGGGGCTGCTGCAGATGCCAAAGAAGGGGCTGCATCTCCGACTGGAGGTGCAGAAGTTGAAGAACACGGATATCAAACTGGTGTGGAGACGGTACAGGACTGGCCTGATGCCACATGGTGGGTGGCTGTTGCAGAGCAACTCCCCCCAGCCTGGGAAGGTCGTTCAGCTGACCCTGCAGGTAGCCATGGGCATGGAGAAGCTGGGAAGGGCCGTGCAGGTGGTTGAGTGCTCCCTGCTCAAAGATGTGCTGCTGCCACCATCTCCAGAGCTGTTTGATGAGCGCTGGGGACCTGCTTCTCAGCAGCCTCCTGCCACTCTGGGCTGTCTTCTGGAAAGCCTGGCTGCAGAGGTCACCCGAGACCACCCACAGACCCCATGTAGGATGGCCAGATTGACAGCCCTACTCTGCTTTAGGAGCTCTGCAACCTTTGCTGGCTGGTGTGCGTGCAGGGTAAGGCTGTGGTGGGCCTTTCCCATTCCATTGCCCACCTTCCACCATCGCTTGTCTAAGCTCTAACTGCCATCACATAAGCAACACCTTTCAGTTCCCCAAATGACTAGGAATTGGCTGCAGGATTGGTAAGCTTTCCCGTAGTGGCCCTGCTTGGGAGGTGGGGGCTTATTTCTCACAGGGTCTGTCACCCTGAGAACAGGGGGACACTTTTCCCATGGGAAAGGAGAGCAGAGCTGGGGTGCTGAGCCATCAGGCCTTTGCTGCTGATTCATCGCAGGGTGCTGAGAGCCCAACAGCTCCCACAGCGGAGATGGACCTCCTTCCAACAGCCCCAAGGGCCACCGCGCCGGTTACCTCTGCAGCAGCAGCCCTTGGACCTCCAGGGGACCGACAAGGAGGCTCAACTTCCCCACCAGTGAAGGCATTACCTTGAAGGTCAGCGCACAGACCCCTGGCCCTTAAAGGGCTGGGCAAAACGTTACAAGGGGTCAGTGGTTTTTAAGCTAAAAAGTCAGGCTCAAGGGGGGCTAATTTTGTAAGATTGGTGCTGGCAAGCTCAAGCTCTGCTTTTGGAGCACGGTGCAGGAGCAGCATTCCTCAACCCAGCATTCCTCCCCTCCTCCTCATACCTACTCTCCAGTACTGAAAGGAGACATCATCTCCTGTAGCAGCTATTAATACAGTAACACAACAGCACCCCAGGAAAGCGCTTTCCCAGTAAGACTGAGCACCCCTTCCCCTCCCCGCATCTGGTACCGCTGTGGCCCAAGTGAAAGAGAGGAGCTGTGCAACACCAGGCACTAACGCTGCTTTCAACCGAGGGTAAGAACCATCCCCCGGGACTCCACGCAGCCTCTCCAGCACCCTACCAGCCTTGTCACAAGGTCCCCCAAGCGCTGGGCTGGATGTTCCAGCTCTCCCCCGTGCTCAGGTTCCTTGCAGAGGTGTTATGAGCACCAGCAGCACCCCGACATCCAGAAATTGAAAGAAATTTGGGAAAGCACTCAGCTGCTCTGCTGCAAGGTGTGGGAACGCAGACAGGGTCTGCGGCGAGCACCACCCCGTCCTGCTGGCGGGGTGATGAGAGAAAAGGGGCCTGTGCACCCCTGCGATGGCTGAACTCTTGGCAGCAGGGCAGGTGCCCAGGGACCTTGGCTCAGAGCCCCCTTTGCAACATGCCCTGCTTTAAGCTCTCTGGGTAGAAGTAGCATTTACTGAACGGGTAGAGTCTGCAGTCCTGCTGTAACTGTAGCTGCCAGTGCTTTAGGGGAGCAGAGGAAGACAGTGGGGAACACCATCAGTCCCTAAAGGCTCCCCATTCCTTCTGCCTCCAAGTCCTCATGTTTATATCAGGCACTCAACCAAGCACAAAACCAGCTTTCTGACACTTCACAAGGATGAGGAGCCTGAGGCACCACATATGAGATATTGTGCTGGACAGTCACTGGGATAGGGAAGAAAACCCCTTGTCCTCTAGTGATGCACCTAAGTCCATCTCCCTTTTTCCCCAGGTGAGCTGTTCGCCGAAGAGAGAAGGGAGAGGAGGCTCTGCTTACAGCAGCTATTCACGCTCTCCCCCTCATGCAGACAGCTAAGAAAAGTGGAGGAAGTCTCTCATTAGGAGACTGGGCCATTCCCCACTACATCGTCTTCACCACCCCTTATCTGTATGACAGCCATTTCCTGCTCCCCATCCGTCACAGCATCACTGTGCTTCCAACTCTCCTCCCCCTCTCCCCAAAAGCATGCAGCTACTGCTTCCTCCACAGTGCCAGTGCCACCCTAACTGCTGGCGAAATTCATGCCCGGCAGACTGCTGTTGCTGCTCACAGGGTGAAAACTGCTTGTATCACCATCCTGTTGCACCTTTGCATCACCTACCGTTTGCAATCTCTCTTTATTTAGGTAAATACAGTATCTAAAATAGCTGTGCTTTAAAGAGCTCTAGACATCACTCTAACAATGAAGTCTGAAATGTCTTTATGAGTTGAGTTTGCTGTGTCTGCTAGCTCTCACGAAAAGCGACCAATTCAGGAGGGAAACCTGCTCACCTCATGGCTAAGGGTCCTGCTCCAGGGAGTTTCATGCTGCAACACAGCAAAAGTCCCCATTCACACAACTCACCAGATCAGTTTTTAGGTAGGTGCTGGTAAGTAAGAAGCCAGGAGGCAGTGTGAGAAGGAAGGAGTTATGAGGGAGTAGTAGGAGGAAACAACGCTAAGAACATTCATCCAAAGCAAAGAGGTAGATGCTGGGATGATTTTGTTCCCTCTGTGCTTCAGTACTGAGGACTGGCTTTAGCACTACTCATTGCATAGCGTAACACGCATAGGCTGAGAAAGCTGAGCCTGCAGGCAGGGGCGGGGGGCTTCTCTTCCCATTTCTAAATTACAGGAGCATTTTCAATCAGAGGGGTGTCCCGAGTTTTGCAGTAGGATGGGACTGCTTACAAGAGTGTGTGCTGACTTGTGGGGCTTCAGGGACAGACCAAACCCCTTTGCCAGACCAGAGCAGGAAAAAAGAAAAAGATGCAGCTAACAAGAAACACCACAGGATCAAATGCTCTCTATCATTTAATGGCTTTAGGATAACAGCGTGCCATCTCCCCATGCTCTCATGAAGCCTCTCGGTGCTGGTCTTGTGACAAGAACTGCACCATTCCAGAAGTAGCAGATCTGCTGCTGCAACTGATGCTTTCCGAGGCTCAATCCCCATACGTCCATACTGAGAACAGGCAGCATCATTCCGTGAGTGAGATCAGAAGTGGGGTCTCTGCTGATCCCTGATGGCCAGAAGCCAAATGCTCCAATGCAGTGGTTATGGCAGTGTTCAGTGTGAGAGCTGCTAAACCTTTCAGATCAGCAGAGTATAACACGTGCTCTGCATCGACTGTCCATGTAGCTTGCAGCTGGGCTGCACACAGCTGTCCTGCCACCAAAGCATCACAGTTATTTCAGAGTTTGCTCTGAGCGAACTGCAGTGCAGTAGTCAGGGCTCCCTGCATGCCCTTGGCATTTCCACTGCCCTTCGCGACCACGGGAGAGCCTCCTGCCTTCCCTTCCATCTGTGTACAGACAGCCACGGCCCAGTCAGCAGCGGAGAACACGGGGAGGCAATTCTGGGGAAGAGACATAGTGCAAAGTAATTTGGACTGTGGAGCACTCTGCAGCCTGGAGGAAGAAAGGAAACAATGTTCTCTCCTTACACAGCCTGGTCCCTCACCAACCTGAGGCACTCATAACCGGGAAGACCGCAAAGGCTAAGCTTACACACTAGTGCTGTATCCTGCCCCTGGGCAAACACAGCCTGGACAATCCAGGGATATCTGTGCCCAGCAAAGAGTGAAAGCATATCTGGTACCACTGTGGTCATCTCAGGTCCTACCCCTCCATGATTAACCACCACTGAGCAAAATCACAGGAAAAGCCTCAACTGGGACCTGCTGAGCAGTGGATCCAGTCGCCCTTTGCAGGCAGGTTCCCTGTGTCAGGGTTCTGCTTACCTTGGACACCTGACAGGCACAGAGCACTTCACCAGAAACCTGAGGGCTGAGCAGCAGGACTGATGTGCCGGGAGACTTGTCACACAGCTGGTTCACTACCTTCATTAGGATCTAGAAGAGGCAGGGAGAAGAGGGGTCAGGCTACAGCAAAAAAAACGAACAAACCTAGCATGCAGCAGAAAATGTGCCCAGCAGCTTCCTCTTACTCTATGCAGCACCTGAGGTACCGCTGGGCCAACAAGTAATGTGAATTACTCACAGAGAGGGAGTCAGCTGGGACGGTATCAATGATGACAGGTTGGTTGCAATGTTTTGCTAGCAGGCTTTGTGCCTTCTCTTCAGCCTGGAGGAGGAAACACACAGCACTTGAGGGGCTACAGGTGGCACAAGATGGGCTGGATGGGGATATTACGTACACAACATATATACACAGGGAATGGAAGTTCTGCTCTGTGGGATAGAAGGGGGATGTATGTTAACATAAGTAAGACCAGCAGATCGAAATCTTCACACGAAGACCTCTACAACCCTCCTTCCTCAAAAGCAAGCAGAGATGAACCCCTTTCAAAAGTGGAATAGACAGTGACCCGTTCGGTCCTCAGTCTCTCTCCTGGACCTACACATTGCCTCATGTCTCATGCAGGCTCCTGCTTTAAGAGAAGAATAGTTCTTGCTAGAACACTAAGTCACAAATAAGCATTTCCAGAGGGCTTTTAATGTAATAATGTAAACTAGCAAGACACAAACGCAGCGGGAAGCCAGAGCAATATTCATATAGGGGAGAAAGGCTCTGTCCTGCCACTGTCTTACTGCGTGACCTTTTAAAGCCCATTTTCAGGGCAACCTCATCTTCCCCATGTATAAACAGCAAAGCGATGCCCATCCACCTGTTGGTGTTTGCCAAAAGTGCTGATATGGGGCTCTCCATCCACACAGGCAGAGACACACAGGGATTCTGCAGGTGCCAAACGCCCAGTCACTCATTTGCTGCATTTTAAATGATGGCCAATGAAATCAACCCAACACAGGGCTTGTGTTGCACTGTCTGTGACTGTACCTGCTTTCTTCTGCCTTCTAATGGGACCCTCGCGACTGTGAAGCACGACAGAGACACCAGGTCCACTGGTGTTTGCCCCACAGTGTGATTCGCAGGCTGCAAGTGAGCGTGCTGCTGCCACAGTACCTGCTGCACCTCCAGTTTCTTGATGGCCGTGTTGGCTGTTCGCTGTAGTGCTCTGAGAATAGTCTGTAGTTCTTTTCTTTGCCACTGGGGCATTGCAGTGTTAGCCACCACCTGCAAGACAATTTGCTGTGTAAGGACACTAAACTGTACCTAGAAATAAACTGCTAGTTCTCTGGGAGGTCAGGCTGGAGCCCGGCCTCTTCCCAGACCCTCTTATACTCCCATGTGATCAGGCCAGCCAGTCACTGTGGCACGTAGCTTTCCCTTTTCAGCTGGGCATCTAAAGTCTGGGGAAAAGCCTGGGAACCTTTTTTCACCATTTCACCCTCCCCACCACTGTCTTCTCTCACATTGCCTCTGGTAGCAAGTCATCTGCAACAGAGTTACCTAGAAACTGGTTGAAATCTTTGCGACCAAAGTGGCACCAGCACTTAGCAACACACCCTTGCTATTGACCATGGTAAGATGTGAACCTGTGTCCTGGTTTCAGCTGGGAAGGAGTTAATTTTCTTTCTAGTGATTGCTGTGAGAGGAATGTCAATAATGCATATTGCTTTTGTTTTTGCTAGGTGACGTTTACACTTTCCAAGAACTCTTTTCAGCTTCCTGTAGAAGCTGAGAAGGAGCACAGACAGAACAACGGAACATTCTGTACCACAGAGGTCATACTCAGCATATAAACAGGGGTTGGCTGTGGGGCAAGAATCTGCCATCACTGCTTGGAAAGGTACCAATTCACTGGGTGGTGAGAGTGACTTGTGCCATTATTATTATTATTATTTTTGTTTATTTTCCTCTTCTGTTAGTATTCTATTAGACTGTCTTTATCTCAACCCACGAGTTGTTTTTTCTTTCCATTTCCCTCTCTTTCTCCCTCTTCTCCCTGCCCTTCTCGGGGCAAGGAGGAGAACTGCAAGGTCCTAGCTGCATGGTCCTAGCAGCTGGCTGAGGTTAAACCACGACAGCCTGGTAGGGAAGAATTCGTGTGCCTGAAGTGTATAGAGCCCACGCTGGGATCTTTCTGTACATGAGTGTAATCCTTACTTTGGTCAACTGGCCCACTTCTTTGGAGAGGTTCTGCATCTCAGGAATAGAGGTGGTCCTCCGCTTCATTCGTAGGGAGACAGAGTCCACTTCCGTAGACAAGCACTGGCCTACTTCCCGCGCCTGGAGAGGAGGAGGGAGAGAATGCTTCAAATGCAGCAATAGAAAGAATGAACGGGGATGGAGAAAGTGGGGAGGCAGCAGGGTCATAACCACTGAAGTACTGCTCTGCACCCAGCGGGAAGACACTTACAGACAGAGGCTTTAAGAACAACTGTCCCCAAGAGACTCTGGAACAGAACGTTCCCCTCTGGATTTGCAACCAACACTAGATGGTCACACCCAGGGGACCAAGCTGTCATGCATTTGTGTTTCCTCAGGATTTCACACCAAATCATGAGGATTTCAATGAAAACAAACTTGGGAGACCCGTTTACTTCTTAGTGCTCTTTTTTCATTAGCAAATACAATATTGAAACTAATGACTGAAGAAACAAAAGAAACACTGGAACTAAA
Source organism: Dromas ardeola (assembly GCA_013398915.1). Lineage (NCBI taxonomy): Eukaryota > Metazoa > Chordata > Aves > Charadriiformes > Dromadidae > Dromas > Dromas ardeola. Next base: position 328,426 of record VYZM01000919.1, on the reverse strand, counting down.
GAAAACTCATTAACTGTTCAAGCACATTTGCCAAGAACCAGTTCAGCTGGTCTTGGTGCATTTCTTATTGTCTTCCCCAACACCAGTGCTACTGTTAATAAAAAAGCTAATACAAGCTTTTTTCACCAGTGAAAACCCTTACGGTTTGGAGCATTTCCTCTCTGCCAGGTCTTTGTGCCCATGATGGTCCTGCTAGACTTTAGACCAGGACAGCAGAGAGTATATAAGAAAAGCTGTGGACAGCAAGGACTGCTCTGCCTAGCTAGGATACACGTCCCTTGTTGCAAGCCACTCATGCCTGTAGTCTCCCTTGTCTGATGAACACTGTTCCTCTCGGGGGCTCTCCAGGTCAGCACTTCCAGCAAAGCATGCAGATGTGCCCTGCAGCTTTTCATTCTCTCTGCACCAAGGAAAGCCTTGCTGGGGGGACAGATGCACAGGGGACAGCCAGCCAAAAAGCAACAGATTTGCAGGGGTGGGCTTTACTTCTGATCTTCCCAGTTCCACTGACAGTGAGTCACTCTATTCTGACTGCAGCCTGAAAGGAAGCAGGCAAGGTTGCAGGGCCCCTGACACTTCCAGATATTCAAAGGACAGAGCGATCTCACAGACACAATTAATAGGTTGCTTACTTTTTATACAGGCCCATCCAGACCAGAACCACAGCTCAGCAGGGAAAAACACCGAAGAAAAGAAGGAAAAGGGCTCTAAGAATGAGGCCACAGCCCTGTAACCATAAAGTGCAAATCCAACTGTGATAGGCAGGAGGCGAGCAGGTGGTGAAACCAAAGCACAAAGGATCAGACCTTTAAATACCTACCTGGGGGCTGAAATTTACAGTCTAGAGACTTCTTGATATTTTGTGCCAAGTTCTTATTTTGGAAAAGGGGGTCTGAGGGGAAGAATAAAGGTCAAAGAGACAGGAGGCTAGGACGGAGGGAGCGGAGGTGAATAGTGCGGTATGGCAGCAAGCTGGGTAAAGAGGTGAAGGAGGACGCCTGATCAAGCATAGCAGGGAGGCTTCAGCCAAAGCAGAGGGAAGATAATTGTCTAAGCAGGAACCCACAAAGTTGGGTCCTTCTAGCATTGCCTTGACATGGCAGAAATCTCAGTTGCCCCTTTCTTACCTGTTTGGCTTGTCTCCCTGTCACTGCAATGACACGGCTAATCCCTTTAACATGCTGACGCTCACTGATGATGGCCAGATCTTCCACAGCTCCTGTTTGTAGAAGGTGTCTGCAAAGTCAGCAGAGAACAGGACAGAAAATAAGCTGCTCTCTAGGAACAGAAATCAGGAAGCCTGCTTTCCTTTTAGACAAGTCTCAAGTCCAGCAGCCCCTGCCCACTCCCAATAGCTTCAATCCTCTCCCATCCCTAAAATCCTGACGGCACCCTGTCAGGCAAGAGACAGCGGAGTTGAGGCTACTCCAGAAGAACCTCTGTGCTACCTGCCCAGCAGGCTGCTGTCAAATGGTGCATAACAGCCAAGTTCTCCCTTGCTTTCCTCCAGCAGTGGGATGAATTGGGATTTTTCTCTTCTACTTAGCTGCTACTGAACCTTGTAGAATGTAATTTTTTCCTCCAACTCCAACACTCCCTTGTCAGGCCAGTTCACAGAGTGGCCCGTAGACTCCAGTCACAGGGTAGTTGTGCAGTTACAGGGCACTGACAACCTCCTCTTTCCTTCTTGGCTATTCAACATTGGATATGAAAACAACTACAGCGTCTCAGGTTCTGTTACCACAAGTAATCATTTCAGACAACTTCACAAGAAGCTCGATCATCTCCACTCCCATGCAGTTTCTTGTCCCACTACTCCCACAAGAATGATCTCATGAATAGAAACTTGATCATTTTCAGCTGCATCTGCTCAAAGGCCAATTTGTTCCTGGATTTTTTCTGTCAGCATTGTCCCAGGATTTATTAGCTCTTCTTCTATTCTCATTACTGCTAAAAGCAAAAAAGGGTGAAGATAATTAATTAAAATAATCAGAACAGTCTCAAGATCTCACAAGCATCTCAAGAGTCTCCTGCTGGGTCCCCAGCTCTCCTGCAAAGCCAAAGCACTGTAACTCTAGTGTGACAGTCTCTTTCCCACACTCTGCTGGTGCCCTGCAGCTTTCAGGATTTCAGACTACAAAGCAATAAAAAATGCTTTGCATTTCACTGAAGTTTTCTCACCCTGAGACTTGCAAAGCTTCCTAACTAGCCCATCCTGTCCTCACAAGATCCTTCCGGTGATGAAACTTGGTTGCACAGGGACAGGGAGTGGAGCTTGCAAGAATGTCTCTACCTCAGCCACCAGGGCCCACAAACACACCTTCTGACTGCAAGTAAAAGTCACTTACGTCCCACAGCAGAGCTCCACAGAGGTCTGCATTGCAGCCTTAGAGTCGCGGGTCAGCACAGTCTCCACAGGGACCCCCAGGGACACTATCCTCACTGGATCTGGATACCCCTGACAGAGGAGACAGGGATCAGCAGCTAACAACATGGTCCTTCAGGGGCACTTACAGACAAACTACATGGCTTGGGGTCTCTACCTCACTTTTCCCCTATTCTAGAGTAGCCCCAGAGTCAGGGGCAGCACTGCTTCTCCCCCACAACCAGCCACCAAGGGGAGAAAGAAACAATTGGGTGACACTACAACCTTTTGGTCCAAAGAAACGAGCAAAAAGCCTGTGCATCACCAGCCTCCATGTTTTACAACACAGTGCTCCTGAGATCTCATCTCTGTCCTATTTTCCTTCAGGAGTTTTGGGAGTCAATTCCTTTGCGGAAACCTTTTGCATCAACGTTTCTTGTGACCCAGATGATTCCTGCTGAAGGAGACGGCTCACGAAGATGTGTCCTGCCATCCTGTCATACCTCATCCACTGCACGGAGTCCCTGAACTCTTCTTGCCAGCGTGAGGGGGACCTCAGCCATATGCACAACCTCATTTCGTTTGATCACGTCCTGGACCACTTGCTCCACTTGCTGCAGCTGCTCCACAGTCACAGGGCCCTGAGGAAGTAAGTCAGCCATCTTCAGGAGAAGCCTCCTGAGAGGTGCAGAACAAAGAACTGGAGCAGGGACCGCAGGCAACTCAGGTTGGTCACACCATCTTCCCCCTGCATCTCATCTTCCCTGCTTGTAAAAGGGAATTGTGAACATCGTGACCCTCCCACCTCTTGCTCCCACAAGGGATAAAGAATTTTTATCAGAGAGCATCAACCTTCAAGAGAGATGCTGCAATACGTTACCAGGGCCAGTGCTCAGCCTGACCCAATAGCTTTCAGTTCCCAACCTGCTCCCCTGGATGACCAGCACAGACCTCAGCCACAGCCAAGCTCTTGGAGACCCCTTTACACTACTGAGGTCAGCCCCACGATCACTGGCCTTGCTATGTTCTTTCCCTTCTGACTCCCATTCATCCCCTCAGCAAGCCCTGCTCAGAGTCAGGTCAATGCAAAGCAGAGCCAGTCACATCCAGAGGGCCAAGTTTCATCACTCAGATAAAACATGACTTGTCTCTAAAGAAGTGATTATGGTCAGAGGAGAAAAATCCCTGGAGATAAGGCCAGTACTGGGACGTTGGTACTGCTGAGAACAAGAAAACAGAAGCCTAGAGTCACCTTGGTATCAAAGTCAAAGCGCAGCCGCTCTGCTGTCACGTGGGACCCTCGTTGCTCTGTGTTCTCACCCAGGACGTGGCGGAGCGCAAAGTTGAGCAGGTGGGTAGCGGTGTGGTTCGTCATGCAGGCTAGCCGCTGGGCCTGAAAGCACAGACAAGTTGGCAGGGAGTGCTGGTGCTCCACACCTCAGGGGGAGCAGGGGATGGCACAAAGAGATAAGGGAAAGGCTGCCTGTGAGGGGATGGGAGAAGATGGAGGGGAAAAACAACAGGTAGCACAGCTGTCAGATGAATTTATGTGACAGAGCAAATTTAACTTCTTTTCCTCTGTAGAACAGCAAAGAGTAGGCTGGTAACTTCTGGACAACCAATGGCTCGCAGAAGATAACAGAGTTACTTGTGAGGTCTCCTTCCCACCACACATCACAATGAAAAGCAGTCTCAGGAATACAAGGGACAAGGCTCTGCTGTGCCCAGGTTACTCAGGACATCACAAGACTCTACAGGCAAGGCCAGGAAAAGGTTAAGAGCAGCAAGTTATCACCTCATCCACAAAGAGCTGCACTTGGTCCCCAGCACGCAGGGTTTCCACAGCAGTGACCTCATGAATCACATAACCACCACAGAGATGAACTGATTCTACAGGGAAGAGTATGTCCTGAGCAGAGAGACAGAAAGATAAGTTAGGACACAGGGAACATTCAAAGACCTGTGATAGGTGCATGCTTGATCCGACTAGGAAACACAACCTCCATTGATTTCTAAAACACGGGAATGGGATGGGAAAAGGGACAAACTTACTGCCAATGTAACCAGAGTGCCTCAGGCCTTCCCTGCATCCAGCCACTTGCTGCACAACATGTTGAGGCTGTCAGCTTGCAGTGGAGGGGCAACACCACCACCCAGGCTGATGAATTTTCCTAACAAGGATGCTTGTCCATAAGAAAATGGACAGCAGCTGCCAAGGCACCTGTCTCAGGCATCCAAGGTGCCATTTCTGCCTCACTGGGCTGGCAAGAGAAACTTGATCCCTGCTGCTTCAGCTTGAGAAGTGCTGAGTAAGGCACTACCACATTCTGCAAGGTTGAAAAGGCTGCATCAATGCCCACGGGTGATCAAGAGCTGGAACGTAGGAAGGAGAAAAAGCTGCCCCCCATGTAACTTCCTAGGAGAGGGTGAAAGCTCTCCCTCTAGCAAGGCGCTGCAGAGCTGGAGGTCCTCCCTGATGCTTTTGGGAGGGATAAGAGCTTTTGCACTGGGTTTCAGGTTGGGCACTGCTTGCCAGAGACTGACCAGCCAGAGACAAGTTACTCAGCTTGTGGGCTCTCTCATCATTGATTGCCTTCTCCTGCATTGCAATCTCAGCTAGCAAGAGTGCAGCACATTAAAGAAGACTTTCTAGCATTCTCCAGCAAGAAGAAATTGCAAAGGGCAGAAAGACAACCAGAGCAGCAGGTCCACCTCCAATGAAGTTACTGCTACTCCTCCCTCACTCCACCAACCCCTAGGCAAAGCCAAGGGAACCATAAGGGGTCAGCAGCTTGCAAATTAACACAGTAAAACAGCCCATCACTTGGGGAAGTCTGCCTGGCCTCAGGCAGCCTTGAGTTCAGGCACCAAAGGGTCTCACCTGCTGTCCTAAATGTATCATGTAGCCTTGGTCACAGGCTTGCCCGCCCTGCTCTGCATAGAAGTTAGTCCTGTCCAAGATGACACCACAGCGTTGCCCTGCCCCAACCTCCTTCTGGAGAGACTTATCTCTGTACAGCATCAGGACAGTGGCCTGGCATGGGCTGAACTCTGTCAGGGAGAAGAATATGGCAGCAATTAGCGCACATACCCTGTAAGATTGCAACATGAAAGGAGGGGTCACTGCCCTATGCCAACCCTGCCAACAACCAGTCTATACTGAAAGATGACACTTTCTTTTGCCTTGGTAGAAGACGAACGGCTATTGGAAGAAAGGATAAAGGATCTGTTGTTTGGAACCAAGTCACCCCTCACTTACCTAGTGGCAGACCTGCTGGGTAGCAGGTAACCAGGCTGGTATGCCCAGGCTGGCTCCACACAAGTCTGATAGAGCAAGATGTGGCACATACATGTCTGCATCTTGCTACACCACATGCTTGGCCAACCTGACTGCCTTCTATGAAGAGATGACTGGCTTGGTGGACAAGGGAAGACAAGGATGTCACCTTCCTTGATGTAGCAAGTTTCTGACATGCTCTCCTGTAGCCTCCTTGTAGCCAAATTCGGGTGACATGGACTGGGCAGGCAGACCATAAGGTGGGTGTATAACTGGCTGGGCAGCTGGCCCCACAGAGAGTTGCTCAACAGTTCAATGTTCAACCGATATTCAGTTATCAGTAGAGCTACTTGGTGGCTGATATTAGGGCCCAAACCATTTAACGCCTTTATTAATGGCTATCCATGACAAGACAGGAGGTACCTATATCCTGCTTGTGTATGGCAATAAATTTGTGGGGACTGGCTGATATATTGAAGAACATGGCTGCTTTTCAGAGGCATCTCAGCAGGCTATAGAAATGGATTGACAGAAACCTTGGGGTCCTCGGGAGCAAGCTGAACACAAGTCATCAGGGTGCACTTGCAGCAAGGAAGACTGACTCTCTGCTGGGCTGTAGCCAGCAGGTCAAGGAAAGGGGTTATTCATCCCTATTTAGCATTTGCGAGACTACACCTAGAGTACAGGAAATTCTGGTGGTACATAAGCAAAGAAACTTTTCACACTGAGAGTGATAAAGAACTGGAACAGGCCGCAGAGAGGCTGTGGGATCCTTGTCCTTAAAGATACCAAAAACTTAAATGGACAAGGCTCTGAGCAACCCAATCTGACTGTGAAGCTGATGATGATCAAGAGATTGGACATCCAGAGATCCCCTCCAACCTCAATTATTCCATAATTCAGTGACTGAGGAGGTGGGCTGGTGCTAGCTTGGAGATTCCAGCCAGTGTCACTGCTGGGTTTTCTTCCCTCCATTATGCTCTTACTGCAGTATATATAGTTTGAATTGCCTCACTTTAATGTGGGTTGCCCCCAGCACACTGGGTAAGAGGGAGCTGGCTGTACACAGCTATCTCTAATTGTTTGTGACAGCCACACCACCTCTTACTCTCTGTGGTTTAGTTTTATGCTTTCCCTAGAGCATCAGAAACCCCAGTTACCCTCACTGATAAAAAGCCTGCGCTGGCATCTAGTGGTCTGACAAAGAAACAGCAAGTGCACTATTTTAAACAACTGCTGAAAGCCTTTGCATAATCATTCCTCTTTCTCCCTAGCGCTCACACCCAGAGGTCTAATTGCTGGGGACAGAATTATCTCTAGTAGGAATCAACAGTCCCTGCTTCACCACTGCACAGTAATACCAATCCAGAGCTCACAGCCTTGTCACCAGCCCAGACCCTCCCTGGGGACCCATCAACAGTAATAAGAAAAGCACTTACTCTGGGATGAGGTACAGGGGCAGAGAAAAGATGCAGTAGCAAGGTGGGCAGGTTTGAACCACAAAGTACATGTTCTGCATGCATGGGGTTAGGCAGTAAAAGAAGCCTTGTGAAGGATTCCAGTGCCCTCAGGCAGAGCTTGCCTTACAGATGGGACCTGGCCACTTACCATACTGTCCATGCTGCCCAAGCTTGTAGGCATACTTTGGAGAATCATCAGTAGCAGGCACGTTGCTGTTCTGCAGCTGAGCCAGCGAGTGCACATCAAGGCACGTGTTTCTGTTATCCAGCTGTCCTGCCTGTGGGCCACCAGCCTTCCGCTACAGCAGAGCGAAGGCACAGTTAGATGGAAGATACACCTGGGGGCACTCAAAATAATAACTAGAGCCATAAGGCTAGGAACAACTTCTTCCACTTTCCTGGAAAAGGCTTGTTTAGATTCGGGCTGATGGAGGCTACTGCTAAACCAACGCCATTTCCTCAAACCCCACAAGCACTCAATACTACCCTGTACTAGCCTTGAGGCAGGCCATAAGCAATAGGTAACACAATCCTCCCCCAGCACAGCTTGCTGTGTAGCTCTGAAACTTCCAGGCCATTAAAGCTCAGGAGAGCAAGGCCTTGAACTGATTACCGCGCAGGGTGGGCAGTGCAAGTCTTCCAGCACTACAGAGATCAAGAAGATTTTGTAAACTTCATAAATCACTTGCACTTTGGGCTAAGCTGGCTATGCTTTGTGTGGCACATGACTGACGGATGACACTCCTAACCTGTATAATTCTATTATAATCTCCACTCTAGCAACAGTCAGCATCATAAAGCATTTCTACTGATCTGAAGAGAATCATGAGCCAGTACTTCTTGGTCAAACACCCACAAACAAAGGCATTGTGACCATACTGCTGTTTCAGACCCACTTCCCCTTCAGGGAAAAGGCACATGGCCCTCTGGTGCATCTGAAGAGCCTCAGTAGTGAAAGGAATTCTGCCTCCGTGCTCACAGGAGAGAGGAAAGGCTCTGAATTCTTCTGACAACATGAGTCTCCCTCTTACCTTTGCATCTTCCAGAGCAAGTTCGTTAAAAGCAGCTGAATCCAAAGTGATTCCCTTTTCTTCAAGCATCAAGTCAATCAGATCCAGAGGGAATCCCAAATTCCCATAGAGGGACCAGGCTACTTCAGCTGCAGGACAAAAAGAAGGATATGAACTCTGTATGAACACAGAAAGCAAAGGCATCTCAAGATTTGTTTGGATGGGACCAATCTAGTGTGTGCCTTGGTAACAGGATTCCCCTGCATTGTGTGCAACTGCACTGGTAATGGGGAAGGGAGGAGAAGCCAGGCAATAATTCCTGTACAGGACTGAGTATTAATGATGCCTCACAACCCCATCCCTGCTAAAATTCAGTGCAGCACATCTAGACAGACGGCTGCTCTGGTTGGGTCCTGAGCTCCTTCTTTCAGCTGTGTCTTGTAAGGACCCAGTTAACAAGTCAATAAAGCAGCAAGGGAATGCTTCCAACCTTCCTCGTGCCTAGTTTGTTGTGAGAACAAAGTACTAGAAAACAATTGTAATCTGAAGAAAGGAGCAGTATCTGCTCCTCTGCCCAGGGCTAGAAGGTCATTGAAAACATGTGGGGGAGGCAAGCATCCACCACAGTGTTGACTGCAATGCTTGTGAGGGCCTAGATCAAACCATCTTTGAGTACAGCTTGTCAGAGGAATGAGACTCACCTGGGAAATTTGTGGAGGGCTCCATCTGCTGCACTGTCCGCTCGATGATGCGCCTCCCACGCTCAAGGGAGGACAGAAAAGCTACTTCGTTCTCATTGATGATATCCATGATCTGCCCAAGGATGAGAAAGGTTAGCCAGAACACCTCAGGGAGCTCCCCAGCTCAGCTCAGCCCTGCTACCACTGGGCTTCCTGCTACCGTCAGCTCAAAGCACATCAAGTCTAACAGGGGTGCTGTATCTGCTTGAACCAGCCTTTTTGTTCTGTAAATATCCATCACAACACAGCTCTGATGCATTACTAAACAGTGCCAAAGTCATTGTGCCTCCTATCACCATTCCTGTCAAGGAAATATTGACCATCCATCTGAGGAAGGCTGGAGGCTGACAAATGCTCCCTGCCAGACATTCATGTCTGTGACCCAATTAAAATTGCATGGCTGGAACAGCCAGAGAAGTTGCTCGTCACAGTTGGTGGCAGCAGAAACAAGCCAGGACTAGCCTTAAATCACCAATCCACTTTGGACAAAAGGTATCCAGGCTAGGACAGGCTGTACTTGCACTCAAAAAAAAAAAAAAGCTACTCTAGGTGTTTTAGAGCAACAGCTGCCTTATATCAGGACAAGCAGTGCCTGGTAAGGATCTAGCAGAGCTCCCACAAGGAAATCTGCCACAGATACTTCTTGTGCCCAGGATAAAAGCATGTTCCCAGCACATCTCAGCCCACCCATGAAAACATGGTTACGGAGGCGGCTATGCAAACTCCTCCAGCTAAGTCCTACGGAAGGGGTGACTTCTGCCCCTGAGAACAGTACCTCACAAAGATAATGAGAGAGGGGGTTTCTCTCCAGGGGATTCCATGTTGCTCACCTGGTCTGCATTCTTCGTCAGCTCTGGATAGGCATCTCCCTGTGGAGTAAGCCTCCATTAGTGATAACATCCTCAGAATCTTCCTCAGGGGATCTCACAGCATGCCACAAGCATTACAGAGGTTTCTCAGGCAGGTGAGCATGAAGGGAGCCCCACTGCACAGCCCAAGGCACAGAAGCACAGGGGAAAAATCACATATGGACTTACACCTGTCACCTCCTGGCTATTTCCCTGTGACCCGCCTCTGCTTGCCCCTGCACAGCATCTCTTGGCAAACACATCCATTGTGGAGAAAGCATTGTCTTTTAGAATAATGTTAGTACTCACACAGACCAATTTCAGACAGTTTTAACCAGGTATGACAGCTTGGAAGCCACAGCCCCCAGGAAACAAACAACATGCACTTGCATAGACTTACACACACACTTGTGCTGACTGTATCACTGGTCACACTAGGCCCCCTCCCTCCCACCACAAATTACCAGAAGACAAGAGATTTTTACTGCTGTGATGCATAGCACCAGGTACAGTCTCCTGGAGTTCCTTCACATCCAGAATTGTCTCCTGACAGCGTACAGGAAAGGGACGTGGGCTGAATAGGACATGCGTAATACTCTTTTTTTTTCTCCCCCAAGGCATCAGTTTTTACTCACCAGCACTTCCACTACGGTAGGCACCAGGGAGGCCAGGAGCCCAGGTGGCGCGTGAAGGACTTCAGAGCAAAAGCGGACAGCCCTGCGCAGGATCCGACGCAGCACCAGTCTGAAAGCAAAGCAGGATTCCCCAGGCAGCCATGTGAGCATCTCTGCCCAGCTCCCACCTCCAGCACAACCCCAACAGAGCTCCTCTGGCCTGATCTATCGACACAAGGCAGCTGCTCCCCACATTCTACACCCATCCAAGGATGTGCCTGCAGGTTGGAACTTCTTCCAGGCTCTCACCTTCCTGCCTCCCCAAAGCTCATGCACTCCCTATCTTGGGCTCACACCAGAACCTCTCCCTCTGCCTGTCCATATTCCCTTCTAGGCCTAACTTGCTCCACCCCATGCCATTTCCTTATGTCCTTACTCTGCTCCAGAGAGGCCTGGGTAGATGCCATCAGTGATGCACACGCACAAGGTGCGCACGTGATCTGCCACCACACGGTAGGCCATATTCACACGCCCAACATCAGCATCCCCGACCAGACCTTGGTATCCAGGCCCCCCACAGCCCTAAAAGAGAAAGTAGAGAGATAGATCAGCAGAAATTAATGGCTGCAGAAGGAAAAGTTTCAATGCAAGAAGCAGTCAGTTACACTTGATATAATGCTTCTCAACTACCTCTGAGCCTTGTGCACCTAATATGTATTCATTAAATTCTTTCAGAGTATAATAGACCAAGACTTCTGTACCTAAGACAGCTCAGCCAATGCTCTTGCACTGAGGAATTTCAGAAACTCTGGAGAAGAAAAAGGGATCATCAGGGATGATACCCCAGTGGATTTTCAACCTGGAATTCTCCCCAGTTTGCCCTAGAATGCTGCTCTGGACATGGCTGGACATACCTCCTGTCTCAAAATACCACACAGCGACACGCGTAGAGAAGGCTGTACTATGGTACCAGGAAAGCAGTCTGCATTCAAGGAGCTTTTGCTTAGCTGTGACTCTGAGCAGAAGCACTGTCACCTTGTGAATGGCATCCAAGATGGGAGTGAAGAGATCTGTATCGTAGTTGGAGCGTTTGTTCTGCAAAATTGTCACCAGCCTTTCCAGGCCCATTCCTGTATCCACGTGGTGCTGCGGCAAGGGAAGCAGATTCCCCTCCACCTCTCTGACAGCCAGCCAGGAAAAATAAAAGGCAAAATAGAAGCAAGGGTCAGTACAGGGTCAAAGAAAAGCAGCAGGAGAGTCAAAGAGAATGGGGGAGTGACAGGGGATGGAAACAGCAAGCGACAACAAGAGGAAGCCTCGGCAGTGTCAGGCAGCCAGGAGCTGGCCATCAGATAGCCAGGATAGACTGTAACATAGGGGAAAAGGCCTTCCCTGAATAGGGGCCTAAGGCCTTCTCCTCCTTCTGCAGGTTTCTCCAGGCTGCTGCAGACCTCAAGAGACCTCTGGGATGCAGCAGTGACGGAGAACAGGCAGCAGAAATTGAAGGAAGACAGGACAAGTAAAGCAAAGTGGAAGAGGAGCCACACTGGACACATCTCCACAGCTTCCCTCTTGTTCCTGTACTGTCACCTCCAGGAAAGCAGTGAGATGTCTGAGAATATACATGTATGATTTTGGAGTCAGACAAGGAGGAAAAGCTCGGGAGTTCAGACCAGATGCTGTGTACCTGCTGTACTGCATGAAGACCAGGTTCCAGATCTCCACTACATCAGGGCTGCCCTGGTTCACCAGTGCCGCAGCATTTCTGCCACCACCCACATGGTCATAGTGGATCTCTGTGCAGGGACCACAGGGACCTGTGTCCCCCATCTCCCAGAAGTTGTCCTTCAGTGGAAAAGGAAGCACGTGACTGGCAGGCACCCTGGAAAGGCAAACAACAGAGGTGGCAGTTCTGGGGCATGCACACAAAGCACACAGTGGCCTAGATCACAGAGGAAGTTCGAAGGGAGGAATCCTTTCTGACTGCTGCAAACTCATTAACCAAACACATTAGGATTCCTTTGCTTCTGTTCACACTGAATTACTCTCCTTAGCAGGAACAAGCTGGACCAAACCAGACAGGATCCTACTCACTGCCCAGAATGGCTGGCAAACTCTGTCTGGCTCCTGCTGACAGAGACAGGCTCTCCACTGGGCCTGTGGAGCCACCTTCCTCCTTGGAGGGAACCCCAGCAGAGCCGAGACCTGACCACAATGGATAAGGCTGAACACCAGCAGCAGCAGAGATGGCTGCCTCGGGTTCAAAGCCCACATACAGCATGGAACAAGCTCCCAAATCACAGCAGTGCTCTCTGCAACAGCTTCATCCTCACACTGAAGCAGTCATTGCTAGCTTTCAGAGGAGAATGTATTCTCCGCAGCTCACAACTGAGCAGAAGCAGAGGAGATCCTTCACACGCTTCACCCAGGCCAGCCAGTCCTAGGTGCACAGCTCCCAGACTGATATCATCTGAGAAACAGCTTATAGGTTAAGCGCCCCAGAATGCTCAGAGCCCAGCTGACTTTTAACAGCCCAAACAAACCAGAAATGAAATTAATTTAAAAACCAACTTTTGGCTCCTGTATCTGATTCCATGAACTAAAGAACAAATGGGAGACTATGGAGACTGAAACATCAGCACCTGCTGCTCAGAACCTCTCCTCTAACAAACTTACCCCAGGCGGAGCCACACGTCCCTGCACTCCTCATCTGCGCTCAGCCCCAACGAGGAGTCTCCACCAAAATAGGTGACGTAGAGACGATCTTTAGGGATCTTGTAAACCTCTGTCAAGAGCTCCCAGGCCATGCTACATGCCTCCTCCTGAGCAGGCAGGGAACACAAACAAAGCACATTAATCCAGGATGCACAGTGACGCAGGAAAGCTCTTTAGAATGGGAGTCAATCACCAAAGAAGTTTATTTCAGTTGCTCTCTCCCTTTCCAATTTTAAGGCTTATTGCAAAGAGCAGGATGAGGGTCAGGTTAGTGAGACAGCTCGCTGCTGCCTGTGGAAAACTGACACTCCTAAATTGCTAAGAGACCCTCAGCATCACAGCATGGTCTACATCCACCTGCTTAGCAGCAGTTACATGGATTATTTTCTTTCCAAGGAAAAAAAGGTACTCACTAGCAAAACAACTAGCATCCTTTATCCTTCTTCCCTTTTCAAACTTTCTAGTTACACGCATCAAATGAACTGGTAGCCTCTTTTCACCGTATTAAATAGTCAACACCGGCATTCACACAGAGAACTTTGATTTGTACTGTGTTATTCACAGCTTTGAAAGGCTGAGCACTTTGAGAGTCTGCACGGCACGTTGAGTGATTCATCACACCAGCTGACTATCCTGCTCCAAGCCCCAGAGCTCCCAAGAAGTAATTTGGAGCCCACCAAAATGCCTTGTGCAGGCAGTCCCGTGGCACTACAGAACAGGTCTGAAAGAAAGGTCGCATTTCCCCCAGGGTTTGCTCCTGTCACCTCACCTTAAAGTAATCCCCAAAGGACCAGTTCCCCAGCATCTCGAAGAACGTGTGATGGTAAGTATCTCGGCCCACGTCCTCCAAGTCGTTGTGCTTCCCTCCCGCACGCACGCACTTCTGGCTGTTCACCACCCGCCGGTGCTGGGCCAGTTCGCTCCGGGGGTGCAATGTGCCCAGGAAAATGGGCTTGAACTAGAAATCGAGGCAGAGAGACATATGCTATCGCTCGATGCCACTCAGCGCGGGGCGGGGGCTGTCCCTGGGGCTCCCGAAAGGCAGACAGGGCGCTGCCAGAGGCGAACGGGAGGGCCGGGGGGCGATGAGCCCGCC
>VYZM01000919.1:298139-313582 GCA_013398915.1 Dromas ardeola | reverse complement strand
CTCCTGCTGGAGGCCGGCACGCAGGTGAGGGTGCCGGGCTGGGACTCCCGCGGGCTCCGGCCTCTCGCAGAGGGCCGCCGGGGGAGTTACCGGCTCCGGTCTGCCGGTCGGAGCCCCGCGGCGGTCCGTGCAGGGCGGGCGTCGGTGCGCTTTGTGCCGCGGCCTCCGCGCTCCTCAAGGCGCATCCCGGGAGGAAGAAGCCCCGTCCCGGGTAAACGAGAGGCGGGGAGGAGCCGGCCGGTTCGCCCCGGGGCCCGGCCCGCCCCCCGCGAAGGGCGGCTCGGCGGGGGAGAGCGGGCGTGAGGGTCCGACGTGCCGAGGCGGCGGCCGCTCGTCGTTCTTAACGCGATCTCGTATTTACGTAGGAGCTGTCGGTGCGGGTGGTGGTGGTGGTGGTGGGGAATCCTCAGCCTAGTTATCAGGGTGATGCTTTGGCGGGGGTAACGGTGCCTAAGGTATTTTGGGTTTTGTGGCTTAAGTTACTCAAGCGTAAACGCGGTCGTGCTTTAAATCCGCTTCAGTTGCGTTTCGGTATGGCACAGGAATAACCCTTTTTCAGTGATCCTGTTTTTCAATTGAAAAGCCCGAATAGGCCCTTGCATCCTTTCCCTTACCCCCAACAGCCAAACGCCCCTGCGGAGGTGGGGGTGCTGTCAGGGGGTCCCCGTCCCAGTGGTCGCCATCGGGCATTTGGGGGTCGTGGATCCATGCAGTGCCCGATTCCTTTGTGCTGACGCATTGCAAACGGCACCCCGCTCATCTTTCAGTGCCAGGCAGCTCTTCAAGAAAATCTATAGATTTGTTACTCTCCCGTCACGGATCTGAGGCCAGGAGGTGTGCAGGTATGGTCGGTGAAGGGCTTGAGTTATTACATCTGCTGATTGTGCAGCCGGGGATCTGCTGATTGTGCAGAGAATTGGGTTCAAGGTGTTACAACTCCGGTTGTCTGCACAGCGCTACAGCCCTTGTCACAGGCAACAGGGGGACTGACAGCATCCCGGTGCCGCAGGCTTGCCAGGCCACGGTTCGGCATGTCAGGACGGACTGCTTTCACTAGGGATTTAAATGTCCGCCCCAGACTGCGCTGCTGAGGCCTGGGGATGTGCCGGGGTCTGCCAGGGCTCTGCGGGCAGCAGCCGCCTCCAGCAGCAGAGTGGTCACGTCTCAGCCCCCCACCCCAGTTTGCTCAGTGAAGTCAATCAAGGGGAAGTTTTGTGACTGGCTTTACTTGGTATCGCTTGTACTAGTGCGTGAGGCCACGCAGATGCGTGTGACTGGGCACTAATGACAGTTCACACGGGCCAGGCATTCCTGTTGCAACTGCAGGGACAAGTGCAAAGCCGAGTTTATAGCTGAATCTGCCTGTCCTTCTTACATGTGCAATCCATGTTGATAGAACACTAATGCGTATGAAGCATTTAAGAGGTAGGGACCAAACATGGTTTTAAGTTTGCTTCCTTGCATTTAGTTGACATGGAAGTCCGAGTTCTTGCTTTAAACTCAAGGTGAGACCTGCTCAGGTAATGTGTAGCCAGTGAACTTTTCTTGACTGCAGCATCTTACCATTTTGTAGGAGTTGGAAGGTGTGACACAAATGAGTTGGGATTGCAGGGGAAAAGAAGGACATCCTTCATCTAAGGCATAAAACCCAGAGTGTGCTTTTATGATATTCTTCATCTGATTTAACTGTGGGCTTCTGCTAAAAGGTGTTTGTCCTGCTTTTTCTGGCTGTGTGTTCCTGCTGTATTACATCGGATCCATGCGGTTGTCTAATAACGTGATGAACTGGCTGAAAACTTGCACAGATGAATAAGAAAAGCATGTATGATCATCAGATCTTGCAAAGGAGGCAGTGGAGGGAGGGAGAGCAGGGCAGTGTTTTAAATGGCAGTCTGCAATTAGATCAGGTTTAATAAGATACTGTGAAATGGTACAATTAAATTATGTCCCTTCTCCAGAAGATGCTGTTAGAGTCTAATCAGATTATTTAGATCACTTTCACTACTGGTTATGAACTGCATGTAGCTTAGTTTCTGCGCTGTAAGACTGATGGTGTGATTTACAAAAGTGTTGTGTGTTTAGGGCATGGTTACATGTGCATTTTTTGATGGCAGTTTTCTGGGCTACTTTTTCCTGCATCTTTCTTGTTCCCAGACCATTGAACAGATGCAACTAGTGAAAGATGAGAGTAAGAAGTAATCTTGAGACCCAAAAACAATTGTACTGGTTTGAAGAAATGGTATTTAGTTAAGTAATAACTAAGGTGGGACATGGATGGATTGAGAGTGGTTTTGAGTAGCTTTACAGCTGAGGAAGATTTCCATAAAACCAAGGCTGTAACCTGCCTTAGAGCAATCAAATTTTCCTCAATGGGAGAGAAAGAGAATAATTCAAACTTTGTAGGTTTCCATTTTCTGTCTACTCTTGAATTTAAACGCAAAAAAAAATTAAAATTGTATTATCCTGAATTCTTCAGAAATAGCTGTAAGATGCTAATCTAGATAGATTTCTGCTGTAGTTAAATTGAAATGACATAAACTGAATTTACCACGTCGTTTCTGATTGCGGTAACTAAACTACTTTGTTTTTAGGTAACTATAGGCCGAGGATTAGATCTCACGTACCAGCTGGTGTCAAAAACCTGTCCCTTGATGATCTCTCGTAAGCACTGTGTTTTCCAGCAAAATGCAGAAGGGCAGTGGACTGTCAAGGATAACAAGGTACAGAGACTGATTAAAGACCTAGTGCTCTGACATTCACTGAAGAGAGTGCCTGTTTGGACTCAAGCAATGTATAGGCTATGATATAGTATGGTATAAGTGTGATAGAAGGTTCATGGGAATGTGTCTTGCCTGTTGTGTGCTTCCAGCAGGAAGCTTCAGTCTGCTGCAATTGGGATGAAACTGTATTGCTTTCTGTATGTAGATTTGTGTCTTGGTTTGGCATTTTTCAGTCAACTGTAGTCTCACCAAGGGCACTTTGCAGCTTGTGAACCTGTTTTGTGTTGCTTTCTTAAATAAAAAAATTTCTATGAGTTTTGGCAGTATTCAAATGGATAACGTTCTTGTACTGCTAACGAAAGGATAAATTGATACTCCTTACTGTAGTGACAAAATTATTTTAATTATAATCAACTACAACAAGAATTTATTGTTAGAAAAAACATGCTTCATATTATGTTCAAACAAGTTTCTTCTGAAAGTCTTCCTCAGCTGATTAGAATAAAGTGCTGACATCAGAGTCCTCAGCTAGATTTCACTTTGACTTCAGAAATCTGGGGTTTTTTATATCATGATCTCTCCACTTTCTTACTCAGGCTGAAAACTGTCAAATCAGTAACTTGCTTTAAAACAGCACTGGTAGAACAAAAAATGTTCAACGTGTCATGCAGATTTGATGGATGTCAGGGTCAACAGCAGATTAGTCAGAAAGGAATGGAGTGGCTACTATTAAAATTACACTGCTCTTAAACTCTGTTGCAGAACTTACATAAACTTGAAAAGCTTTTGGTTTTTGCATGATTGAAAACATCTATGGTAGATTAGCTACTAACACTTCCTCTGTTATCACTGCTACCATTTTTTGAAGTTGTTTTATTGAATTGCTTTAAGATATATCAGTTGTTAATGATTCTGCAGTTCATCTTGATCAGTTTTGCTGTTTTTCAAAACGATATCTTGAGCTAGTGCCTGATTTAAAACCCCTTTTTCTGCTTTGAACATTATCTGTAGAAGAACATTTTCCTTCTTGTTTACATTCTTGTATTTATGGAGAACTGTCTCTTTTTCTTTAAGCAGTATAAGCTATGCTTCTTTTTTTTTTCTAGTTTCTTCTTGGATTTCAGGTGACATTAATTGTCAAGAATAATTACTGCAATATTGTATGTTCTTGACAATGATCAATAGATCATTGTCAGAGTCTTTTCTTTCTGTTGGCTGGTTCTTATTTACTCAGAAGCTTTTGGGCAGTTTTTTTCCCTTTAGAATTCATTCTTTTCCTTCTGCACAAGTACATATATTAATGTTATTCTTAGTGCTTGTACACAAAATCTGTAACGCAGGAGTAATGTACAGTAAATAATATAATGCAGCAACTGTGATAAATGGGACACTAAGCCAATAAATTGGACATTGCAAGGTTTATTTAAAGAGGTGGCCTGTTCTGATTGCAACACTGAAGAGACCGGATATGTTTACAGTTGCCAGAAATAACTTGCAGAGGATTCTGTAACTGCATATTAAATTTTGCTGATTCTCTGTTCATTTGCAGAGTCTAAATGGAGTCTGGCTTAACAAACAGCGCCTGGATCCCTCAAAAACCTATCCTGTCACTGAAGGAGATCGTATTCAGTTGGGAGTGCCTTTGGAAAACAAAGAGACTGCTGAATATGAGTATGAAGTAATTAGAGAGGAATGGGAGAAAATCAGACCCTTTTTAGCCCAAAGGAATGACCTGGGAAAAGCTAAGAGTTCAAGAACTAAGCGTAAATTTAGTTTGGAGGAATTGGAGACATCTGGATCAGAAGGCCCTTCAAACTCCAAATCCAAAAGAGACAGAGTGTCCTGTGGCAATGAACCTTTGGGTGAATCATGGGGAAGGGTAGAAGAGGCCAAACACTTAACAGGGAAGATAGACGTCAAGCTGCCTTCTCCTGGACCAAGTGAGGAGGATAGTGGTCCACGGGGTAGTAGCCCTGTGCACTCCGAGAAAGCTGTGTCTGTCACCTATAAGGAGACGAAAGGCTCTGGTCTTGCACAGTCGTGGACTGGCTTGGAAATGTTGAGGAAAACTCTAGTAGACATAATGAAGTTAAAGGTCAAAGTGCAGGAGAAGCAGACAGCAGTTCTGAACGTGAAGCAGAAGCGCAGGAAGTGTGCTCAGAAGGAGATCCTGGCAATGGAGCAGGAGCTGCGGGAGCTGCAGGACCAGCTATGCATGGAACAAGAGCATCAGCAGCAGCAGGTGGAAGAGCTGGAGAGGACATTCTCTAAAGAGCAGCAGAACCTAGAGGTATAACGGTGGTAAACTTTTTGGCCTGTGTCTTTTCATTTTTATGGAATGCCTGATATAAGACATAGATCCAAAATAAGATCTTGAACCATACAGTGACACAAATAATGTTTGTGTGAATTACTCCTGTTAAAACTGTCATGGAAGTATTTCACTTTCAGGCATGTGTACCAAAAGAAAGTGCAGAGACAGAAGGGATTGGGCTGCATGGGGAATTAGGAAAAAGGCAGAAAATATATTTTTTAAATTTTTTACAAACAGGTTTGTTATAGCAAGATAGTAAATCATTTCAGTGACTAAAAAAAGCACGTTTTAAATTAAAAAAAAAAACACCAAAGTCTCTGCCTGATCTTCTGTGGTTACAGAGAGGACAAGTTGAATAGTATTCCCTCTAAGTGTGAATTTCTCTCTAGTATATGGCTGAATTAATGCGCAGTTTGCATGGCGAATCCGTTCCCTTTCCAAGCAAGTGAATTATTGTATGCCTTAATTCCTAGAAGGAGACCTTCCTTTTTTTTTTTCCCCATACTTTCAAAAAACCCTTTCTTGCAATCTGCAAGTGTCTTCAAGCAGTATGTTCATAAGTAGATTTTTTTAGATAACAAAATGAAGTCTTTCAATTTAAGTTCGCTCAAAATCTGGTTTAAAGGATTCATCTTGAAATGAGTTTCATAATTTATCAGTTACTCCCTTTAAAGTGTGCTGCTAAAGGCTAGATACCTGTATCAGAAGCAGAGAAAGTCTGCGAGTTGTGTGCATAGGTACATGGGGAAGTTCAGCTGGAGCTGTAGGTATGTCTGGCCTCCTTGAATGTGCTTAAAAAGCAGGTTTTTCTCATGTTTAAGTTGTTGATGACCTCTTGCTGCTATGAACATGCTGGTGCCATCACAGCTAGAATAGCATGTAGGTGTTCCAAGTATGTAACTGGAAATTATATATCCTTTTTAACTCTTCATAGTAAATGATGGCTCTAATTTGTGTTGTACATGTGTAACACTAGAGTGGGACATCCCAGGGTTTCCTGAAAACCAGTGTTGTTTCTTTAAGCATATCCTTGAAAGAGAGTGTGCAAAGTACTAATTTTCTGTCCCTTGCTTTCTTAATTTTTTTTTATTTCTCTGAGAGTTTTCTTCCAGCAAAAAGGTCTTGTTTTGTTGTTTGTTGTGTTTTTGGTTTTTTTTTTCCCTAGGGAGTAAAGTGGCAACACGGGGAAGAGAATCTGAAGGAGCAATTGGCCCAAGTCCTGCAAGAGGCAAGTAGTTAGGAGTCTAGATTTGGTCTAACTGTGTATCTCTGATATTTAAGTCTTTCTTAGTGCTGTGGCCTCTTGGTAGAAGAATAGGACTTTGCCTCAGGTGCAGATTGGGTGATTTTCATCTACAGACCAGATTTCTGTCAGAAAGTGGCATACCTCCCTCTGTGGGAGTTGCTATTTGCCAGAAATATTGTGAGAATATGCGTTCAGATTGAAAGCATTAAGTAGTGATTTTTATTTGAATTTGGTCCTTGGGCTGGTGAGCTTTTTTGTGAGGTCTGTCTGCTAGGTATCTGTTTTGGAATAGTTGTTTTGGCAATTTTAACCAGATGAAAAAACAATTTCACTCTTGGTTAGGAATCGTTTTGAAAGAGGTTGCCACACACTTAGGTTTCCTAGGCTTTTTCCAAAAGGCCTTTGCTTTTGTAAAGCTAATCTGAAAACAGCTTCAGGTAACCCTGCATACAGTAACAGGATTTTATGATCCTTATGTGTCAAATACCCCTTGATACGCAAATGTTCCAGATGCAGTCAAAATGGTGACTCTAAAACCTAACTGAAATGAAAGAGTAACCTGGGAGAGGGCATGAGAAGTGCCTTGACATTG
Source organism: Dromas ardeola (assembly GCA_013398915.1). Taxonomy (NCBI): domain Eukaryota; kingdom Metazoa; phylum Chordata; class Aves; order Charadriiformes; family Dromadidae; genus Dromas; species Dromas ardeola. Next base: position 306,710 of record VYZM01000919.1, on the reverse strand, counting down.
GGAAGGTTATAAATAACTGCCACTACATTCCAGTGTTAAGGCTAAAATGCCTTAACACTCCAATTTATATAGATGTGTGTTGCTTTTTTAGGAGCAGATTAGGAGAAATGAGCATGCTGAACCTCATGATTACGGCCACATATATTTAATAGGATAGCTGATAGTGGCACTCTTATAATTTCTGGGATGGTATTGTTACAGCATCATGCTTTGATGGAAGAACTGAGCCGTAGTAAAAAAGATTTTGAGGAGATAATTCGAGCCAAGAATAAAGAACTGGAAGAAACCAAGGTAAGGTATAACCGAGTTCTTGATTTTATTCGTAAGTTAAACATCATATGCTGCAGCAGAGGAAATGGTTTATTTATCATTTGTCTTGACTGTACTTTGCCTCCTATACTGAAAAACTCCTACATTTTGAGGTGGCAGCTGACTCGAGTTTCCAGGATTGGGGGAGGGTCCACCTTGCCCTCTTCGTGAAGTAGTATTGAACAGTCATTTCTAGATCTTTCTCAGTCATAAAGCAAGCCCAGGGCACCTGATCTGTGTGTTGTGCAGGAGAAGTGGGCCCATTCCACCCTCTCCTTAAAAAAAATAAAATTAAATAAATGAAAAGAAGAGTGTGTTTGAAAAGTGAGGGGCTTCATTTTCAGTTGGAGTGCACTCAAGTAAAACTGCAGTGTTCCAGCAGTCCTACAAGGGAGTGTAGGGCTGAAACATCATGGAATTTGAATAATGAATGAGATAAGTCACATTTCTTCCTGCCCTTGGCACAAGGTGATGAGTGGAAAAATAATTAAGGAGATCCTTTCCCATGTCTTACTCTTGGAAATTAGCACATTATCCACTTCTGGGTGTTTGCTTTTGTTGGGGTTTTTTTTAATGTCATCTTTGCAACTCTGTTGGTGTTTCAAGTATAGCTTTAATTGGAAGAATTTCTCTGTTATTTTTAGAAGATAGAGGAGGTACCTAGGAGCCTAATCTAACTCCAAACAAAAAAAAAAATTACTGGCCCACTAAATAAATGTTTTAAATTCTTATGATTCCTTTTTTTTTTGTTTTTTGAGTATTTGAGGTATTTTGTCTGTTGGGTGTTTTGCTCTTTACATCAAAGGACTGTTCGATTGACTTAAGCCGGCTTAAGTCCTACCAGGAAGAGGTCGAAAGAGATTCTGAAAAGATTGATCCAGCTGGTAGTTTCTTTAGGCTGAAGGTAATTTTGGTAACGGCTGCTGTTCTTGCTTGTAAGTTCTCTACAGTGGGTAGGAATATTCTCAATAGTGCCGTGACTACAAAGAGGAGAGAGGCTGCAAATCTGTGTATATCATAGACACAGACTTGACATGTGGAAACTTGCAGATGTATGATTTTCTACTTGTACTATCTTCCCCCGCACATGCGCTTTCTACCAGTGTTACATTGAGTAAAATCTTGTTCTTTGTTGATATATGACCATTCCACTAGGAGGAGAAGGAAAAGGTGAGAGCCCAAAAAGAAGAGGTGTTGAATCAGATGAATGACGTGTTGGAGAATGAGTTGCAGTGTACAATCTGTTCCGAGCACTTTATTGAGGTATGTTTAAACCCGTATGGGTTTACCAGTAAAGAAGAGACTTGAGAAGCTTTCGCTAGTTCTATTAAAGTAATAGTCAAGTTTATTTCTTTACTTTGCTAGTTTAACACTTGCAGCAGACCCACAGTGAGTTCTGGGTAAGGGTTGGTCCAGAAACCCATTCTGTCTGCCCTAACTCTTCTTCTGGGCAGCAAGTTCAGCTTCGGTGTCCCTACCTGCATAGAGATGAGTGCTTAATCCTGAAATGCATATAGGCTTGCAGCAGTTTTGGGTGTTTTTGCACTGATGGTCTGAGCTGCTGCTGACAGCCTGCCTGGGGAAGGATAACTTTATAGTGGGCCTTGCTTTAAGTTGACTAGGGTTGGACTGCGTCAGGTTTAGATATAGGAAGAGGGTGGTAAAGGAAGGGAGGTGCAGTGTTCACTCAAGTCCTGAACTGTTTATAAAATTGTTCGGATAAACTCTTTTTTTGAGACAGAGAAACTGGCCTGCTTTCATTTGAATCTAGAAGTAGTAGGCAGGCTACACATGAAATGTAGATTGTTATTTCTGCTTTTGTTTTGCTAGAACTTCAGTTTCATTACAGTCATTTCTAGTACTTGATGTGTTAACCTTGCTATAATGATTTAAGAGCTAGCTGAAGTTTTAATTTCTGGTTTCTCAGTGATTTAAGATGCTGTTCTGTAGTATCTTGAGTTTTTCCGTAATTTAATCCTTTTCAAATTGGAGAAACTTACAATAAAATTAATTCATTTTTGTCTGTGTTTCTGACTTGCTATGATCTACACTGAATCCATTAACCAACTTGTAAAACTTGTCTGCACTCTGGCGTGGGAGAGTTATTTTACGTGTAACTCCTATAAAGACTAAAGATGGGGGCTTTGGGCTTCCCCTCTTCCCTTAAAGGAAGTGTTTATCTACTGTTTTTCTGACTTAATGCTTATGTGAGCATGCACTGGTAAGTATTCTTCCCTCAAATTCCACAGGCAGTCACTCTTAACTGCGCGCACAGCTTCTGTTCCTACTGTATCAACGAGTGGACGAAACGTAAAGTGGAGTGCCCTATCTGCAGGCAGGAGATCAAATCAAAGACACGCTCTCTGGTGCTGGATAACTGCATTGACAGGATGGTAGAAAAACTGGATGTGGCAATGAAAGAGCATCGCCTGACCCTTATCAGAGAGCGGAAAGGTGAGAGGTGGGTGGATGTGGCATGATGAGTACAATCTCTCATTCCATCTATTTTTTACAACTTTCTTTGGCACCTATATACCACTGTGACTTAAATGTGTAATCTCTTGCCTGGTTGTAGTTAAAAGACTGTGCATGACAGTGACAGCTTTAAGTAAAACTCCAGTATGGAGTATTCCTATTCTGCTTCCCTTTTCCAAATTTGTTTCTAGAGCACTTGGCACTGGTATCTAGGTGCAAAAATATAGAAATCTCTTCCTCCTGCCCCTTAACAAATTTCTATTGCTGTGTTCCCTTAAGTAATCGTCTTGTTTTCCCCTCGTAGAGGTGAATGCATGATCCTTCATTTTGCAACGCGTCAAGCCTTTTACCTAATGAAAGGTGTTTTTGAAACATTTCAGGTTCTCCATGGTGACATAGAATGACGTCGCTACGCAGTGTTAGTTCAAATCTGAAATTGTCGCTTATTTAACCAGCTCAGTCTGATTCCCTCAGGAAATGTTACATTGCTCAGAGGCCGCCCAACTCGGCTTTGTGGGTTGCTGTCACCTCTGCAGAACTGATGCTGCTCTTGTGTAATATGCACGTCTGCAGAGTAGGCCATAGCACGATTGAAGTGTCTCATCAGGTAGCTAATGGTGATGGGATGAAGTGGTGCCTTTGTTGGAGCCCACTTCATTTTTGTATGGTAAACCAGTGGTCTTCATGCTTGTTTGAACAAAAAGGAAAAAAGCTCATAGCCTATCTTCACATGCGATAGGTGGTCTCATTATTTAAAATGATGATGAGTTAGTAGAAAATCGCTTAGCTTCACCATGACACACTTCAGGAAGGAAGGATGAATTGTTTCTGGGTGGTCTTTTTATTCGATGATGGAAACATGTTGAGTGAGATGAAGATAACCACGTGTCTAGTTAAACAAGAATTCCTAAGAAGAAATCAACTGAAAGAGAAATAATGATGCAAGAGGCCCTTGGGAAGTTCAGTCAGAGCTTCCCAAGAAGCCTTTCCAAGAGCCTTAGTATAACAGGCACCAATAGGACAGGCTTGCACTCTTAAATGTGTGGAGGTTTTGATGGGGCCATAAGTGTCCTGAGCAACCATTGTTTGAGGGCTCCTTACCACATTTTGTTCCTTCCTTCTTCTTTACCTGGCAAGGCACTGTGACAATTAGCCACTTCCATTGCCAGTTGTGTGCCAGTGAAGGGATGGAGAATGTCTCCTTCTCATCTGTGCTAACTTAACAGGAAAAGGCATATAGGAAACTTAAGAAAACAAACAAAAAAAAGCCCTTTGGTCTTTTAATGCTGAAAATTTAAAGGAAAAAGGCGGTGCCGTGCAGCTTGACAGACATATTGCAAGCTGACAGTGAGAGGCTTTAAGTTTCAAAGAGACCTAGTAATTTAGCAGCATTTGTGGGTACAGTGGTCACTGCTAACTTTTGTATCTGTGTATTTTGAATGCAGAGAAACAGAATGCATTGGTGAAACCAGCCATGGACAATGATGGCAGCGTCGTTTCTTCCATCTCTTCCATCTTTTCGATGAGCAATTGTGACAGTGAGGACTCTGAGGAGGATCCTTACTATAATGAAAGCTACTACATTATCTAAAATCTGTTACTGCAGACTTGTTTGCCTGTGTGCTGCCCAGAACCAACCTAATGGTGTTTGGTTGACTACTGCTGTATGAGTGGACTGGACATCTGAAAGGAGAGATTCTATGAAGAGGCTGGAGCTGAGAACTAGCAGGATTTGGAAAAAAGACCTTTATTTTTTAAATTAATGTACAGAAGCTTGATCTCTAAAACGAAACTGGGATTGCGAGAGAACAAACTGCCATTTTGCTAGATGGCTGACCTACAAAACTTAGGCTTCCACGATCGCTTGTGACCTATTCGGTGTAATTTAATAGTTTGTATGCATCACTGCCCTTTCCGTAGTGAATGACATGTTTAAATGCTTCCCTTATTTCAGGCAGCAGAGGGAATTGCCCAAGCTATTTGAGAACTTGGCCATCCCTGCCAGCAGGCAGGAGAGATGTATCAGGAAGAAGTGCCAACATGGGTTTTCAGCTTGAATTTCATATGGCAGCTAGAGTCGTCCCAGGCCTCTCACAGTAAAGGAAACAAAGGGTGGGTTATGGACCCTGTCAGCTTAAGTACGTTGTAATCTGAGCTGCTGGCCATCTGTTTGCTCTTTTGATGTTACTCATTTTCTGTTAGATAGGGATGGAGAAGATTAAATCTTCCAGAATTCCTTAGCTAGTGCACTTTTTATGTAGTATGTTTGGTTTGTTCCCTCTTCAGGTTTTTGCATAAAGGGGTTTAGAATTTGGAAGCAGAACATCCAAAAGGTACTAGCAATGACTTCAGAAACACATATAGTTCTTGTCAGCAGCAGAGAGGAACCTCTGCCTCTTCAGAAGTGCTGCAATCTAAATTAATGAAATAACCTGTTGGCAGGGGAGGAAAGCAGCATCTGCAGGCAACCACAAGGTACAGAAGGAAGCATTTAGTTTTATTGTTTACAAAACATTGCTGTTGAGCCGTGGGTTGTACTACCCTCACAGCAAATCACTCATCCCGAAGAGACTGAGCAAGTCTTGCCTCATCCTATCATGACTTTGTCTATGAAGTTCCATGTTCAGTAGCATACGCTTTTGACTTAGCTGTTACATGGAAAGGACTGTTTTACACTGTGGGAAGAGGATGGGGGAAGCCCTTCTCATCTGTAATATTCCTTTGGCTATTTGTATGTACTTACTTGTTTCTATGTTTATTTTGTTTAAGAAGAAAAATGTAAATCCATTTCTGCATTAGCCTTCCTTGGTACAACTGAGATGAATATCTTTCTCCTGGTTTTCTTTGATTTTTTTTTTTTTTGAGAAAACATAGACTGTCTCATGATGATTTTGCTTCATGTTTTAATTGCTGTAAGCAGTGCGACTATTTTAAAGTTCTTTGAAAGACTTGGGTATTCAGGAATTGATAAAAGATAACCCAACTCTTCAGGCCTGTGGCTACCCTAACGGTAATTTAGTAGATACAGTCATACTTCTTATCTTCTTCCACTAAAGAAAGATCCCGTTAAAAAGGTGCATGAATGATGATGCTGTCCTAAGGAAGCAGTGCGTTTTTGACAGATTTAATCGGTAGGACTTAAACAGGGGAGGTAGGTCTGATCTGTGGGCCAGGAAACTTTCTTAAAATCTTAGTGTAAGGCTTCTTTTGTGAAGGAGGCGCAACTCAAACATCTTGAGTTTTCCTCTATCCGTTTTAATGTTCATTTTCTATATGTGCTCTTAAAAGCTTCTTTTGTGAATATAGGCTCTAGGATGTCTGAGAGAAGAGGGTTCCTCGAAACGCTTGTGAAATAGGCTGATGTTTGGAACAGGCATTCCTGATGAAGAGGAGTAGGAGGAAAATACTCTGGTTACCTAGGACTGCAGATTCTTCTACTGTGTATCTCTTCCATGTTGCTGTGCTTTTTTCACTCATTTCATTTTGCTAAATATATTTATTTTGTTACATTGGTGTTTATGCATACTGCAGAGAAGGATGATGGTTCTCCTAGTAACAGAGTAGTTCTTTGGTGTGATTTCTGTGTGTGTCTTCTTTTCACTAGAATATGAAGAACATAAGTGGTATACCAAACCTTATCCACTGTTACCAGTAGGTGCATAGTGTGTAAAGGTCGAAGGAGAGAGATTAAGTAATAATACTGTTCACTTGCAAAAGCATTTCACTGACAAAAGCAGAGCTCTCCTTCCAGTTCGCTAAGTTCCTCAGCAAAACTACTGTCAGATTCAGAGCTGATGCCTAGACATACGGAACCGTCAGGTGAACTGTTGAGCTTCTGGAAAAGATGTCCATATTTCTAATACTAATTGTAATTCTCCTTTAGCCTGAGGTCTGGATCCTTTTTCTACTTGATTGTCCATCTCAGTGTCCCCTTGGAGGTGTCATGTAGTGTGATAATCAAACACTTTCAGAGTAGCATACTGTTTATCAACATCAGCAGGAATAGCTGGGAAGGAGTGCTAATGGATTGTGGAACGGGACCATCACAGAGGGATGGTGCGCTGCTTAACTCCTGCAGATCTATGGATTCCAAGATGGTCTGACAGTCGCTTTTCTCTTGCACGTGTAGTCTACCACATTAGTGTGTGGTGAGCCTTGGCAACAACTGTCATTTAACTTTGCAGAACACATAACAAGCAATTTAATAATCCAGCTATGTCATCCCCTCAATGTAAGTGGTTTGTTGTTTTTTTTTTTCAAAGATAACCTTTGACTTTTCAGTGTTTTGCTTCCTGCTTATAGTCCTTCTTCCCTCCTGCCATTTCTTTTGCCATAACTTCACATATTTAGACGCATACCTTACAGTGACTAGATAAAACCTAAACTACACTGCCCAAATAGTATACTCCTGTCCCTTGGTGCTACCCTTATTTGTTTTGGTTTTTTTTAAGATTTAAGCAGTCATGCCTGTGTACTGAGCTGTATGCCTCTTAATGTGGTTTACAAGACAGCTCAATTAGGGTTTGAAACCCTCATGCCAAATAATCTATAGACATTTATTAGGCTTTTATTGCGTGAAAAGCTCTATCATCACTGGCCTTGCAAAACCTGTTCTGGCTCTGCTCAGGTAACAGAGCTGTAGTTAGTTAATGATGAAGTACCCAGCAGTGAGCAGGCTATTCGCTTCTCCACAGGCAGCAGTTTCTTAGGAAACCTTCATTTCCTGCAGGAGTAATGACATTTCCAGCCAACAGCCAGGGCCCTAAGCTGAGATGGGGGCATGCTGCCTGCAGTCACCCCCGTGGCGGGGGAGCTGCTAGGTTTGTCTCCTGCAGTAGCATGAAAAAAAGCTGTTTTTCTCAGACAGTGACACTTTTAAGGCAATGGTTGAATTATCTGCGCGTTAACACACTTCACCAAAAAAAATGTATATACACTTTGTATAAATTTTTATACACTCTATACATTTTAATATACTTTATATACATTTTTATACACAATATATTTACAAAAATTACATAAATATAGTATTTTACATAGAATTTCAATATATTTTCACCCCTGTGCACCCCTGCCTCACCTTCCGGTGGGGGTGTGTGAACACATTTTATATACATTTTTTTATACACTATATATGTTTTTATACTCTCTATACATTTTAGTACACTTTATATGCATTTTTATACACAATGTATTTACCAAAACTATATCTATGTATGTATAACATTTTACATGGAATTTCAATATATTTTCACCTCTGTGCACCTCTACCTCACCTCCCGCTGGAGGTGTGTGAACACGCTTTATCTACTTTTTTTTTAATACGCTATATACATTTTTATACACTCTAAATACATTTTAATACACAATATATTTACAAAAATTATATCTATGTAGCATTTCGCATAGAATTTCGATATATTTTCACCCCTAGGCACCCCTACCTCACCTCCACCGGGAAGGACTGAGGCCGCTGGTTACGTGCTTCCACAGAGAGCCGGGCTCTGCCGGTGTCCTGCTTCCCCAGAGGCCGATGTCCTCGTAGCGGGCAGACCGGGGCGGCCCAGGCCTAGGCCCTGCCCGCCGCCATGCCACCGCACCGCCGCCGTTGCTTAGCGACGGGGTGAGGGGGGTGGGTGTGGTGGTGGCTTCCGGTGCGTCACTTCCGCGCGCCGGCTGGCTGAGGGAGGACCCGCGGACGAAGGGGGCGGCGACGGCGGCTCCGAGCGGGGAAACGAAACCGCTGCCACCGGCGGAGGAGGAGCGGACCCGCCTCACCGCCGCCGG
>VYZM01000919.1:276527-298010 GCA_013398915.1 Dromas ardeola | reverse complement strand
AGGCAAGGCGTCGGCGGGCCCCTCTCGTGGGAGTTTGTGCTGCTAAAGGGCTTTTTCCTTCCCAGCTGCGTGTCGCCTGAGGGACGGGGTGCCGCTTAACCCGCCGTTAATTTCGCGTCGTTTTGAAATGTAGCGGGAAAAGGGATGCGCTGGGGACTCTTGGTGGGGTCGGCAGGGTGGGGGAAATCTTGGGAGGATGCTACCGGGGTGAACTAAAAACGTGTTAACCTAAAAGAGTACCTCAGAAGAAACAGAAAATGGCTTTCAGTTTGTTAGAGATAAGCAAACAAGGAAAAAAGCCAAAACCAACCCTAATTGACACAAGAGCAGATAAATATGAGTTGGCTGTCAGTGAAAAGGAGGGGGAAAGATTTCTTAGCCATAGCGCAGTGAAGTTGTGGGATGACTTTGCAGCCAGAGTTGTGGGGACGAATAAAGGAATTGGTCTTCATCTGCCCTGTATATGTTTGTGGAAATAAGTTTGATAACAGAGGATTGGAATTGGTGCCCCAGGGCATCGTTTCTAGCCCTAGCTGGAAAAACATAGCCTAGCATTCCTATGTAGTATAATCAACGGGTTTTTATTACTTGTTATTGATAGCAGGGAAGTTTAGCTAGTGCTCCATGTATGTGTGCCTTTTAATTTTCACCTGCTTTCCCGTTGCTTGGTTCTTGTCCTCTGCAGGCCTTCCCAGCTAGCTTCTATTAACTCCATCTTAAGCGTTAGTGCTTTCTCTGGGTTTATGCAAAGTTTATCAGCCACATTCAGAAGCTTGATATCTTCCCAGTGATTCCTGGTGAAAAACACAAACACCCTCCAACTTGAGCACGCATATTTAAAAAAGTTCTGCTACGGAAGTCATGTAGAAAAGCTCTTTTTTTCATTTATATTTGCAGCGGGGAGCGCAGAGGTGTTCTGAGTCTCTTGTGAGAAATTGGTTCCACCTTGCGTGTTCTCCTATTTCTTCTTTTTTTTTTTTTTTTAAGTGTTTGGTTAAAATAAATCTTTGACCAGCTGTCATATATTTAAGCTATTTAAATGCTGACATCTGGGTTGCCTTTATCTACTAGCATTTAATGATAAGTAGGTTGTAGAAATTATTTGAAATTCAAGTCACCAGTAACAGAGAAGCTTCTGCGTAGGTTTCATGTTTGTTTAGTTAGACTAGCTATTAAAAAAAGGTAGGTTCAAAAGAAGCCAACACTTTTACCTAAAGCAAACTTAGGTTTGAGAAGCATAATACTGAATAGTCCGTAAAATTATCTATGCCACAGTGCTGCTGCGCCTTACCCTTTAGCATGCAGGAGAAAGTTAATTTGCTTAACGTTTACCAAGTGCGATCATCTTCTTTCAGCAAAAATGAAGAGAAGGACAGAACCTGAATTTAGCAGCCCCCAAAAGAAGCAGAAGAAGAGGATAGAAGACTTGGGATTGACCCTCAGTTCTACTTCAGATGATGAAACTCAATTTAGTAATCATACTACTCAAGGTAAGGTTGGAGACAATGTATATGCTGCTGCGAGGAATTTAAATAACTAGGAATTGAACCCATGTCGCTTAAATCCTAATTGATAGCCTGAATGTCAAGGGCATACTCTCTCTTTAGGAGAAAAACTACATCAGTTCTGTTCACAGCCTTGGATTGGTGTGAATTTTTTTATGCCTTTTTTTAAAGTCTCATGTAAATAGTTTGGTCTGGGAATTGTATGAATGCAGACATAGAAAATAGAACTTGAGGTAGATGACAAGTGCATGGTCCAAAGCTGTAAAGATTCTTGTAATATATGAGCAGCATTAATCTTCTCAGTCTCAGCAGTTATTTCTGTTTTGGAAACTTTCAGTAGTGAGGAGTCTTGAGTGTTGTGCTGTAAAGAAATGTCATAATCCCTCATTGCTTAAAAAATAAAAATAAATCACATTTTTGTAGATGGGAGAAATTGAGATGAATACAAAGGGCAGGCTGATTGGGACTCCTGCATTGTAGCACCATCTCTTTTGCTGGCTCGCTGTGATTTTTTTTTGGGGTAGGGGGAGTTGTGAGAGCTCACAGGTGTTTGGTTTCAGAAAGAAAAACTGTTTCAGAGTTAACTAAATTAATTGCCTACTTTTTCCCAAGTTGGAGTGTGCTTTCTCACCTGGAGCTTGAGGTATACCAAAGATGAGGCGAGTGCCCTACACAAGTGGTGTCGCTGTTGCAGGGTGCTTTAAACTCTCCCAGGATGGTACTTCAGGTTGCCTCATGGTCATGCCTGCTACTTTTGAGTCTTGGGATTTCCTGTGGTCATAAAGTGTTATTGAGAAAGGGTCTGAACACAGAAAGAAGCCTTCATCTTGTGAAAATGGAAGGGGATGTGTACGGAAGATGAGTGGGTCAGTCTGGGAGTAACTGTAGTGACAGGGTATGGTGCGTGCACCTGTCTGGTAAGGCTGGAGGTGGGTGAGGAGGTTAGGGGTGCAGCGTGCAAGAGCTGGGGTAGGGAATGTTGTGTGCACTCAGGGCTGAGACAAAAAATTCAAACCAATATTTTGTTAATCCCCCCCCTCCCCCTTTGATTATTGAGTTCATATATGGGTCGAAATAGGCCGTGAGTCTTTAGTGTTTAAGAAACAAATTGATCAGTTTAAGGACAACATTTTGGATAGGCTTAATTGTTTAGTAGTCTGTTACACCTGCTGTAGTTTCCAATGAAAGAAAGAAGGCTGGGGGAGAGAAGTGATTTGAGATCTGATCTCAGCTGAGCATGGCCTAGCAAATTTTAAAAGAAGAAGAGTTGTGAAGGGACTTGAGACTCACGGAGTGGGTGTTGTGTTTGAGGCACATCATGAGCCTCTGGAAAATAAGACACAGCTCAAAAGCAGGCAGCAAAATTAATTGAAACTCTGTATTGGAGAAGCAGAAAGTAGTAACTGACCCTAAAGCAAAATCCTTTGTGATCCAGTTCATATCTAAGAACTTTGTGAAGGAAAGAGACGTGTAGCTTGTGTGACAGACATTTGAAAATCAAGATGGGTATGTAATATTGCAAACAAGTTAAATCATAGCCTTCCTTGTCTTGAGCTGGAAGCCTCAAAGGCTGATACTGTAAAACTCTAGCACAGTAGTTATGTGGGGACACAAGTCCTGAATCTTAAAAGCTGATAGTTCAGCAACAAGGGTTGAGAACACGTTGAAAGGGTTTTAACTACAGTCGTATATTTCACTACAATGTCTTTCATTTTCACTTCACTTTCTTGTAATGACCTTTCTTTACTGATTGTCCAGCTGTTTCCTGTTACATCACTGATGCTCGGTTTTCCATAACAGGAAAATAGATCTGTGAGTTGGGAGAGAAATAATCTGTGTTTTTTCTTAAATCAGAAAAATGTAAGAGAAGTTCAGTCCTTCTTCTAGGTAATTATAATGTCTTTTTTTAACACTTCAATGTAGCTAAATAATTCCTTTTTAAGTGATAAACAGAAAAAGATTAATTATGCTAACAACAGTTTTCTGCATTATCTCTGGGCAACTTCTGTAGTTCAGCTTCTTCTGGTTGTATGAAGTAGCACAGAATGTTCTAGTGCTCGTCAAACAAGGGAGGCTCAAGAGGCAGAGGTCCAATGAAGAGCGTGGCTGTGCTTGCTGTGGATTGCTGCTCCAGTAGTCCGTATGGCCTGCCCCACAGCATTAACTTCAGTATGACTGATGTGGTGCTAGGCAAATTTCAGGAAGGCAAGACATGCCATTGCTTCATCCTGGTAGTGGTGTTACCAGGGGAGAAGCACAAGGACTCAGTGAGTTGTAGGGCCTCCCTTGCTACCTACCTGGTGCAGAGCAGGCTGTGAGACAAATAATTGACTGCCACAATTCCTGCCCAGATCCCAATTACATCCAGCCCAGAGCAAATAGGGTTGGGCATCTCACAACAGTAGAGCAGCAGCGAGGACTATACAGCTCGTACAGGCCTGGGCTCTTCAGAAGTAAATCCCAGGGTGCAGCTGGGCAGAGACAGAGCTTCATTGTTTGGTGCCCATGAAGGCTGTGCTGCATCTGTCTCGGGTGACTTTAAAGCAAAAAAAGTTTATTTTGAGTGCCTGCTATGTATGGTGGTAGATATTACCTTGATTGGACCACTGAGTTGATTAACTTCTTCCTCAAACCTTCGTTTCTGTCACGGTATTTTTACACTAGATAATGTCAGAGACACCAATCTTTCATTTGGGTTTGTATGCATCAATAAACTCTAGAGGTGAAAAACTGTCTCATTTGCTGTAGTGAGCTTGTGAATCCTCACCACTGAGGTGGGTAGTGGGGTCAAACTGAAGTTTATTATGGGGACTGAGAGATTCAACTCTCTCTTTTCTGCAGTGTTGGCCATTTGGTAGATGCCTGTGTACTTGATGTGGATTTTTGGTTAAGTTAGGGATGCATTTACACCTGTAGTTAGATAGGAAATTGAGGAAAATCCAGTATGTTTTATCAAGATGTCAGTAATTGTCATTATTCTCAGGGAGAAAATCTCTGTGGACTTTCTCAGCTCCTCAGGATCATTGCAAAGGTCATGCACTCCATAGTGTACTATTGTGGTCATGCTGTGGCCTGCTCTGCTGCTGTATTGGGGTTTGCCCAGCCTTTTGGGAGGCCTGGGATCCATTGGCTCAGAGAAGTTGTATGTGGGGCAGATAACCAGTTGTTGGTTCCACGAGGTATTTTATATTACACGTGCGTGCTTCCCGTAGCACATTTGAGATACTGAAGTGTCTTCTCTGTGTGTCTGTTGAGAGGATTTAATGAGTCGCACTGTATTGTTCTTAAGGTGATTACTGAGATGTCTTTCTTCCATTTTCTTTTTATCTTCGTACTCACTTTTATCACTCTTTTTGTTGTTTTCAGAGTCTTCCAGTAGCAGCAGTGGGTCTGACAGTGAGAGCGATGAAAAAAGACCAGTGTTCAGCAATGAGTTCAAACAAGACTCTCTCGTGGAGGGTACTTCATCTCGCTACTCAATGTATAACAGCGTCTCCCAAAAACTCATGGTAGGTCAAAATAGTTTTGGACAAAATTGTTAGAACCTGATGAGAGCAAAGTGAGAAGAGTGGTCTGTTTTAAGAGATTTTGATTCCGATTCTCCTTGTAGCAGGATTCTGTGCTTCTTCGAGCCAGCTACTGAGCAACTGGGGGAGGCTGAGATAGCTTGGTTGAAGGGGACCTGTTAAAAAAGAAAGTTGATTGACGTTCAAGGCCTAGGAGCAGGGAGATGAATGTGAAGGGAAGGATCTCTGGGTCAGGCAGCTTGCTGAGCTTGAAAAAAGAGTCCTACCATGTGTTATTTTGCAATGCTTGAGTTAACAAATGCCTTGTAGGAAAGGCCTGAACAAATTATGTGATTGACATTAATTTGTTTGGTCTCGGAGGCTGGCTGGCATACCCTTGTAGAATTATTACCTTAATTATTAAGGTATTTCTTTTTCTTTCAAGTAGTGCCACTCTGTTTTATGTAGAGCCAGAAATTTCTTGGAAAGGCTGGGAGTTGTGAACAATAGTGAATGTGACAACTGAACTTTGAAGGCGATCACCCATCCCTTGATTGCACAGCGTTAGTGTGGGAGGGAAAAAAAGTACTTTTAGAAAACTCTAAGAAAATAGTTGATTGTCTCTGTCTCATGATAGTCCCAAATTCGGCAACTTGTTCCTGAGTTTAAAGGCAATAGTAGGCTGTAGAGAAGAGGAGTGTCTTTCAGTGCATGCCTTTACACTTGTTTCCTGATGCAAACTTTGTCACTGTGGTATCGCAAGTATCTCATAATCCTGAAAGAATTTCCGTTATTGGTAACGGAGAAACAAAATGTTATTTCCAAGGGCAGTAGAGAAGAGATGTCTAGTTGTGCATTACTTGAAATGTGACAGGAAGTTTGGGACTCAATGGAGGACTGAATTCGGGTCTCCTTTTGTTCTGTGCTGGTACTGTACTCACAGGAGCAGGGGTCAGCAATCTTCACGTTGGTAGGGCAGTTTGTACCTGCCTTTGCCAAGTTTGAAGTTGTCTTCTACTAGAAGCTGGGAAGTGCTGGCTGCTCCTAGGAGTGGGAACAGGGAGATACTGCCTCTCAAGGAGGTGGAATGCTGCTGACCAGCAGGATCACACCTCTACATGAAAAAAGAACTTCCAGCCCTTGCTGAATTCAAAATACAATGGGATCCATAGGCAGAGAGTTGCTGATTGTGCCTCTCTGTAGATAAATCCTGTTGCTGATCATTCAGAATCTGTCCATGGGCATTTTTGGCATGGAGCTGCAGTTTGCTGATTCTAGCACAAGACCCATCTTTCACTTGAGGAGTTCTCTCCTGAGCCAATTAGGATGTGTGTTTTCAATTGCCACAATACAGGAGCTTTTACTACTGAATTTGGGAGGCTTTTATTTGTAAGGCTTCATAAATTTGAATATAAAGATTGATGTGGTATCAAATCTGTTGAATGATTTGGTAGCATTAGCTAAGTAAAAGGAAAATAGTCCTTGATTACTAGATGTTCAAAATTCTGTCCTCAAAAAGACATTGTATAAGAGGCTCGGTGGCTGTCACATTTGGTGTATATATTTCAAGGTCTGATTCAGAGCCAGGTAGCAAAGGCAATGGAAAAACACCATGTACTTTTGTATAAAATCTGTCATATGTTCTTCTATTGTTTCTCGTACAGATTGGTAATAATGTTTTTGTTGCTTCATACAGAAAGGAGTACGAGGATAACATTCATTCAAAGTGAAACGTAATCTTTGAGTCTTTTACTTATTTATTGTCTTGTAGATGCATACTGGAGGGATTGAAATTGACTGCATTAATGGTTTTTGTTGTTGTTCTCTTGTTGCTAAACTTTAAGAAGAGAAAAGCCTGAAAAACTAGCAGTTAATGAACATACCTCTTTTAACCTAAGAGATGAGAATGTGTTTCAGGAGCAGTGTGTCTTGCATTCCTCCTCTGAGTTTTAGGTCAAGTTTTAAGTGATGCTTGAAATGTATGTGAGTACGTGTTCACAACAAAGAATATCATCGCAACATGATTTTTTTCTTGTGTCAGCATCTTTTGTTTTATGCACCTTCCATGCTTACTGAACACTGTGATGAATGGCCCCAGGCTCCTTACTACTTCTCCCTCTGAGCAGGCTGTTCCCGCATTACTGAACCTTTTGCAATTTGCTGTCATCTCAAACATCGTTCTTCAGATCTAGTTTTTATGTGTTCTGCCTCAGTGAAGTGAACTCAGTATTAAGTCCTAAAAGCCACAACTGAGATTAAAAATGCTCAGTGCCTTCAAGTCACTTCAGGGTGATATGCCATTTTCCCTGCTAGTCTTTGACCCCAGTAGTAGTACATAAACTCAAGTCCACTTTGCCTCAGTGTGCTCCCTTTGCTTTCTTTATAGGCCAAGATGGGCTTCCGAGAAGGAGAAGGTCTGGGAAAATATGGACAAGGCAGGAAGGATATTGTTGAGGCCTCCAATCAGAAGGGAAGGAGAGGCTTTGGGCTGACCCTCAAAGGATTTGATGGGGAGCTCAATATTGATTGGCAGGATGAGCCAGAGGTAAGTACTTCCTGGTTTGAATCCCTTTTCTGTTGCTGTGTTCAGGATTTGCCCACTGGGAATGGTGTTTAGTGTTGTCTGCTAAAACTGCCTATCTATTAAGTGTCCCTGCTGAGTAGACCCAGGCCATATTTTGTCCCATAACAGCATGGCAAAACTTGTTTTCTGTCATGTATTTTAATGTTCTGCCACAAAATTGGTTTCAGGTGGTTTGTTGCTGTGGTCTGTAGGATTTGTTTCTGAGTTTGCAGTAGTGAATATGATAGAAAATTGTTATCAAGCTCTTTTGGGTTTACCGTTTTTATTTTGTATATCATTTTTCATGCCTGTCCATGTAATTTTTATTTTTATTATTTAAATCTTTTCTGGGTGTGTTTAATAGTCCCAAATAATATGCTTGGATGTTCTATTCCTGTGTCTTGTCAAGCTCTTCAACGCGGAAGAACATTGGGAAATAGAAATAGATGTTGTCAGGAAAGTAAAGCCCAGTTTTTATATTATTCGTTGTGAAATAGCTGCTGTATGTTTGTATTTAAAAAGAAAAATCAAACCACAACACTGAATCCTAGGAATCTTGCAGCTGTAGAGTAAGCCAGAAGGTCCCAGCCATTGTTAGTCAAGGATAGCAATGCTTGTCAAGTCATGTATAGTGCATGTCATGGTTCTTTGCTCTCCATTCTTTGAATTGCTTTCAGCAGTTGGAAATAATAACAGAAGTTATTCCTTGAGTGCCAGGAGAGTTCTGTAGGCTCATTGGTTTAGGTCTCATTCTCCAGTGTGTTTCTACAGCTCACAGCAGTTCAGTGCATGATTAACCCTTGTGGATGACACTACTATAATAAATATAAGAATGTTAGTAGAACTTAGCAGCCTCTCTTTGTGGAGGAGTAGCATCACTTTGCTCTTAACTGCTACAATTCCTTCCCAAGATTATAAAAATGGTTTGAAACATGAATTAAGTTGTGGAATGAGGGAGCCTTTCAGAAAGAACTGGGAGAAAGAACATGTGAAGCACCATCATAAAGTTTTTTTTTGTTTGTTTTTTTTTTTTTTTTGGCAAACATCTCTTTTGCAGTGTCTCTAAAATGTACCTTGAGAGTGGTAGGCTTTTGCTTTGTCTTGATTATTTATCAGACTCTAATGAGAGGAAAGTGGTATGGGTTTTTTTTGTGGTGGAGTGGTTTTATTTGATTTTTGGTTTGTTTTTTTTGGTTGGTGGTGATGTTTGTTTTTTGTTTTTTCTTTAAATTTTAAATCCAAACAAATAAGCCCTCTTTTAGAATAGGAGAAGAAATCTCTATGGTTGGCCCTAAAGTCATGGTATAACCCCTTATGCTAGGATTGGGAGGCAAACTTTTGGGGAGCAAATAGTCATTATATTTTGCTAACAAAAACGTCTTTGGCTCTTCCCATGTCTTGTCTTTGCAGCCCAGTGCCTATGAGGAAGTGGACTGGTGCCTTGAGTGTACCACAGAAATCCCTGATGCTCAGGAGCTGAAGGAGTGGATGACTGTGGGGAAGGTAATTTTTTAGATCTCAGTAGTTACTGGGCTAAGACAATGCAGGACTACTCAGCCTGAAACAACTGCCTTGTCAAAGAGTTGTAGAATAAACTAAGCTGGAGGGAACCTCTGGAGATTGCTAGTGCAGCTTCCTGCTTAAAGCAGGTCCAACTACATGTTGCTCAAGGCCTTGTTTGGTTGAGTTTTGAGAATCTCCAAGGATGGAAATTTCACAACCTGTTCGGGCATCTGTTTCAGTGTTTGATAATCTAGTTGAGGAAAGAAAATTTCCATATGGCTGATTGGCCTATTTTGTGTTGCGGCTTGTGTCCATTGTTTCTTGTCCTATTGCTGTCCATCTCTGATAGTCTAGATCAATCTTTTCTATTTTCTGCCATTAGGTACTTATGGACAGCAATAGGATCTCCCTCTTTCCATTCTGAACAAACTGTTTCTCAGTCTCTCCTTGCACACCAGGTGCTTCAGTATCCTTGTCATCTTGGTGGTCTTTCTGCTGGGCTTGCTCTAGTATGTCTGTCTTGTACTGGGGAGTGCTAAACCGGATGCAGTATTCCACATCTGGTCTTAACAGGGGAAAATAATTCCTCAGCCTGCTGGCTACACTTTTGCTAATACAGCCTAGTATGTGGTTGGCAGCCTTCATCTATTACTGGTACATGTTGCATTCTGAAATGATTGATACCATGTTTGCTACTTGTTATCTGTGTTCTCCTCCTGTCCCAGAGGAAGATGGTGATTGAAGATGAAACAGAGTTCTGTAATGAAGAGCTTTTACATAACGTCCTGCAATGCAAGGTGAGTCCCCTTCTTTCGGGAGGAACTGAAGTTTTGACGAAGCAAGTGAAATAACTACTCAATCCTCTTCAATTTGCTAAAGAACTGGGATGGCTTAGAAGAAGGGCGAATATCATGATGTGACAGAAAAACATTTTGTATTGGTGAACCAAACCCTGCATGGAGTTTTCTGTCTAAGGAGAGAGAAGCATGAGGATAAGAAATGCTCGTGACTACCTATCCCTCAAGCCTTGCCAGGTCCAGCTCAATTTTTTTTCTGTTTGTGCAGAGTGTATTTGATGAGTTGGATGGAGAAGAAATGCGTCGAGCCCGAACAAGGTCTAACCCCTATGAGATGATCCGTGGAGTCTTCTTCCTGAACAGGTTTGCAGATCTTCTGGTAGTGTAGCCCCTTTCCCATTTATGTCTGCTTTCAGCCTTGGGAGCCAAGGTTGAAACTTAATAGGCCCCTATTTATGTGTTCACAGGGCTGCAATGAAGATGGCAAACATGGACCATGTCTTTGACTACATGTTTACAAACCCTAAAGACTTCCATGGGGTGAGGGCCTCTAATTAACTTTCAAACAGCCGTGCTTTCTCGGAGAATGGAGAAGGTGGGGAGAAAGGAGAATCCTTAGGATACTAGCTGGGAAAACAGGTGCTTGAAAGAGATTTCTCTGACTGAGTAGTGCGGTTTATGGTGTATCTCTTTTGACTGATGGGAGCTGTTACTGGGTCAGTAGAATTTCCTCAGTTTCCTTTTGCAGAGGCCCTTGATAAAGGAGCGAGATGCAGAGCTGCTCTACTTTGCTGATGTGTGTGCTGGTCCCGGAGGCTTCTCTGAGTACGTCCTGTGGAGGCGGAAGTGGCATGCGAAAGGATTTGGTATGACCTTGAAAGGACCAAATGATTTTAAACTAGAGGACTTCTATTCTGCTTCCAGCGAGCTCTTTGAACCTTATTATGGTATGTACTGCATGCATGAGTGTTACTTGATGTTTTTGCTTATGCTGCAGCCTCTGTATCGGGAGCGGGGCTGGTATTGATACCAGCATGGGGATCTAAGAGAAGCCTGTTTATAGGGAACAATTTTGCAAAGTAGAAGGGGGTTGCCATCTGAGAAAGGGGTTCAGATTGGTGAGCTTTCATATCAAGTCACATTTCTGCACGGATTTCCAGTCTGCCCTGGGAATGTGTGTCCCTTTGTAATAGTTGATACTTGAGTGCTTTACTTATCTGAAAATTGTAGAGTTGTTTAAGATTGCTTGACAATATTTTTTCCACTTCGCTGATGTCAGCCTGAAACACAGTGAGTGAGATGACTTACAGCATCATAGAATGGTTGGAAGGGACCTTAAAGATCATCTAGTTCCAACCCCCCTGCCGTGGGCAGGGACACCACCCACTAGACGAGGTTACTCAAAGCCCTATCCAACTTAACCTTGAGCACTTCCAGGGATGGAGCAGCCACACATTCTCTGGGTGACCTGTTCCAGTGTCTCACCACCCTGACAGTAAAGAATTTCTTCCTAATATCTAATCTAAATCTCCCCTCTTTCAGTTTAAAAGATTAGTTTAAAATTACCCCTCATCCTATCACTACACTCCCTAATAAAGAGTCCTTCCCCATCTTCCCTGTAGGTCCCCTTTAGGTACTGGAAGGGGCTATAAGGTCTCCCTGGAGCCGCCTTTTCTCCAGGCTGAACAACCTCAGCTCCCTCAGCCTGTCCTCATAGGGGAGGAACTCCAGTCCCTTGGCTTGCCCAAAGATCTGTTAGCAGAGCCAGAAATAGAAACCTTACTTGCCTGACTGGCAGTATGCTTCTATATCAGACCTCCCTAGCTCTGCTTTGATAATTGAGTGTGGGCTCTTAGTAAAGATAAATAAAACAGATTTGGGCTAGAGGCTGTATCTGAATCACTGTGACTAAATTAGCTTCTTAATCCAAAGAGGTTTTACCTTGCTTTGAGACAGACTAAGCAGGTGTACACAGACAATTGCTGCATCTCACCTCATTGGATGGTAACTTATTAAGCTTGCTGATATGTTTGAGCCCTCTATCTGCATAGCCTCTACAAATAGGAAGGGAAATACAAGGCTTGTTAGTATTCCTGTTTCTCATTTCAGACTGTATAAAGGAAACTCGAGTGTGACTATCTTGTAGAGAAGAGGGTCTGCTTTTCATTGTTGTGCTTTGTTTTTTCCCTCCACCACTCTGACTCTTGTTGACTGCCACTTTTGACACCTGACCATGAACTCTCAGAGAATGGTTAGTGCTTCAGGATTAGATCTGTTAAAGAGAAGGTTCATGGCAAGGGCAGCAAGGCAGATAAACACATTGTTCTAAGGGTTGCAGCATTTGGATCTTCATAACTCACTGCAAACTGGTGTTCTTGTGGAGAGATGGAGATACCTGGAGAAATGAATAGCCCAATGACTTTGATGCATTTTCTTGATCCCTTTCTGTATGTTATGCTATAAAATCTAGGGAGATGTGTACAAACTCTCTTCCAGTGATGGGAAGGAAGTAGACTGCCATGATATTTGTGTTGTGAAGAACGGTAACAAATTCTAGTGTCACTTCACTTACTGACAGGATGATTGATGAGGAATTTAGTTATCAAAGCTCTATCATGCATCCTGATCTCTGCTGCTTTCTAGTCCTCCAGTACAGTTAATAGAAGCTGTAGTTGTGGAAGATTTATAGGAACTAATACCAAATAGAAGTTCAGGCTTCTTCAAAGTCAGAATTGGTGAGCTCTAGAGTACACCTTAGATTAGCTTTCTAAAATACCAACCTGGGTGACAATCGACGTCTCTCTAAAAAGAGCTGTATGGGAATACGGTATGAACAGTCGTGCACAAACCCTGTTTCCCTTTCTCTGCTCCCTTTATAAACTTGTTGGCAGGGTTTTTTTGGGGTTGCTTTTTAAATTCCAGATTACGTTGTGTTTGGAAATAGAGTACTGTGGTTTTTTTGTAATGATTTGAATCCTTAACAGAAGGTTGTCGATGCACAATGTAAATAATTTTGCCCTGTCTGTAATAATGTGTTTTTACAGATGAGCTGTGCAGTGAGATTGAGCCTTACATTTTTAGTAGGTTCAGCTGTGTGTATTCCTACTTGGATGAGAATATTATGTCGTCATGTAGTCAGTTCTCATCTCAGGGGAGGGCAGTGAATCATTTGTCTTTTGCTGAGGCTAACATACAACTCATAATTTGAGCATGGTTATTATATGGCTTTGTTTAGCCCTGACCACACAATCTGAATTATTTTCATAAATTAACAAGCATCTTCGGTGGTGAACAAGGGAATGTGTTATTTGCCTATCAAGGTCTGTAGTTTCTGACTAAATGTTGATTGAATACAATAGATCACCTGCACATACTGATCTTTTGTCTGTACTTGCAAACGTGTTAGTAATTGTCTCCTCTTTTCCCCCTAGGAGAGGGAGGGATTGATGGAGATGGAGACATCACTCGCCCAGAGAACATTACTGCTTTCCGGAATTTTGTTTTGGACAATACCGATCACAAGGGAGTGCATTTCTTAATGGCTGATGGGGTTGGTCCATTTCTTTTTCTTCCTGCACTAATGACCAAAACTGATACCTCAGTCTGCATGTAGTAGGATATTTGACATGCGTCCGTAGTTACAGTGTGAAATTCTTCAAGGCTTGCCTTAAAAATTCCTGGTGGCAGTATTTTCTATCTTAAAGAAAGAGGAATTATCATGATTCTGTGATTTAGCTGTACAGAATTCTTTGCTTCGCCAACAGATTTGTGGAGATACTAATCATACGCTATGTGCTTTGCAGGGTTTCTCAGTGGAAGGTCAGGAGAATCTGCAAGAAATCCTAAGCAAACAGCTCATGCTTTGCCAGTTCCTTACAGCACTGTCCATTGTCCGGACAGGTATGTTTTACCCATTAATCTTCTTCCTCCTTCTCTAAGGTGTGGGTGATGTTGCAGAAGGATGCTGTACAATTTTTATTAACCTGCCACAAAGTCCGCTCTGTGGTGAGGCTAAGTTGCGCAGAATTGAGCGTATATACATACATCCTGAGATGGTTGTCACAAAGCTAAGAGAACTGTGGCTGAAAAATAAGATTATCTATGTCTATTTTGCTTTTAATTAAAAGTATAAGGTAAAGTGCATTAGTTTAAAGCTCTTACAATGTGTTATGTTATGTAGCTGTCTTGGGCTAAGGTCACTAGTGTGATAACTGGAGAATATATCCAAGTTTTAGCTGGGCCAACTGCTTCCTGAATATTCTAACAGGCTGGCTGGAACAGAGTGGTGTTTATCCAGTTCATCCTTCCCTTTAACTTGCGGCTTTTCTCCTTTAAATCTGCCATCTCTGAGATCAGAACAAGATGATGTCTCACACTGCCTTACCTTTACCTCATTACGGCCAAATGATGGACGTTACAGCTCTATCTGGTTTTGATGGCTCCTCTCTTCTGCTGAGTTTAGTTAGCATTTGGCACTGACGCAGAAGATAAAAACGTTCATTATGTTATCATTTATCTTGTGCCCTATGTTTAGAAGTACCTGAGGCAATGATTTACTTAGCAGTATTCTCAAACGTGGTATGGTAAAAGGAGTAACCTTCTTTAAGTCTTTCTTGTCTGGGTAGATAATAGCTCTGTAAGACTGACTGCTTTTTGCTTGGGGAAATGGAGTATCTTGTTTGAAGGCAAAGGGTGACATAGACCTTTTTTCTTTCTAGATGGTGAGTTATTCTGATTAGGTAACATCTGTTAGTTTTCTCTTCCAGCCTGAGGTTTCTTGTTGCACATATCAGAGCTCCACTTCTGTAGAGGCTTTTGCATAGCATGCTGCCGTGCCACAGGGCACAGTTTGGGCCTGGAAGGGGAGAATAGGGGCTAGATAGAAGGTTTCCTTGTGAGACAGCATGCATACTGATTTGATCCTGGTCGGGGAAATGCCTTTCTCTTTGCCGCAGAGGTGCGGGGAAGATGGTTTGTGGAGCCCTATTGTCCCACTTCATGAATGTGTTTTAGATGCTGTTTAATTGTACAGAAACACTCTTGCCAGTTCTGCAGAGGAGGAAGTTATTGAGGTGCCTGGTGTCTCCTTGTTTCCTTATAATCCGCTGGTATCAGTGTGCTTCCTCTCTTTTTTCCAGGAGGACATTTTGTCTGCAAAACCTTTGACCTGTTTACTCCATTCAGTGTGGGACTTGTTTATCTGCTGTATTGCTGCTTTGAGCGAGTGTGCATCTTTAAACCTGTGACAAGCCGCCCCGCTAACTCGGAGAGGTGAGATTTTTTGAGTGTGAGGGACTACTAAAGAAACCCTGTCGTCTACATACAGTGATGGGTGGATTTGGATAAGTGTAGTGGAAGCTCTGTGACCTGCCTCAATTAGCAACTGTCTTGGGGAGGAAACGTTTTAGATGCTTAGCAAATTATGATGTTTGAGAAGGTAAAGAAGGTATTTGCCAAATTACTGTCCTGGGGAGAAAGCAGTGGAACTAAATATATAACAAATTCTGTTTCATGTGAAACAGCTATGGTTTCCAGTGAAGCATATTATGTGTGTTATCATTGTACCTGTCAAGTTTAGTAGAATTGATTTACTACTTGACGGAGATCTGTGGGGTTTTTCAATAGGGTTGAGTTTCCCAATCTTTCCCGAGTGTAGAAAATGTATAATGACTTTGTGACAGGTGAGATTTGCACCTTCCCAGGGATACCCAATAAGAAAGAATTCCTGGGATTTGGGAAACTGTCCTGATAAATGGGAATGTGGCAGGAAAGTTGGCTGGGTGGAAGAACTGAACCCACATGATCTTTCTGCCTTGCTCTGCAGGTACGTGATATGCAAAGGATTAAAACTAGGTATTGACGATGTGCGGGACTATCTCTTCATGGTGAACATCAGACTCAACCAGCTGCGCAACTCTGATGTGGATGTGAACCTTGTTGTCCCATTGAATGTGATCAAAGGCGACCAGGATTTCTACGATTACATTGTCCAATCTAATGAAAAGTGAGTGCAAGGAGGGCTGCTGGCTGTAGATATATTAACCAACGTGGCTTTCAATTGTAGCTTCTCGCACTCATGGAGGTACTTGTTGATGCTGCTACACTACTCTGCTTTTGATCCCTGAGAGGCTTAGCAGAGCAGAGGGACCCTGTGCAGAGACATGCTGTATACTGTTAGTAACTGTTTGGTCTCCGAGTACTGCGCAAAAAGGAAAGGAGGCTACTGCCTACCTCTTTCCAATGGTCTTGCTGTCACTTTGAATCATGTTGTCAGTGATCCATCGCTGCTCTGAGGATCAGACTGGCTTCCTCCTCTTGTCCCAGCACTCTTCCTTGTTTTGAACAGTAGAACAATCTTGGTGTTGATTGATTTGCTCCCTGACTGAAGCTTGTCCTCTTTTTCAGCCATTGCAAAGTTCAGATAAAGGCATTAGCCAAAATTCGTGCCTTTGTTCAAGACACGTGAGTATATTCCTCTGGCTTTTGATGAGGACTGACTTAACCTACTGTAAATGAATTGCTTTGCACTTCTTTAGTGTGTTCTTGATTTGAGCTGGTACTTGGCTTGGCCTTTGGAGCCAGGAAAGTGAATAGTGCTTTCAGATAACTCAGGCAGAGACACAAACTGAGCTATTTGCAGAAACGCGTGTGTGGCTGGAGGAGTCCTGAAAGTTGATGGTCTATTATCACCCTTGTTGAGAAGGCTTCCATGTGTTGCATGATTTCCGATTACCATAAGTGGGCCTGCGTTTTAGCAGAAATGTAATCAGAAAAGTAACTGCCAGCTGCTATGTTCAATTCCATAGTAACCATCTAAGTTGAGTGTGGTTTATAACTCTTCATTTTCCAGGGGCAATTCAAAGCGTCTAAGTTACATACCTAGACTTACCTAAAGCTTATGACATGAATTTCTTGTGTAAAACTAAAGCCATTGCAATGTATAGCTGTTTCCCTGGCATGACTTTTCTGTACAAGTCTCATTCAGAGAGAGTATGTAGTAGAAAGTTGAATGAGTCTGGTAGCCAGGAATTATCTAAGAGTTAATCCTAACATTGACATTGGTGTGTGGCCTTCAGCAGGTCTTCACTGCCATTTGTAAACAGGGCTATATACCCAGCTCTTGGAGATTAGGATAAGTTAATACTAATACACAACTTATATTGATGCCTGGTGGTACTTTCATGGAATGGAGTAGTGCAGACCATGAAACAAAGCTAACACGGGGATTGGAGATGGGTGGAGGGTGGGGAGGGAAGGCAGCATCCTCTTTTGTGTAACCTGTTGATGAAGAGTGTGTGTTTGTCATTCCCAAGTCAGACACTGAAAGATGCAAGTTTTATAGGGCTGGGATATGTAATGCTGCAAGAGCAAGGAGGTTTCACCATCTTAACAGTTTTTTGTCTTTCTCTAGGACATTGATTGAGCCCCGGCAGGCTGAAATCCGAAAGGAGTGTCTCCAGCTATGGGGGGTAAGCAAGCTGCCAAGCAGGGAGGTCGGGAAGGTGTCCTTGCTGTGGTGAAACGAGAATGGAGCTGCAGTACAGATAGGACTTTCTAGCCAGAGGTTTAATACACTGTCTTGTAGGAAATTCAGAGACCATTTCATTTCAAGCTGTTCATGTAAGCAAACAGGATGTTTCTGATTCACTATGTGTATGGCTTAACTGAGCAGGCTTCTTTGCTGCAGTTGAGAATATTTTATAGCACGCAGAGTGAACTCAGCACTTAGATCCCAAGCAGCAGAGCTCTCCAAAGGGTCTTGTTTTATGAGTCTGCAGTTTCTCTTTCCTGAGCTTTTGACTGCAGTGGGGCCATAGATACGGCAGTCAGTTTCACAGGCTAATTGTGTGTCTTCTGTGAAACAGTATTTCATTGAAACATGCATGAAAGCAAAGATTTAGCCTGAAACTTTCTGAAGTTGCCTGTTGTTTCCTGTAAGATGTGGTATGCCTACATTAAATTTGCAAAACATGTGAGACCTTTTATTTGCCAGAATAATCCAGTTATTGGATTCCCAAGAGCAGGAGGAGTTTCAGGGGGCAGGATGTTCTGTCATGTCTTGAAACCAGAAAGGTTCTTATGAATGTGCCAATGAATAACGCTTATTATCAATTGTTTGCATTTGTTTTCAGATTCCTGATCAGGCTCGTGTTGCTCCTTCATCTTCAGACCCTAAGTCCAAGTTCTTTGAGCTGATCCAGGTGAGACCTTACCCAGAAGCTTGTTCTGAGTCCTTTCATACGAATAGAACTTTTCCCCATAGGAATTTAGAGATGAAGAAGCCAGTCTGGATTATTGTTTCATGTAGAAGTTGCATTTACCTACCTGTTTGATGTATTTTTTCTAATTTGCCTTTTCCATACTTTGCTCTTTAGGGTACAGACATTGATACCTTCAGTTACAAACCCACTCCTCTGAATTCCAGTACATTGGAGAAAATTCGCCAAGTGTTAGATTACCGGTGTATGGTGTCTGGAAGTGAGCAGAAGTTCCTCTTGGGGCTAGGGGTAAGTGCTGAGAATAGTCTGGGAGTTTTGCTTGTTCATTTTAATGCTATCGTTCTGCCTTGCAGTTTCTGCCCATCCTTTCCTGTCCTCAAAGGCCAGAAAGGATCCCCATCAGCAGTCCCTGAGACTGCTATTTATTTCGTGTTTCTTTCTCCTGACTTCACTGCTTTTCACACTAATTAACCCTGTTTTTGTAATCGCAGCCTACACAGAGACCTGTACTCTTGCTAGTGTCTCTAATTATCTTCACTGTCCTTTTAAAGCTGTTCTATTTATGGTTCTTTGTGTGGGTATGACAAGTCACTGTCAGATTAGAATCGGTGTTTTTGTTCCTTTGCTGTAGAGATTAAGGTTCTTCCTTAAAACTTCTGACAAAGAAACTGCCTGTGACAGCCTAGGACAAAAAGATTCTCTGAGGGCTGCTCTACACTTAGTCAGAGGTCTCCCCTCCACCCCTGGCCTCATGAGGCTTTGGCTGAATCTGACTCTTCTACACACAGAAATCACAGATCTATACCTGGGATGGTCGCCAATCAGATCGCTGGACAAAGCTGGATTTGAAAACTGAGCTGCCACGAGATACCCTTCTCTCTGTGGAGATTGTTCATGAGCTGAAAGGAGAGGTAGGAGGCTGTTCTCTCCCTTACCAAGTGGCTGCAAATATAATGAGCAGTTTCGCCTATTCTCTGTAAGATACTGCAGAATAAATGTTCCATCTGTGCCAGGTGCAAGTTTTTTTTTTTTGTATATGATCTTTAGCAAAACTATTTTGGATTAAATTCCTTCTTTATGTCCAGTGCTAGAGGTACGAGCTTTTAGCATTATTTTGAAAATACTTTGGGCCTGACATGCTGCTCTTGCCCTACGTGCAGCAGCAGATGACATTGCCAGTAAGACTTAATGTGTTCTGTGGATCTTTGGGTACATAACTGCTCAGTAGTGATTGCAGGCTTTGGGGAAAAGATTCTCGTGGTATATTCACAGTGTAAGGTATTGCTGCCTGGGAGTCTGCCTGTCCTCTGGCACCTCAGGTGAGGATGCTGTAGTGCACTGGGCTTTGCTGTGGTACGTGACCAGGCACAGAGAGTTGGTGATGGCAGCTGTGGTCCTGCCCTCTCTCCCCTGAGACAGAGCTGTGTAGTTGAGATGCACCAGTTCTAGGAGGATGGCATGTTACTGTACAATGGGCAGCAGGAAATTTGTGTGCTTCTAATACCTGGAAAGGTGCTTTCTTGCTAGAAGAGAATGATGTCCTGTCAAAACTAGGCTATAAATCAAGGCGGAAATAGTATCAATCTGAGTAGTAAGTCTCTGTATTACCTTCCCTAGGGGAAAGCCCAGCGAAAAATCAGTGCCATCCACATCCTTGATGTCTTGGTGCTGAATGGCAATGACGTTCGAAAGCAGCATTTCAACCAGAGGTATGTAGGTTCTGGAGAAGCTTCCTTCTTGTACGTGGGTATGAGTGACTGGAAACAGCATTCAGCAGAATGCTGAGCACAGGGAGACAAGTGCATTCAGCTGAAACACTGCTATGAAGATGAACTGTGAATGAACCTGCTCTGAAGGGAACTCTGTACAGCCTTTTCCAACTGTACCCTCTCTGTGTATGAGGGCAGGTCTAGCTCCTTTCTTAGTCTGGGGTGAGCCAGGCACAAATCTGTGTAAACTGAGCATCCTGGGAATATGAATGAACATAGCTGATAACTGTCTGAGGGAGAAAGAATGAGCCCCTCTGTTTCCTTCCTCAGGGTCATTATGTCCTACTTTCCTGCTGATACATCAACGTGTTCAGTAGCGTATGGGCTTGTAGAGGAAGCTATGGAGACCCATTCCTAATGGATAACAGCCAGTATCACTGGGCACTGAACTGGAGGGCAGGGTGAAAAAGTCTTGCTCAGTACCCATTTGGTTAGCAGTGGAGGCAGTCTGCATGTACTGAAATGTCTAAGCAGTTGCTCTGCTGAAACGGCTACCTACCTGCCGTGCCAAAGGTCTCGCTAAACCGCTGGATTCTCCTGTTTTCATTCAGGATTCAGCTGGCGGAGAAGTTTGTCAAAGCTGTTTCTAAACCTAGCCGGCCAGATATGAACCCCATCCGGTGAGTGATGTCTCCTTCTCTCAGCCTGGTGTGCTTTGGTTTCAGTGTGTTGGAGGATGAAGATAAGGAGCTGAAGGACAGTTAAATTTCAACTTGAAATTTAAAGTTCTGTTATGTTCAATGGAAAGAGGCTAAAAGCCATTTAAATATCTAAGATAAAGGTTGATAGTGGAGAAGTTGTGCGCTCCTTTCACATATTAGACGGTTGTGTTTTCATCATAGGTGGATTGGCTGGTGCTGATTTCAAATATATGCTACAGTAGGTCTAGCACCTAGTTAGCTTAATCATTGCAAAGACTTGTCACAAAGACAAAATCTATGTCCTTGTCTGCCCTGAAGGGTCAGCAGTACAGAGATGCTGACTATTAGTAGATAAATGAAGTGCTGGCCAGCATTTACAACCTCCAAATGGTTAGCCTGAGGAGAAGGTTTTAGTTAAATCCCAAGAAAGTTCCCAACAAAGGGCTTCAGCCTTGGTTGCCTCCTGACCTTCCATTTCATTAATCCTGCTACGGTGGACCATAAAAGCATCACTGTGCTGGGTATCAGATAGGTATTGTGGACAAAACAGCTTCTGTTTCAGAAGCTAGAAGTGCCATGATATTGTGAGAGAAGCTGGAGAAAGGGAAAGAGGATGTTCTCCTTGGTGGCTTAATGAAAGATGAGTGGGATCTCAGTTAAACTCATGACAAACAGACAGTTGCAATAACTGGAGGAGCTCAAAATGTTGGAGAGGGCTGAAGGCAAAGTGAGGAGGAGACCTGTAGAAATGGGTTGTAGAGGGGTCCTTTGCTGCTCTTGCGAAAAGGTGTTCAAACAGGGCTCTTTGCAGCCTGATGCTTGTAGCAGTGTGTGGGAAATGGGTGTTTGGGGTGTCAGATCAGAGGCAGTGCTTTTGAAGCTTCCTGACTGTCTTTCTGTGTCTCAGAACAACAATAGCAAAAGCAGTTTGACATAATGATAAGAATGATGACTCCAAATCATCTTTACTTATTTAAAAA
>VYZM01000919.1:257839-276514 GCA_013398915.1 Dromas ardeola | reverse complement strand
AAAAAAAAAAATTAAAAAAAAAAAAGCTGTTTTTACCTCAGGGTAGCTAGTGAATTTGTGGCGTCCCTGAGGATAATAATGGTGAAGATCAGGCGGTTTAATTTTACTACAAGGCCAGCATGCTGAGGCCTGAACCTGCCTGGGGCTGACCTTGGTGAATTTACCTCCTGGGAAAACAAAAGCACATGACTTTCATAATTCTTCTTCATATTCAGCCTGAGGTAAAAATGCACAGCTTCCTTAGCAGCGAGGATGCTCGTATGCTGCTTACAGCAACCCAGCTGTGAGCATGCACGTGTCAGGTTTTCTCAAGCCAGGAGAAATAAGGCACTGGAGGAGACTGAGGAGAAGGGTGAACCTCAGTCATGCCTGACCACCTCCTGCTGTACAAGATGAACTGTCTGGCTGTTCCCTGTAGCTGGGACAGAAAAAGAGGACAGTTTAAATTTTTCTTTTTTAATCACTTTTTTTTTTCTTCCCCCCCCCCAGAGTGAAGGAAGTGTACAGATTGGAGGAAATGGAGAAGATTTTTGTGAGGTAAGCGATGGGCACAAATGAGAGACTTCAGGGCCCACTGAGGTTATCAGCCACCTGATGCACGGCTGCAGGTGGGATGTGCTGATCTCTGCTTGAGGAGTCCTGGAGAGAGAGCTGTTGGAGCTTGTGCAGCATTCTGAGATGCTGCTGACTCAGAGCATCATCCTGCCGAGGTCTAATGCTGTAGATGTGGCCAATGTGCTTTACAACACTAGGAGTAGCAACGGCGCTTGAGTTTATGTGCAGAAGCGTTAGTGGCTTCTCAATGGCTTGAAAGATTAAGAGTTCATACCTGAAATGGGAACCTCATTTGGATTAAGTGTGGTAGATCATCACAGATCCTTCATGGCAACACTCAATTTGCTACCTGATCTAGACAGCTCTGCTAGTTGTGTGGGGGAGGCAAGAGACTGAATTCTCCAGGATGTGATGATTTTGTCCTGTCATATGCAGTGCTGTCAGTTTTCACTGTGACACTCTGGAGAGGGGGTGCAGGTGGCAGGATGGTAAAGGAAAAAACGAGGAATCTCTATCACCGCCTTCTCTCAACATTTAGGTTAGAGATGAAAGTCATCAAGAGTTCAGGGGGAATGCCCCGGCTCTCCTACACTGGCCGAGATGACCGTCACTTTGTGCCCACGGGACTCTACATCGTACGGACTGTGAATGGTACGTAGGAGGAGAGAGTCCCCATTCTTATTTAACTTTTCTTTGTGTCTCAAGTAAGAAGTATTGACCAGGCTCGCTCCTGTTGAAACTTAGTAAAAAATTAATGTGAATATTCCAATGGCTAGAGATTAACTGTTTGCATGTAATGAGGGTAGCTTGGATTTGGATAAGGTTTAAAGTATTTATGATAGGTTTTTCTGTTGTGGGTTGATTAGCTGTTGTTTGGGTAATTCCATTTATTTACATGACTGATGACTTTCTTGTTTAACGAGATCATAATTTTTCCTCAAGAAGATATTTTCCAGAGTAACAGTATATGGAAATATCCTATTTGGAATGTCAACTTCTAAATGCAGCGAGAAGGGAGTTTTCTCAGTGAATAGAGAACAGCTTGGGAAGCAGGTCTTCTTGGGCAAGGGAAGGGAAAAGGAGTAAGAGAAGGATCAGAGAGAATTATTCTTACAGATTCCTCCTCCCTCCTTGCACTATGTGTATTTATACTGTGCTTTTTTTCCCTGTTCCATTTTCTGTCTGATCCCTGTGACTCTTCTGCAAGATCCCTGGACAATGGCATACAGCAAAAACTCCAAGAGGAAATTCTTCTTCAACAAAATGACCAAGAAAGCGACGTATGACCTCCCTTCTGAATCCATTGCACCCTTCCAGTGAGTATAAGCCAGAGCTGAGGCTACGGCAGGATGGCTCTGTGTGTGTCTGGGTATTTGGAAGGGAGTTCAGGCGTGCTGTGCTATGTTCTTGCAGTTGTTTGCAGTGCAAGCGCAGCTTGGTCACCAGCAGGGTGTGCTGCAGAAACTGGCACCTTCTCAGACTTTTAGGAAACTGCTGTTCTGGATTCCTGGATTTTTGCTGTTAACTGCTATGAATAACACACATCTCACAACTTTGTTCCCCTGTCTGCAGCACAGTACAAGTTACTGAACCTCCCTGCACACAGGGATGTGGAAATTGAGCCCAGCAACTGTAATTTGCTGCATGTCTGTATTTTAAGATGCTTGATTGGAAGTTGCTAATTTAAAAGCAAAGCCCAGTTCATTTAGCCCGGGCTCTGGAATAAGCTGTAGGTAGCTGGGAGCTGTTTAAAGATAGAGTGAGAGAGAAAAGCAGCAGCTCTTTGGGAAAGGATGGAATGGCTTGTCATTGGACAGTCACTAACATTGTGGCTGCTGAACTCCATCTGTATCTGCCGAGTACTAGGCTAAGGCCACATCTTAAGTACAGCAAATCCTGAGTTTGTGTGGAGGTGGGTGAAGATGTTCTGCACACCCTGCCCTCAGGTAGTCTCAAGAGATGCCCTCCACTACCACTACCTGGGACTGTGCCTCTGAGTGAGAGCTTCATATGAAATTGGGCTCTCGATTTTCTCACTTTGATTCTCCTTACCTACCTTACAGCAGTAAGGTAGTTAAGGGTCCTTAAGTAGTGAAGAGTCCTTAAGCTTTTGTTAACCAGCTAAATAGAATAACATGCTTAAAACTGTAAAAGCAGAGGCACGTGGTACTTTTTCCCTTCATGTGTCAGGATGGAACCTGCATGAATGGCTGAGGAGGTGGAGGGAGTGCTCGTGTGGGACTCCAGAAGGGATGTGTAGTACTGTGGTTAGTGAGTACTGATGTGTCTGTAATTAGCCACTGACATGTGCTCTTGTCGCTGTGCTAGTTCTGCTTTGTTAGAACAGTAGCACTAAATAAGCTATGAATATTAAGTGTCAGTAATTGTACAAAACTAAAGGCTGCTGTGTCGGTAGTAATTAGCAGCTCTGTTTTCATTATGGCTGGGACTATGTTGATGCAGTGAGGAAGGGCTGTGCTTGATGGATGGAATGAGAGATGGCGTTGTAGGACCAGAACTCTCAGTAGCCAAGTGGAGCTCGGTTATTTCACACGAGGGGAAAGGGGAAAGAGGGGATGATCCTACTTGCTTTTGTACAGCATGAAGTGCTGTTCATTTGCAAAGCTCCATAGGACAGCTATTACTGATTCTAGTAGGTTTGTGGTGAGTGATTAGATACTGCTTGCTGCTGCTGGCAGACTTTCTAAATTCTTCATTAAGGCCTTTCTATTGCCTGCAATGACAGTTTCATCCTCTCAAAAACTTGGGGGGAGGTACGTTTTCCCTAATGACCTGTCTCCTTCCAGCAGATACTGAACTGAATCTTGAGTGACGCTAGACTTAACACGTTTGTTTCCATGGAAATCTGTTAGGCTTGGAAGTTGCTGTACCTTAAGGGCTGTAGAGTTTGTAAGGTGAATGAATGCACTGGTCTTTTTCTAAGACACCCCTTGGATAGAGTATCTCTGTGTGGCTTCCGTTGCAAGGAGCTGTCTCTGTAGTGTGCTTTGTGGCTAGGATGACAGTGTTTTCCTTACCCTCCCCTGCCAAACTAATCTTGCTCTCCTCTCTGCCCACAGTGTCTGCCATTACAGCCGCCTCTTCTGGGAGTGGGGGGAAGGTGTCAAAGTGCACGACTCTCAGAAAAGGCAAGATCCAGAGAAGCTATCAAAGGAGGATGTCCTGTCTTTCATCCAAGCACACTACCCCTAACTCTGCTCTCTTGAGGGATGCAGGGGAAGCTGAACCCAGCTTGGATTCTTCAGGGAGTGATGAGACTGTGGGGAGGCTCCACAACTTCTATCCTGGTCTTCTCCAGAGCTGATTTCCTGGAGATGATCTAACCAGGGGGTGGTATGCAGAAGGCACAGGACGAGGCTCTACCCTGGCAGTGTATATAAGAGTATGGCCTAGGTAGCGCCTGCTGGTGGAGTACCTACGGTGACTCCTGGAGCCAAGGCCTAACGCCCTTTTGTCCTGACCTGCTGCATGCATGAGGCCAAGGGGCTGGCAGCTTTTTTTGCTCCTGTTCAAACATTCAGCGAGGTTTGTGGAGCCCTGTGTGTGCCAGAACTCTCCAGGCTTGTGCTTCCCTGGCAGTGTGGGAAGGAGCAGATATGTCCTGGTGGCAGAGCTGGGCAACAGCACATTGAAGCAGCCCTGCATTGTTCCTGGCAGCTGTCTGTCTCCTCGGCCTCATCACAGGCCTACATTACCCAGTGGAGGGTGTTAACTCATTGGGAAATGCTAGCTTTGGGATGCAAGTATGTATTCTTGATGGTGTCTCCAACCCTTCTTCTTACCAAGGCACTTGGCTGGCCACTGGCAATTCCTATGTGATGGTATCCTGTTGGACAAAGACCAGTGCAGGTGATGAGTAGAGTTCCTGGCACGGATTTGATGTGCTTAGTGCCAGGGCGTTCTCAGACCTCTAGAAGCTGCTGTGACAAAGATTTCCCCTCTCCAGGTCAGTTACTGATTCTGAGCCAGCAGCCTGGGGTTAATTTGTGAATGTGTCTATCCCTCATGGTACTTGTGAGACCAAGGTGCTTTGATTCTTGGTACTCGACGCTATTACTCATGTTTTCAGGGAAGAGAGCAGAAGCGGGAGGGAAGACATCAGAAGGTTGGGATGCTGGAGGTCTTTGGAGGAAATCATGGGAACATCTGACTTTGTTTAAAAAACAAACAAACAAACCCCAGGGCTTCAAAAGAGATCCTGACTTTGACCATGTTGGTTAATCAGAAGAGATCCTGTCCCCTGACAGGAAATGCCCCCTGGAAAGGTTACCAGACTTTCCTTTTAGATGTCAGAGTGGGCTTTGAAACCCTCCATGTCTCACTTGGCCCTAGAGCTGCATCTGGGATGAAGGCAGAGCTGTGAAACTCTCAGCACGGTATTTGTGTGCCAAGAGAGTTCTCTATGCACTTCTGTGCTGGGCTCAAAGTTGGCTTCTGTTGCATGTTTTACCTTCACTTCTAGCTTCCATGGCGCTTTTGCCAGGTCTTCCATATAAATCAGAAGATAACACACAGTTGACTGCTTTTGGACAAGCAGCAAAATTGCCTTTTTTTTGTTTTGTTTTGTTCTTGGCTTGTTTTTAAACAGATTGGCAAAAGGGAGGAAATGATTTAGGGGTTGTCTGAACTGTGCCTTAAAGAAAGCTATAGCTCTCCTAGAATCTATAGCAGTTGTTTAGATTCTTGTTTCCTTCTCTCCACACCCATATGTATGATTTGAACAAGCTTTATGTAGCAAGATATGGAAATTTTTACTTGCAGGTATGCAGGTGCATGGGTGCCCTGCACCCCACCCAAAGAAGCCAGAGCAAGGATGGTGTGTTGTAGAAGTCCCACCCCCACCCTCTACGGCCCAGCATCACGTGTAGGCTTTGTGCTCATTCTCAGCATGCAGTCGAATGTCATCCTACAAGTAGGCTGTGCTCTCTGAGCTTGGAGCACTTCCATGTCTTCACAAGCAAATTGTCTCCATATACCCATGTATTAATTCTCTACAGTTTGGTATAAATGAACCTAGCAGCTGCAGCTCCTTGCACCAGAGAAAATTATATGCAGGCTTGATCACTGCAGAACCACACCCTGGCTAAAGGAGCAGCACAGAAGTTGGCATGGTCTGTTGGTCAATGGAAACTGGAGGAGGCAAAGCTCGGGAGTGGATGGGAGGTAAGCTTACAAATAGGTAGCCCTGAATATTGTGCAGGGCAGCTATTCTGTTTCTTCTGAAGCTCTGGCCAAAAGTGAAGTGGGTCAAACTTGCTTTTTCCACATTGGTGATTATTAGTCCCCAGACACAGTTAGGTCTACCGAAGCAGCTGAGGGATGGCATGCTGTTAATGCATCCCCTTGCTGACGTAGACTCCCTCTGCTCTCACGCATCAGTAAAACACATATGAAAGAAATGTTGGTCCTCCCCACCCCAAAGGACAAGAGGTCACTGGCAGTCTTCTTTTGTCAAAGGCACTTCCATGAGAGGTGAGGAGGAATCTCTCCCAGTGGGCAATAAAGAACCTCCAACAGTGTGGTTCCCAGGCCTGTGTGCAGTTGGCTTTTTAAACCAATCAGTAATTTGAGTTCTGGCACTTCTTTGGACTGCCTTGAGGCTGTTCCAGTGCCAGCAAAGCATGCTGCTCCCTTTGCGAGGCTTCTTTGCTAAGTGTTGTGTCTTCCACTCAGGTCTCCTGCGGGCTGGCAGACAGAAGGGTGACTAGGAAGTACACTAGGGTGAGTGTAGGCCTCTGAGGGTACAAACAAACCTGCTTAGCCTACAGGGTAGCTTTTATGAACAGATACTTTCTGTTTACCCAGTTGCCTCCAGCTCCTCCCAATTTTAATTTGCTTTTAATTTTATTTTTGATGCACTGAACCTTGATTCTGAATCCCCCTTCAAGAAGGCTAGCATGAGCCACCATGCTACTTGCTTTCCTGCTGCAGGGTAAATACAGAGGGATTATGTTGGGAAGGGGGGTGAGGAAGGCCTTGCTGAAGGGAATGTTTATGTACATTAATTGCACAATGTATTGTTATTAGGCTGTGTATCATTTTGTGTTGACTTCTCTGCTTTCATTGTCTCTATTACCAATACAGCCCCTTTAGTTCACAACAGTGCTTGTTTACTTTGCTTCCCACAAAATTCTGGCCAGCAGTGTGTTAGCACGGAGACAAGAGAAATGCTTTACACAAGTTAAATTTTCAAGACAGTCCCCTTTTAAAGGCTTTCCTGGCAAGTTAGAGCACACTCAGGGCTACCTCTAGTGTATGTCACTGGATCAGAATGAGAGGGGACTACAGAGGACAGTCTACAGTGCTCCTTTGCAGCATGCTAGGCTGCTTTTCCACTCAAAGGAAGCAAACACTTGTGTAGATACCAGGCCATAACAGACCAATAACCCACTGTCAAGACTTCACTGACCAGTGATGTTAAGTGCCTAACCCAGTCTAGGCTTACTGTGGTGCAGTGTGTGCCAGCAGGGAGATGGCAGGATGAGAATAAAACAGTGGCTGAGAAGTAGGTTACAAAACAGAAAAAACCCAAGAAGTTACAAGGTCAAATTACTTTATTTAAAGCCCTGCAGAGGCACTTCCATCCCTGGGAGTTAACAGTAAATTCTCTTTTGCAATTGTTGATTCTCAGAGGCACAAAATGGCTACCAAGCTCTGATACACTGGAGACCTTCTCAAAGCCCAAGCACTCGGATCTCAAGTTGGAGAAAGAGAGATACCTACCTCCCATCTGTTTTATGGAGGTAGTAGGAGTCCTTTGGTCCCGTAAGTCATTGTGGAGGAGAACACATCTCTGTTTAGCTCAGCTCTGGGGACAGGTATAGTCTTTAGGTCACAACACCCAAGTTACCCTTTGATTCAAGGAGCTTGGTGTCCCTTCAGCTTATGGCTGAGTCACAGGAACCAAGAAGGTGGGATGTATTCCAACTCGGCTGGGATGAGAGCACTTGTCTGCAACCACAGTGGTCCTCTTCAAAAGGGAGAACGTATTGCCTTCCTGCTTCAGGGTGGATGGTCTTGACTGCATTTTGGGTTAAGACAGCACCACCTTGAGCTCTCCTTGACCTTATTCCCAACCGCAAGTGTGCTGTGATTTCTGGTTTGTCTCCTGTCCCCTTCAGTTCTCAAAGAAAATGCTTCCCTACAAGGAGTCTTGGAGAGGATAAACAGGAACAACAATTTGAAATGCTGATCTTCACCCTAGGAGGAGGCACAGTGGAAAGAGCAGGAAAGAGCTCCTTGCAGGAGAGTCATTGGGTCAGCAGGGAGAATTCTTGAGTGCAATCACATTGTCCAGCAGGCATAAATAAGAGCAATCAGTAACCCCATGGCCACAGCAAGGGCAGCATTCTTGCGATTTTCCTTACGAAGCACACTCAGTTCTTTCTCTGGGAAACAAACAAAAGCCTTACTTGTGAATGTTCTTCGTATCCAGCTACATCTCCTTTCAAAACAATCTTAAAAGCACAATACTACCTTGGCCATGGGCAACTCTTTTGGGATCGGTATGCAAAGCTGCTAATAATAAGATGTAATAAGAACAGAAAGTAAACTAGCAGGAACCCCTTTCATTTGCAAACTCTTATCCTGTCAATCTCAGTAGCTGTGCTTAGGAATACTTCAGTGCCAGAGCAGTTCCTGTTTGCAAATGACCTTGTTCTGGGACCCTACTAAAGACAGAACAGGGATTAGAATAATTGCTTTTCCCTAAAAGAATGAAGAAGACAGAGGGTAGAGAGCTATTTTTACTATCTTCTAGACATAACAGCTCAGCACCTTTTCCTAGTGCCTAAATTTATTTAAATACAACTGTGGCCACCTTTGAATGTTGCAGAATCTGAGCTTCCTTGTGCCCCAGAAGGAATAGGTCTAAGCCTGGACACCCATTCTGTTGGGGTCTGCAGCTTTTTAGAGATAGGTCACTTTCCCTGGCCTACAAAAGAAGAAACACAGATGCGAAGAGAGGAAGGAAGTGGCTACCAAAAGTATGGAGTCCTACTGTTCTCCACTTCTGTTCTGTTCCACAAGACTTTGCTTGATGGTACAGGCAAGAAATGAGGCCTGGAGCATTACATGGCCAAACAGCTATAATTATTTTCCAGGAAAATGTCCGTGTCCAGAGGCAGACTCTTCTTGCTGCTGAATTCAGCTTCAGTGACTGCACCAGTTACTGCCTCCACAGTTTCCACTAGCAGCCTTCAGGGGGTATGCACTGGTGCTGCAGGTTCCCAAACTGGTGCTGGTAGTAAAAGAGGCTTTTAGCTGTTCTTTCTGTCCCCATTCTTCAACATGGTACAAGCATTCGCATGCAATCACAGAGCAAGCTGCTTGAATGTGCAAGTCTACAGAGGAGGTGGTAGGGGCAGGAGGCCACATAACCCCAAGCACAGCAGTGCCAGCTTAAACTGATGGAGCAATGCCACTGTTAGCAACTGCAGTTCACGGCCTCAAGTGTGTCAGCTGGAATAAACAGAGATTTAATCAGAAGCCATAGCAGTGATCTAAAAAGGCTGTGTGTGCTGTCCCTTCTGTTCCAGGAGGAGCAGCCATCACCATTAGGTGAGGCTGTTGCTGCTGTCTGAGCAGTCTGTCAGACTGCTCTGTTGATGTTAGCAGTGATGGCTGACTGCTGGTAAAAGGGTGGCAGCAATGTGCATTCTTCTGCAGTTCTCTAGTGGTAGGCCCTTAGGGAACAGCTTTGAATCTGTTTAAAATAACTGTTAGTCTTCTGGAAACAGTCCTTTAACATGAGTTAAAATTATAAATTTGCCGGCCATGCCTCAGCTTTCAACTCTCTGGGTCTAGAACACTTCTGCTGCTTTCCCTTGTGTGAGCTCTGGTGCTTGCAGTGCTGCGCAGTGCTGTCAAGCAGTTAACACACTAATCAACATCAGGAGCCTGAGACATGCAAAGCAGCATCCCCAGCGGAACGGAAGTGCTGTCAAACGTGTGGTAGCTCAGAGGGACTCTCATTTTAACTGTCTACAGCAGGACTTGCAGCAAGGAAAGACCCTGGCTCTTTGGAACAGCAGGTAGCACATCAGTGGGAATCCCTATGCTCCTGTTCTGAACAGCCCCAGAAACTGATGCAGTGAGAACCTTCCCTAAGGAAGGTATATTTTGCTACACTCCAGACAGCACTTGCCAGCTTGCGTGGCAAACCTCTTAAGAAAACAAAAAGGAAAAAAAATAAGGGGGGGGGTGAGGATGTTAAAAGGCCACTCAAGTCAATCTGTTGGCTAAGATTTTCTAAAGACTGATAATTTGAGGTATGTGAAAGGGAAATCTTTCCCTCCTCATTAGCTGATGCTTATTTTTTCCCCTATGATAGCACAGCTCAAGCGGGAGGATCCAGACTCCTGTTATAATATGCTGACTTAGATTTCCCTCAGTCTAGCTCCCTTTGGTTGAACCTAAATTCAAAGGCAGAAGTCAGAGGTGGCAGGAGCTTGAAGACAAAGCTAAGCTGCAGCACTGATCCCATCCAGCCCAGAGGGACCATTTTTAATGAAGCTCTTACCATAGTTGTCAGCTTTGGTCATTAGTAAGTTTCTTTCTCTCTCCAGTGACTTTCTGTAATGAGAAGAGGAGCTCATTACCTGCGAGGCACAACACAGCCTATTTCTTTGCTTATATGATGGAAGAGAGACTGTCCCACTGCCGAGGATATCTGCTCACAGAATAAGCCCCTCACCCTTCACTGTGGAGAGGTGACAGTTTAGAAACCCCCAGCTGTGCAAAAGAAGATATGCAGCAGTTTTAGATTACTTTTTCTCCCCTCAAATGACTTCACATCTCTCCTTTCAGGACCGTGTCAGCGTATGCAAGTAGGCTAGAAAGGGGTCTGTGTGTCAGAGCCCCCTACTCTGTTCCCCCAGGTCGGGTAGGAAGTTCTGACATAGCTGTGGGATGGGGCAGGGTCCCTACACACACTCTGCAGGATCCTGCCCCAGCAGCACATCTGGCTCAGTGCTGGAACACTAATTCTACTCACCAATTGACGCTGGGATCCCTTTGTCAGAGGTATCCAATATACACAAATTGGTTAACTCAAGGAAACAAGCTGAATCCAAGCCCAGTAACAACCAGTTAAACAACCTGTTATTAGACTGAAGACTCAGGATAATAACAATAGAGTAAGTCAGGCCAACCCAGCCCTTGTCTTAAACTGCACAAGATGATTAATTAATATACGGTTTAAAATATAAATGTAAAACAAATTGCCTGAAAGCAGCAGCGTTTCCATTACGGCAGTGAGGACATGGTCACTCCTTTCAGACTGTGTGCATATAAATAAACATGCACTAACAAATTATCTCCCAGTTCAGATTAGACAGAGCAGGCAGCAAGTGTAACAGAGTTTGTTGTTCCCCTTGGGGCAGACCAAGAACCTGTAGGAGGAAAGAGATCCAAATCTATGTGTACAGCTAGTTAAGTACAGGATGGCAAGAAAGCAAGCTACGTCAGAGCAGCAGGAGAGGAAAGGCAACTGGGGAAAGGCGATGTGGAGTGCAGCCAGGAGGAAGTGAGAAGACAGATTTACCAACATGACTGAGCTGCTACTTAAGAAACTTGCCTTGTGAAGAGAGTCAAGGGAAGAGGCTCTAAGAATGATACACGAAGAAACCATGACAACTGAACTTCAACATGGGAAAGCAGAGCTCTCCTGGAAAGTTCCCCAAGCAAGTTCCAAGCTCAGGGAAGAGAGTCTTGTCACAGGGAACCACACGTTCTCATCCCTTCAAGAGCCCTTGCTCAGTACTACAGCAGGATGACAGCTAGCTGAAGTGCACAGCTACAGCTGTGAAAGGAGGTGGTTAACAATACCTTCCTTCAGGGCTGAGCTTCTCCCTGCGCAGTTTAAGATCCACCTCTTCCATGCTCTGTCTGCAGTGTGCCAGCTTCTCCTCCAGTCCATCAATCTGAAAAACAGCACACCAGTCACTGTCATTTTCTCTCCCAGCTAATATGTATCCATCCCCACTCAGATGGGGAGGGTGGCAGCTCAGACACTCCACCTCCTTCCTCCTCAAATCAAGGGATGAACAGCCCCAGCTCTGTGTAGACATCACAGCACAGAGAGCCCATCGCCTCCCAGATCAGCTTGTATTATACCCCAGGCAACTGGGACATTGTAATCCCAGACATGGCCAAGCCACCTCTAACACTCCCACTCGTGTGGCTGGCCAGCACCTTTTTGCTAAGATCTGATCCTGTTCCAGCCTGTTCTAGTTTCTTTGCATATGGCTCCACAAGCAAAGATGTGATCTAAGGCATCTTTATGCAATTAAAAGAGGATAAAATGAGACTGGCCTTGGCCAAAGCCCGAGGGACACAGTCTTGATTTACTGCTATGAACAGATGCAGAAGTTC
This sequence comes from Dromas ardeola, assembly GCA_013398915.1. Lineage (NCBI taxonomy): Eukaryota > Metazoa > Chordata > Aves > Charadriiformes > Dromadidae > Dromas > Dromas ardeola. Next base: position 264,565 of record VYZM01000919.1, on the reverse strand, counting down.
ACAGGATGTGACTACAAAGCACCCTCAGCTGTCTGCCTGGGTGAAGAGGGGACAAAGGGGAGACACTGATACCTACTGTCTCATTTACCCACTAGATCTACAACACCAACAGCAGTCTGCACAGTATGCTCAAAAGAGCATTCACCACTGCCTCCACACCTTCAACCTGCACCAAGTTTTGTAAGCAACATGTTCCCGTGCAGAAAAACACTTGTTGTCATCTCGTGTCTCCTTGTCAGGTCTCCTAACAGCCACCCTCTCCCATGTCTTCCTGTGGAAGAGAGTAATTGTGGATATGTACAAGAAGGTTGATCGACTTATGTGCAAATGTATTGCCCGGTGGTGAATCCTACCACAGATAACAGTTCTGGGAATTGTTCCTCTTTTCTCCGTGACAACCAGAGTGTAGACATCTTTAGGAATAAAGTTTGTCTTTCAGGCTCACTTCCAGCAGGGCAACAGTGGGACTAATCAGATAATATGAACAAAATATCCTAGCCTGAAAGAAAATGCCCTTGGTGACCTGAGGTAGCAATCTTTTTAGCTACTCAGTGCAACACTCCTGCTGTGTCTAGTTCTCCAAGCGAGGCCAAGGCTGGCTAGACGGCTGGCAGCATGGCCTCTCTGTGGTGGGAGCCTTCACAAACCAGAAGCTAAGAGGCAGCATGGTCCCAAACAAAGTACTGAGGTGGAATGAGACACCAGCTGCCGGGACATCAGCCTCAGAGGTGGCCCAGAGCACAAACACTCTCATAAACAGTGATACGGGAAACAAAATCAAAGGTAGTGATCCCTAATTATTGCTACTTTGGGGATCATTTCTGTGCTGAGCTCATTAGCAACCTAACACCTTCTGCTCAGGAAAGGCAGGCAAGCGTTATAAATAAGCAGGATGGGAGAAGAGACTTGACCAGAAGGGGAGAACAAAGCAGGCTGCCAAAAGAAGTTTAGCCGGTCAGCTGAACAGTCTCACTGCAAGGAGTACAGCAGACCTGGGGAAGGGTCCACCTATAACAAGGCTCAAAAAAATCTTTGCATCTTACCCTATAGCAATTTCCAACTCCCTTGTTATTAGGCAACTGTGCCAGGGCTGTTGAGATGCCAAGCTTCCCAGAGGCACCTGCACAGCGTCTCCTGAGCCCAAGGGGAGCACCAAGGCACGTCACCTGATTCCAGAGCACAGGAATGGCATTTCTGCATTTGGCAATGCTCGGGTTTGCCTGGATGGCAACATGTATATTTCTGAAGCATGTTAGCTGAAAATGCATTCGGTCAGGGCAAAGATAATTGTCCTCCTCCATATCCACCTGTACCAGTTAAGAATGTTAACTCCAGCTGCTCATCACTATCTGTGATCCACTACAGCTCAGTCAGCGAGATGCATTGCCCCGGTTTGCTTCAGGGCCAACTAAGAGCTTCACCCATGTCAGCTCTGACCACGCTTACCAGCAAGTTAATGTGAGTGCAGTGGAGTGGAGGTGGGGTGTCCATCCAGTCCTATTTAAAAATTACTATCTCCCTCACCAGTTCCCACCATTTGCAAACGGCTGTGTCTCTGCTCCCTTATCTGTTGGAAACCCTCACACACACACAGAGCAATAAGAACTTCAGCGTGAGTCACCTGGCTCCTCTTTAGCCAGTAAACTTATTACAATGCACCACGCCTTCTCTGGAAACATGTTTAAAACTCATGTTAAATAATACAATTTAATGACAGCTTTGGTTAGTCAGCTGCCAACCCCACCACTAAATTACCCGTATCATTGCACTTCCTATCCTCTCCAGAACTACTCCTCCTGCTCAGTTTTGCAGTTGCTCTCACTAGTAGATTCTCTGCCCATACTTCTGTCATTTCATGAGACATAACAAGAGGATATTCCGCCCAACTCTGCCAATGCTTTTACTTTCTGCTGACTAAAAATCTCCAGATTCCACATAATACTTTAAAAGTTTCAACTGGTTTTACTGCTCTTAAATCAAAACCAAAGTTCGAGTCCCCTGCTGGAGAGCAATAATTTGCTAATAAACCGCATACCCTAGAACTGCACCATCAGCTTTGCTGTGCTGGGGGCACAAGGGACAGAAAATAATAAAAAAAAAAAATAAAAAAAAGCAAGGAAGGAGGAATGATTGCTGAATGAACAAAATATTTTTCCTACAGAATCTCTCTTTTCTTCAGACTAGTCTGAGGCATTAGGGGTTGTGAGGAAGGACGAGAGTGAGGATTCCCAGATGTTATCCATGTACTGTGCCTCAGTTTCCCTACTTATAAATTAGGACAATACTATCTGCCTCCTAGAGGTGGCTCATTTATACAAGGAGCCTCAGAGACTGACCCAAACTATGGGCAGAGCACTATCTTGATATGTCGGTGCCACTGCCTCACTTGGGATTTGGCATCTGTTCCTTCAAGCTAGGAGTCTCTCAGCAGCTCAGCCATCCAAGTAACTCTTCACTATAGGGCAAAGGAAAGAGAGAAATAGAAAATAAGCACAGGGAGAAATCAGAGTAATGCCTGGGAATTACTGATTACTCTGTGGGCTGCTAAGGAAACTCCCAGGGGGCTGTAGCCTGTAAAGCTGTAGCACAAAACCTGTAGAGCTTTGGCATAATTCCCTGCAGCAGCTCTCCAGGAGAGCAGTCCTAGAAGCACGTCCACACCTGAGCTTGTTGTGGATGGAAAGCTTTCCCTCCCACTAATACATGAGAAGGTTAGTTGAGATACATACCCAGGCCTACTGGAAGCCCGCATGAAAACAAAGAGCCAAGCTCACTTAGCTGAACCATCACTGCACTGCACACTGACTTATCTTTTTAGTGTCAATCTCAGCACAGTGGCTTACAAGTCGCAAAGACGAACCCTTTGCTCTTTCTGGCTCTGCTTTCCACGAAGAGGATCGTCTGGGACAGAGGTGAAATGCAGCACGCAGAAAGCTCACATGACAACTCCTCAGGTTCACATGGCTTGTACCAGGGACACAGGACTTCACTCACAGCAACACCTTTAAGTAGTGTCCGTTAAAAGGGGCAGGCGAAACAGGTGCTTCACATCCAGGCAGCAGCTCAGGGCACACAGAGCTGCCCTTCTGCTCCTCAAGGGCCACTCCAGAAAGTCATGTCCCAGCAGCTTTGGACACACACAGGGATCTAAGACCAGATGCCTCCCTTGCTCCACAAGGTATGACAAGGCACTGAGCCATTTCCATTGAATTCTGGCAACGCTTGCTCGCAATCTGGAGACCTTTTTAAACCAAGGAGACCTGGAGTGGATTTCAATCCAAACTGACTTACATGCTTATTACAAATCTCATTTGTTGGGACCATCTTGGGCAGGGAGCCCGAAATGGCTCACATAAAGGCAGAGACAAAGAGGTAAGAAAGCAGCTTTGCTTGCAGAGTTGAGCTGAATCCCTTTTAATACATTTTGTAATGAATTAATAAAAGCTTTCTTTCCACCAGAAAGGCTAAAAGCGCTTTTCAAGAACTGGCATCCACCCTCCGCTTTTATGAATTCCCTAATTAAGATACTGGCAAAGAGCCATATCACACATACGTCGACATCCAACAGTGTTAGGTAATGAGGTTTTCGTCTTCTGACCCTCATAAAACAGATCAAAGCCAACTGAAGAGGTGGGGGCAAAGGAAAAAAAAAAAAAACCTTCTCCGAGCAGTCTTCTCATGCCTTGTCACCTGCCAGCACACTTGAGCAGTTATTTTTACAGACGAATTAGTGGTTCCTGAATCCACAAATTTGGCTGGATTATTAAAATCAGTCCACCAGAGATGAGTTTTGTTTAAATTCAAATGCTAACTTGCAGTTCATGGACACACTTCCATTTTTACCATGCTCTTGGAACCATTTTGCATGCTGGCAAATTGTTTTGCAGATGCTGTGCCCGCAGCGTGCTTGGAAATATTTACTAGGCAAGCTACTACACAGTAGAGGATGATCCACCAGCAAAGTCGAAGACAAATCCTGCAGATCAACCCTCTGTGTTGGTAAAGGATAAAGGGCTGGATCCCACCTGCATCTCCTCCTTCAGCCTTGCAGAGACTACCCAGTTAGTCTTCCCACCCTGTCTCAGCTCAGACCAGTGGCTTTGCAGGACAGCACACAGAGGTGACCGCACGGCACCACCCACAGCTTTTTGAAAAAAGCTATAAGGACAACTTTACTGAGTGAACACTACATTGGCCTTTTCCCTATTCTTTATACTCTTGCATAGACACTGATCAGCCACTGCCTTGTCAGAAGCAGCAATACACATTACAATACTTTCTCCAAACACACGCTTGATGTTTTGCAGCTCAGGCACTGCCCGAGCACAGGGTGTTCTCTTTGTATTTAATAGCCCCACTTTTTTTGCTTTCATGAATTATTTTTTTTTCAGTTGTTGTCTGAGCCACAAGTATATTTTTAAGGGCTACAACATCCTGTGGCAGGGAGTTTCACAGCACAGCCACAGATCACAGTAAGAACTAACCCCTCCTGTTTGTTCTGAGCTTGTCAGCTGCTGGTTTTATTTAATAGCCCTAGTTTTGTATTGACAGTGAATGTTCATTCTTTGTTTAAAACTACAAATAGCATACAGAGGATATAGACCTATATCAGGTCCCCTTGCAGTCATGTTTTCAAGCTTAAAAGGACCTGGTATGCTTAGTTGTTTCTTGCATAGAAGTTTTCCACACCTTTGATCATCCTTGTCACTCTCTTAAGCTCGTTCCATGTTCACTATTTTGCTACAAAATGGACCAGTCTTCCCAGTTTTATTTTCCTGATGGATTTCATCAAGAAAGTTCTGTGCAGCTCAGCACTCTCAATGGGGCTGGCTGTCAAAAGACTACAGAGCTATATGAAAGGAGAAGTGGCATGAGTTTAAACCACCACCACATTACGGAGACACATTTATATCAGTTTAAACCAGGTCATATCAATTACACCTGCAATTTGTAAGTGCAAGCTAATCTGATAAGTGTCCATACAGCAAATTGCATTAATTTACCATCATGACTTCAGTTAAACAAGCATGACTGCCTAGATTAGGCCTTTCAAAGCTAGCCATGCATCATGTCATATTAAGACTCATTTAGAAAGTTTTCTTTACAATCATAACAGCTCAGAAGGTAATACTGAACCGAATGAAAGTTTCAATTATGAAATCAATAGCTTAGCTGTCACGCATTTTTGACACCTAAAACACAGCCCTCTCTTCCTCTGGCTTAAAGGGATTTTGTTTTCTTCCTCCCTAACTTCTATTCAGTACCTTTCCCATCACTGCAAGGGGGAAGAATTTTATCTTTTAGTAGTATCTTTGCAGTGAGAGGTCAAGTTTTCATCTATAACACACTGAGGAAGAGTGGTTCTACAATCCTTTCATAAGTACTGTATTCTATCATGACAACTTCTAAAAACATGTATAAAAATCTAAAGATACCACAAGTCCCCAAACACTTTGCAAGAATTTGCTGTGCCAGCTAAAATCAGTGCATTTTCATTCTGTGACCAGCAGAATGAAAGGCTCACCCTTTTTATCACTGCTTTTTTTGTAAGGTAGACCCTACTAGCTCAACTCTTGTTGTCTGTCACATCTCAAACAACAAACACAAAAAATTCATTATTTCAACTCTCCCTGCTAGGCTTAGTGAAGAGGAGCTTGGACAGTCTGCACACTCCCCTCTGGACTCCCTTTGGAGAGTGATTATATTTGGGTTAGAGTGCCCAGAAATGTCTGTTTCTCTAATGAAAGCCTAACTAGATGAAATAAACCAGAAAACTACCATAAACCAAACTCCCATTCATATGACACAGTAGGACACTCATCTTTACACTACTGGCTGATGAGACAAGACCCAAGTTCTTTCCCTGGGCTTTCTACCCTGGCTATCTTGGTCTGCTGCACATATGCTCATCTGAAAGACTTCAGGACAAACAGGTGACCAGTGAGATTCACTGGATTGACTCTGCCCCATTTCAGCCATTTGTTAAGAAGGCTCAGGCTTTTGCCGTCCCCATAGTATCCACAACCCACAGACTTCAACTACAGGCTCTCCACTGCCTCCTCTCCAAGTCAGTCCAGATAGCACTGTTCAGTGCAGGAGTCAGAATTAAGTATGCTTCGGAGAGACCTTAACTAAGCTCAGATTGTTAATGCAAATATAAAGCATAAACGAAGCTTACCAGCAGCCCTCCTGCCACTCAGGAGATTACGAAGCACCCAAGCGCAGCAATAAAAAAAGCAGCTTTAGAAGGAAGGCACACTCTTAAAAACCAGTCCTTTCCCCTTCTCCTTGCTGTGGTTTACAGGCCCCTCACGTGCTCGTTTATCGCTGGGTTCCTCAAAAGCAGCGGCCTGTGCCCAGCACGCTGCTGACTCCCACCACCGCACACGCGGGCCGGGCTGCGCACAGGTTTGCTGGCGAAAGGCAAGAGCTCGCCGCCGCAGCAGCCTCCATGGGCGCGGGCACTTACTGCCTCTCCCTCCACTGGCTCAATGGCTCAGCAGGAGCGAGGGCACCAAACGCCATCCCTCAGCCAAAGGCACGGGACGAAGGACGGGCACCGAGCTTTCCAGCGCGGGCCGATCCCACCTCAGCCTCCTCCGCCACCCTCGCACGTTAAGATGGCGGCCGGGCCTGGCACCAGCGCAGCGCAGCCTGGTCAGAACAGTGCTCCTGAGCCCCCGCTGCCCCCCAAAACCCACCACTCTCTTGTGAAACGCCTCACGC
>VYZM01000919.1:0-257743 GCA_013398915.1 Dromas ardeola | reverse complement strand
CCTCCCGGGCCACGCTCAGCCCCTCTCGCCTTCTGCCCATGGTCCCCGGCCAGACGGCGGCCGCGCATGCGCAGGCGGCCTCCCCCGCGCCACGGCCCGAGCGCGGCCACGTCCGCGCCGCCGCCGCCATCTTGGTGAGGGGCTGCGCTGTGGGGCGGCCGCCATCTTGGTGAGGGCGCTTCTGCCCGGCGCCCTTCGGTGACGCCGCCCGGGGATGGCGGCGGCGGCTGTTCCTCTGGCCGTGTGAGCCCGTTTTGGCATGGTTTGAAGACAGCCGAGGGCGTCCGGCAGGGTGGCCCGCGGCAGTCAGAGTGGCACCTGCTGCTTCGTGCGGATGCTGCCTTCAGTCAGCTCTGCCCGCTCCAGCAGCGGCAGGTGAGGGACAGCTGGGGAAGGACCGGCAGGCTGGCAAGCCGCGGTGGGACCTCTTGGACCTGCCTCTCCCCGCCTCAGAGACACCTGCTCCCTCGGGGGGAAGCTGTTGGAGGGGGTTTCCAGTGTGCTGTCTGTCCAGGCATGTCCTCAAGGCCTGTCAGAAGGCAAACCTGGGCTGATCAGTTGGTTTTCCCCCAAGGAGAGCTAGCTCTGTGCGGCTTCAGGCCCCTCCAGCCCAGCTCTTGTATTGCTGGGGGTCGGGGCTTGCCTAGGAAGAAAGTGATCTCTCAGAAAAGCAAGGCACCGACAGGACCACTGTTTTGCTGTGAATTAACGATCACTGAAAACTTCAGGTTGTCCTTGGGCCTTCCTTCCCAAACACTAGCTTTATGCTAAAGCAGCTGCAGGAAAAGCCAGCTTCTTGATCTACCAGGAGACAGCGCTTTGTGCATGCTAGCCAGTTCATTGCAAGATGCTTATCAGCACGTTACATATGCATGCAAGCTTTTGTCCTAACCCAAGAAAGCTTTCTGTGAAACGCTGCTATCTTGTATTAAAAAAAAAAAAAAAAAAAAAAAAAAAAAAAAAAGAAGCAAGAAACACCACTGAAATGCATCTGTTTTCAGGATAGGACATGACTGGTACATGGGTACATGACAGAGAACAGGAGAGCTATTTGCTGACCAAAAAATGGAATGTTGGGCGGCAGCAGCATTTATTAGAAACACAGACTGAATTTTCATTTTAGCTAAATACCCTCTGATGACTGAAATTTTGCTAGGATGGCAGGAGTGCAGATGCCTGTCATAGGAGTGATAATACTGATACCTAATTTCTGTGTTTCACTTTTCTTTCAAAAAAAGGCCCCTACATTTTTACTAGGGGAGGTGGCATGTGTTGATAACAGCATCAGTCTCATTTTCTCTCTGGAGAAAATGAGGCATAGCTGTACTTTTCTCTGCTTCCCAATCTGATACTTGACTCTACAATACGGAGCCTACACTGCTGAACCCAAAGGAGCCAGAACTCCCACCTCCAAGGTGAGACACAAATAACTGTTTTCCAAGCAGAAGCAGCTCAGTCAGAAAGCAGTAAAAAAACTGAGTAGGACCCAGAGAGCAGCTACAAGAAAGCACAGCACCAGGGGGAGGGAGAAAATGAAGAAGTGGGAGAATGTTATTTTTTCCCCTTTTAGACTTGCTTGGTGAGTGTAAATGCAATCTTAAAATGCATAGAGGTTTGAAGAAAACCCATCCGTTATGGTTTGCAATGGGATGAAATAGCCATCAGTTCAGCAGAAAGCATTTTCTCTTTTACAAAGGTGAGTATTGATTCAGGGGAGGACTGTCAATTCTTACATATACGCTTCAGCACAGAGAAACATACATATACTATTTTGCAGGCAGACAAGTGTCACCTTTGTTGTCACATCTTTTGGGAAGACAGAAAAGGGGAACTGGTTCCTCCCTCACAAGCAAGCCACCGTTGCAAGTAGCAGTTTTCAGTTCATGTGTTACTCCTCCTGTCCCTCCTGAATACGTTAAGCTGATGGCCTCATTATGCCTGTCACCTGGTCTTGGGTCTCCTGGTTCTGCCCTCAGCTGGCACCCTCTCTTCAGCCTTTCCTGTGTTACATCTTCATTTCTTTTGTAATGTCATTCAGGTCATCTGTGTGCTGACGCAAGAAATAATAACTGTTCCTTTTCTTCAGCAAATTTACAGTCTTTTCCTTCTTGAAACCTAAAGAACAGATCTGGAAGTTTTTCACATACAATGACATCAGCTTCTGTGTGTTAGAATATCCACAGACATGAGTATGAATTTGAACTACTCCATATCAAGTGGCTGCTGAATGGCCACAAGCATATTTAAGCTGGGAATCAGAAGTTTCTAGCTGTGAGAGCTATGGAGGTTATGGAATGAACTTTGTGTAAGAGGGGTGAGAGGAAAAGAATGAAATAATTCTTAGTAATCTCTTGAATGGGATGGTCTAACACAAAGCCTGTAAGAGGAAGGTGCAGGATGTGATGATGTACGGGTGAACACCAAATAACATATCCAGTAACGAGACTGGATAAGGTCCTGGTGAGACCCAGCTCAGGGTCTGTGATTAGGCTGTCCCTGCTGCATTGGAGGTCAAATCCCTGCAGCCAAAATGAGTGATGAAGTGATGTTAGAAACTAAAAATTACGCAAGTGTCAGTCTGAAAAGAAAATTCAGAAGTCACTCCACCTGCATGCCCAGAGACAGGATCAGATACACTGACAAGACTCAAGCAGGCCTTACCTGCCCTTAACACACACCAGGGATGCTACCACCTCCTTGGTACCTGTTATGCTGCTCATTGACTGATAGCTGGGAAGGTTTCCCTCCTCTTTATAACCTAACTGAGCTTTTTGCATCTTGACCTATTCTCAGGAGATATGGGGAACAAATGATCAGCATCTTTCTTATAACAACCTGATATATTTGAGGTTCGTTATCATATTCCCTCTTCTGTTTTCTCCATGCTAGACTCAGTCCGCTTCTTTCAACACTATGCGTTTTGCACCTCTTACACTGTTTGTTACCTTCCTCCAGTCCAAACCTAGACTAAGCCTGTCTTACTGAGCCTCTCTGACTTGGGGGTATTGAGAAAGCCAAAAATTACCTCCCTTGTCCTATAGGCAGTATGCCTTAGTAATACAGTCAAGAGTGAAATTTGGCTTTTTATGCAATACCTTCACAATGGTGATTCATATTCGGTTCATGGCCCTGTAATTCCTTCATCCGTTTCCTCGGTGTTGTGGTCTAGCCAGCTGTTCCCCATTTCTTTACTGGTGCATTTAATTTTTTCTCCTTCTCAGTACAAGATTTTGCACCAGTTTTATGGAATTTTAGCTGTCTGATTGTGAGCCATTTATCCAATTTGTCAAGATATTTTTTTTTCCTATCCTGCCTTCAGCGTTGCAAGCTATTCCAGTCTTGGGGCCAGTCATGTATTTTATAAACGTACTTTATTTTGTCATCTAAGTCATTGAGGAAACTAGTTGATAGATCTGGCCAGGCACCCCTAGGACTGATCTCTGTAAGTCCTCCTCGTCTGACTGCAAACTACTGATAACTAGTTTCAGAGCACATACCCATGACAAATATCATACAGGATTTTTTCAAAAAGCCTTACTACACATCAAGATAGCCTGCATTTCTGCACTAGCTGTCTCCACTATTCCAGTTACTGTGGCAAAGAAAGTTAACCAGTGTGACATGATTTGTTCTTGGCTTTCTCTCTGCTGGCTTTTTCTTATCACCTGATTATCTTTAACCGATAACAAATTGATTATTTGATAATTTGTTCCACATTCATTGAGGAGATGGAAAGGTAATGACCGAGGGCTGAGGAATCAACATTTTCAAGAAGGTTTAGGGACACTTGCTGATTTTTATCAGGGCAGTGCTGACTTTGAGGGTAATTTAATAGAACAGACATTAAGTCTTCACTAGTAATTAAGTCTTTACTAGTAAATTAAACAACATCAGGAAATGTTCCCAGAATACAAACTCAATAATCAGAATTAAGTGTCAGCACACCACAGGCATGGTTTGGCTTGGTCCCACTAGGACTGTCCCAGACAATTTCCAGGCATGATTTGGGAGTTATTATAGGCAGAGGACCATTCCCAGTGGGCTTTTGCATGAGGTCACTCTGTTTCAGAGGTGAAGAGAGTTTAATAATATGGATGTGAGCCATTTGGTGCTAGTTTGCAGGATGCGTCTAGGAGAATGTTCTCAGGCACTCCTGATTTACTGCCTTCCTACCTCCTACCTCTTTTTGCCTTCTCCATCTGCAAGATTCACTGTGCTTTGTAAGCACAAATGAATCAGTTCTCTGACAAGTCCGAGCAGAAGCTGAGGCCAGACATCTCACTTTATAGATCTGAAGAGTGAGGCAGTATCCGACCCAGTCTCCACAGCAAGTAGGTAGCTGGGCTAGCACTGAATCCAGGGTCCTGAGCTCTTATCCTTGGCTGTACCATGGGGATCCCATTCCCCAAGCATGTCCTTCCACAGCTTGTTAGGCAATGCCTCATGAAACATGAGACAGGAAAGGACTTTCCAGGTACATTCTGAGAACAGGTTTCCCCAACATAGCGGGTGTCCAGCTCTAGCCCAATGCCATGTCTCCTTTTCCCTCCCAGCTGTACCAAATGCAGCTGGTTACTGGGATCACAAAAGGAAGGAAGTCACTTCCCCTTGTTAAGGGGTAGGGGAAAGCCAAGGTGAGAGCAGGCAGGGTGAGTCTTCCTCTGTCCGTGTACTTGCACCTGTGAAGAGATAGAGGGAAGAATCTTGCTGCTGGGGGCAGCCAAGGATGGGGGATCCCAGGGACAGGATGAGTCCCAGCACAAAGGAATAAGCAGGAGATGTCACCAGGAGCAGAGGCTATGTGTTGACCTCCCAGAGGAAGAAAAAACTGAGTGCAAGGGAGTCAGCAAGCTGAGAGGTGCTGTGAGCTCGAACTGAGCTGTGGAGCTTTGTTTTTCCCCCACTTCCCTCCTATAGGACCAACACATAAATTCCTTCCTTTCTCCCCAAGCCCTATAAGCAGGGATGAAATTGCATCTTTGTGATGATGACCAGGGAACACAAATTCCACTTTAGACATGTCTGCGCCTAGTGGGGACAATTGCAGAATTAAATGTCACCAGGGAATAGAGGAGTGACAGAAAACACTGTCAGACTTTTGCAGGCTTAAAGATGCTCCAGTAGAGTGGGGTATTTTTTTCCTCTGGGAAGATAAATATAGAGAAGCCAATGAACTGCACCTTCAGTTTGTGTGCATCATGTTCTCTGCTCCCACCTTGATGGGTTCCACACAAATTCTGGGAACAGCTTGAGATGGTAGAATTAATTAAATGAAATTAATCAAAACAACCTACCTGGAGACAAAACTGGCATCAGTGACATGCAGAGTTGGGCCAAGAAGGGATTCTGTAGCCAGGACTGATGCTTGCCCTCATCAATAGATTCTGTTTGGATGAAATCCTGTGTCCTACATGCCTCGGACGAACATGAGGGGCTCTGAGGGGTTTTGTGCCTCATGCAAGATCGTGACTGTCCACACAGTGCAGTAATTGCAGTGGGAACAGATGGAGTCCTGCTTTTCACAGAGCCAGGCACAGCGTGTAATCATAGATCTCGCTTTGATGCTGAATGAAGCTGAACTCCAAATCGTGCTGTGTTAGTCTGGAGGAGGCGGGAGAACTGGAGCAACGGCTTTTAGAGATGTGATCTAAGAGGGATCCGTGGGTCCAGTGGGTGCGTCACGCTCTGAAAACCTGAGAAGAGGGATACAGATTTGCCCAAATGAATTACTGAAAATTGGAGATTCACCTCTGCTTTAGTCTCTGCCCGTTCCCCCAGGACATGTCAGCCCAAGTTTTCTTATGCCAGGGGCCAGTTTGGAGGCATTTTTAGGGGCCTGTCCCAGCCATTTATGTTCTTTGTTTTATGAAAGCATTGCTGCGCTCCACAAAATATACTGCATCACCTCGAGGGTCTAAGAAGCTGTGTGGGCATAGTTCCTATCTACTGAGCAAGGGTAAGAGCACAGTTACAAGAAGAAATATCTGATCGTGTGTGAAGTGCTCAGATATATTGTGGAGATGGGTCCCTTATAAATATCTGAGAACGCAGACAGAGACCCAAGCAGCTTTATGAAGTGCTGTGTTATTGGGGCCACAACCCCATGGCCGAGTTTATTCTGCAGCCAGCAGAGGTGCATCCATCACGGAGACGGGCACTATGGTGCAGAGGCAGTACCGGGTCCCGCTTGTTGCCCGGGAAGTCGTGGGGAGCTGTGTATTTCTGAATCATGGCATGGCTGAGTGGAACAGTGTGCCCTGCATTTAATATTTGGCAAGTATCAGGGGAGGGGAAACGTGGCTGTCGCAGTTCCCAGGGACAAGTTTGCTTCTGAGCTGTGTGTGAGGTCTTGGAGAGTCTCTTGAGGAGACCCCCCCCCAGGCTTCCACACCACTACAAAATTGTGTGACTGGCTTTATAGCTGTGTTTTCACCTTGGGGTCCCTCAGCTACATTCAGAAGAGCCTTAGCCTTTTCTTGGAGATTTATCCCCTTGAACAGGCTCCAGGGAGACAGGAAGTACTTATTTGGCAAATGGGCTGCAGAGATTTAGGGTGCTGAGGTTGGCCTGGTGAGACAGACCTCACACATGCATCTGTGCTGGCATCAGAGGCAGCAACTGCTGGGCAGCTGGTTTCTAGTTCAGTCATCTGGTGACCACAGTTTCCATTTCTGCCCCAGTTGTCCCGTTTTCATCTGGTCTACCTCCTTTGCCTGGCAGTCGTTAGGAGTTAATGGGCCAGTGCCCAATTCTTTTCTGTTTCCATCTTGACTTTCCCACTCAATTTGAGTGTGGCATTTCCCCATCTCCTTGTCCAAGAGTCATTAAGATCTCCAGTTTTGGTTGATGGTGCTGTGAAAGGCATGAAGAAGCTGAACCACATCTGCTGCTTGTCAAAAGCGCCGCGTTCTCTATCCGGATTCCATGGGGTATTTATTTGTCCTACAAGATTCCCTGTCACCCTCCTGCTTCAAAGCCCCCCTTGCTTACCTTGGTGCTGGCTACTTGTGGGCAGGCCCTGTGCTCCTAGGAGGACATGGCCAACCTTTCGCTTCTCGTTTCCTCTGGGCAATGCGAAAGAGGCTTGTGAGGACAGGAGTTGTGCTCAGGGCTTCCTGAGCAGGGAGAATAAAGGAGTTTGCACCTACACCGAGGTGTCTACAAATGGGAGGTGACAGCCCTCTGCATCCCTGCATGCTCTTGCGTTGTTTAGGTAGAAAGAGAGTGATTATATCCTTCCAGGTCTCTGCTGGGCTCCAAGGGAACGTGTGGCTCACTGCCTCTGATCAAGGGGCTACTAGGGAGTCTGAAAATAGCATTATTTCTCCTGCTATCTTTTCTGTTTTCTCAAATGACTTCCTGGGTGATTGGTGGAGACAAATGCTCCAGAATGGGAACCTGGCAAGGAATCTGAATGCCCCCAAGTCTGAGATGGCCAAAGAGCTGAAATCAGACAGACAGACAGACACACATCATTAGCTGCTAGCCTGCATGTGAAATGAATTGAGATTTCCTGAGCTGGGATCCAGCTGGCGCCCTAACGAAGACTTCCCTTCGTTCTGTAAGCAGACAATATAAAACAACCCAGATACACCCCCGGCTTCCCCAGGCATTTCTGTTATATAAGTAGTCCGAGTCTTGATCAGTGTTTCTTTGATTATCTCTGTGCGCCCACATAAATATACTGTGTGTGCGTACACACAAAATCCATCTATTTATCCACCCCACAAACCATTTTGCTGGGAGACAGCATGGTCTCCTGAATTTTTTATGGCTCCGCTTAGGTTGGAAACAATCCAAGGGTCAAACATTGTGCTGTATCTCCAGTCACCTTGCCAGTCAGCGCAGAGCATGGGTCTCTGATACTTTCTGAATCTCTGATCACCCACAGGGCACTAAATTACAGCTATTACACCGCAATTCGCTGTACAATTTTATTCTTTGATACACTACCTGCCTTTGTCTGTCTGCATAACAGTGAGAGCAGTATGCATTATTTACCAGGCTAAGTACACTGCTGCTGCTAGTGTTGGGGGAAAAAAAAAAAAAAGATAAGAGAACTGGAACAGGCTTGAAATATAAAACGATGGCACAAATACAGCTTCCTGGGAAACGGCTTTGCAGTTATATAAAACTTTCTGAGATTTTGCAGTCCCTTTTGCCTGACTGCACAGGGGTGTGTTTGTGTCCTTCCAAAGCTCTTCAGGAAGAACAGGGGTACTGGGGCAGATGAGGAGTCCAGTCTGGCCAGTGCCCTGGCTTCAGGAGGACCCCATGGCAAGCAGTGTGCCTGGTGGGGAGGGAGAATAAAAGGCACATGGTGAGGAGAGCAGGATGCCACTCCTCTCGTCATGGGGCCTTAAATTGGTCTGTGTTCCTCTCTGTTTTGACCAGAAATCCTTCTGGGCATCAAGAAGCCCAGAACTAAAGTGTTACTTTAGTTGATATATTCCAGCCTTTCTCCAACATAACCATGGTTCGTGTTCCCTCCAAGTTATCCCTTGAACCTTGAACCTGCTGGGGCAGGGATTTGGGGAATAAAATCAGTTCCAGAAGATTTCCATTTAGTGCAGAGATTATCAAAAAAGATCATAGTTCTTTATTTTGGCAACCTGAGAAAGGCCAGCAATAGCTGGGCTTTGCTGCCCTATGTGACTGCTGTGTCCTTTGGGCTTCCTTCCAGGGCAAGGGTCTGTCTGCAAGGCAGCTTTTGGAGTGTGCCTGGGCAGAGCTGGCTGGGTGATGCTGTCCCCAGTCGACCTGCTGAGAGGCAGCTCCAGGCTTCTCTGCAGTGTAGGCAGCTGGTGGAGGTTCCAAGGCAGAGCTGGCCGAATCCTGTCAGGAGTGAGTGGTGGAGCCAAGGCCAGCCCAGAGAGGGAGAGCCTGGGAGAAGCAGGTTTCCTGCTTCTGTCTGGTGAGAGGAGGTGGGATGTGCATAGTGACTGAGTTGTTGCTTTCATAGAACCATAGAATGGTTTGGGTTGGAAGGGACCTTAAAGATCATCTAGTTCCAACCCCCCTGCCATGGGCAGCGACACCTCCCACTAGACCAGGCTGCTCAAAGCCCCATCCAGCCTGATCTTGAACACTTCCAGGGATGGGGCATCCACAACCTCCCTGGGCAACCTGTTCCTTCCCAAATGCCCTGCAGATATTCCCTTCACTTTCCCCTCATCAGAGGCAGCTAACAGACGGACCACCTTGCTGTGGCTCTGGCTTAAGCACTACACAGAGCAATGGTCGGGCAGCACCTTATCCATCAGGTTGTGAGTACAGTGGGTGCTAACCTTGCAGGCAGAGTGAAAGCATCTGTGCACAAACTGTCTGTAGACAGAGCTGAGCAGAGTCACGCACTCAGACCAGCTCCTGGTCTTTTATTTGTTGAGATAAGCTGCAGCCAAAGTGGTTTTAAATCTAGTCTGTGGTCAGGAAAATGTTTGCTCGCTGGCTGAATGTCATGAGGCAAACGTAGAGGGGAGAGAGAGCTGGGGCTCTGTTTATTTCAGAGCTGGTTGAAGTGGCATTGGCCTGTATTGTGGCAGTCGGTGCTCTGATTGTTTCTGTGCTCTCCCCAGTGTTTGGGGGCCTTACTCACTTTCTCTCCATCTGCTCTCCATCTGAGCTGGCCCCATTATTGCTTAGCAATACAAAGTAGATTGCAGGTTGCTTTCTCCGTTCGGCCCCCAAAGCAGTCCTTACAGGAGATGGATTTCTGATTGAAATACTCCCTGTCAATTGCTGCTGGTATTCTTCCGACACAGCATGAAGACAATTCTCGTGAAATTGCTAGCAAGAGAGGGCTGTGTTTCCACGAGGCTCAAGGTCCCACTTTCTCCCTTTTCCTGGCAACGTGACACTGTCCCCATTTCAGAGATGCTTTGCACCCCCCTATCTTTTGCAAGCCCCTGAAGCATGAGCATCAGAGCAACCCATGGAGGAGTGCCCCCGATCCTCTCCCCTCAACAAGCAAGACTGCGGGCTGTGCCTCCTTAGATAGGCATCTTCCTGAAATCAGTGCTGAGAACTGAGTATTTTCCCTTTCGTGCTGAGGTGAACCAGCTCTGGGTGAACGCCAGAGAACGCAAAGCATCAACTGTATTTCTGTCCCTTGCAGGGAGCTGGGCTCAAGCCACAGGCTGTGAGCTGCGCTGAGCAATGTTGCCCTTCCTTGGGCCTAAGCAGTCCTGAATGTGGGAGCAGGAATTGAACCCACATTCAGATGAGATGCTTACAGGGTCTGTGCCTTTGCTGAGGGCCCATTCCAGCTCTCTCCTTACAGCCAGCCTCCCAGCATTGCTTCAAGGTTGACAGTGTATTTTTTTTAGCCTAGTCAAACTGTTCAAATATGGAATCCTCTAGGAGATTGAGTGAACCTGTGCATGCATGTTAAACACAGTCTAAAGACTGGATGGGGTCCTGTGTCCAAGCTGTGCTGGGGGGATGCAGGAACACGCTTTTTGTTACTGGTTCTGGAGGCTGCTCTGACAGAGCAATGTGGATACAGTCTGAGAGACTTTTTAGCTCAGCTGGGAGGCGGTTCAGGCACAGTTTGATGTGCTCCTGCCTTGTTTCAAGAGTGGCACCTCAACCATCAGGATGTTGGTGTGAAAGGGGAGTTGCCTTTGCTGCAAAGTTTTCCTTCTGTGGACAGCAGAGGCTGTGGGTGTGTGAGGCAGGCTAATAGCCTTATTACCTTTTCTTCTCAGATTGTCTGGCTGATTAATGTAAAGAAGTTAAACATCAGCACCATCTCTACTTGTGTCTCAGACCTGAGAAAAGGTTTAAATGTCCAAAAGCTCATCTGTCTTTTCCAGCTAGAGAACATCCCTCACATATTAGGGATAAAGCAGCTGCCCTGGTTGGGCTCATTCCTCTCGCAGGAAGAATATGACCGCTCTGTGCTCCTCTGATGGCTCTGAACCTGGGGCAGCGTGCACATCTCCAAGATGAGGACAGATAGCTGGCAGTGCTGCTCTGGGCTGTGTCTCACAGCCATCGCCTTGGCTGTGAGCACAGCACTGGCAGGCAGTAGGGACACCAGGGCATGGAAGGAAGCAGTAGGGGAAAGAGGCAGCAGCACAAGGCATGCATTTTCTTTTCTAATTTGGGATTTGAACTGCGTGTGGCACATGCAGGTGGGATTTGAAAGCTTTTTGATGACTTTACAAAAGAACTCCAGGACTCCACTGTTCCCAGATTTCACAACCTGGAGTGAGAAGGAAATAGGCCAAACTGCTTATCTCCAACCTCCAAAGTCCAGTCCTTGAAATGACATCAAGTATATTGCTTCAGAGATGCCATCAGGGTTTGGAAGAGGCTGGAGAAGTGCCATTTAACAGAGGAAGACATCTATAGGGGAAACAAATAGACAGAGCCATTTTGTGTAGCAGCTGCTGCTAAGACTGACAAACATGGCTTAGCCATATTTTGCTCTCAGGTGGAGAGCACTCAGGTGTTTTCCACACATGTTTATCTTAGAGGGGAATGCTTTGTCTCAGTTCACATGCAACCCAGCAGACGCCATGCCATATTGACCTCGCTCACACTCACAGATGCTCTTCTGAGGGCTTTACAGATAAACTGACCTGTGTCTCACTGGAACATGTTGCGACCTCGGCCCGGAGCACCAGTCTCTGATGTGTTAGGGTTGCTGTAACTTCCTTTAAAGGAGGAGGACCCAGGCTGGGACTGGAGACATTGAAATACCATGTCCCGGAGCACTCCTGCCACTCTGCTCCTGTGAGGTGGGTTGCTCCCCATGCGGGGAAGTTTGCAGATGGAGGTCATTTGGTTCCTTCCTTGAAAAAACATGCCATTCCCTTGCTTTGCTCTTTGGACTCTGGAGGTCTCTGCCAGCAGCAGAGCTCGCAGTGGATTAGAGACAAGGAGACCAGGAAGGGTTCCCTCTTCTCCTGGGATTTCCCACATGCAGATCCATGGGGTGCACCGAAGGCAGCACTTTCCTGTGCAGGCTGTCCTGACTTTGGGCAGCCCTGGCAGCTGACAGCTTTGTCCAAGTGCTCTGCATTCCGTGGTGCCCAGCGTGTGGGCAATAAAAAGACAGTGTGATAGAGAATCCAGCTTGTGGCAGCCCTAACTCCGTGTTGAGCCTGCCTTTTTTTCCCTGGCAGTCCTGAGGGTCTGTGGGGAGTAGTGGAGCGTGTGGGTGAATTGATGTCAGGGTGAAAGAGCAGGGCAGGGGGAGCAGTAGCTGCGAACCCCTTGGCTCTGTGCTTCCCCGCCGCGGGGGCAGAGGGGCCATGGGGAGCAGAGGGTGCTGCAGGACCTAGCTGCAGGAGGAGTCCCCAACACCCAGCCCCAGGTGCATTGCCCTGGAGGAGCCTGGGGCACGGCTACTGTGTCCTTGTCTCTGCTGAGGGAAACACTTTTTCCCCAGCAGGCATATGTTTGGCATATGAAGGCTGCAGGTATGCCAGCTGAGGTAAGACCCACTCTGTGAACTGTCTGCATTGAGGAAATGGTCCTTCCAACTCCAAATGTGCTCCATGGGAAAGGTGACTTTTAAATTAGCAAGAACAATTTTTTTATGACTTCTCTTGCAGTCCCTGAGTGGCTGTCAGCCCTGCAAGCAGCAGGGACCCAAAGCTGCCATTTGAATGCCCCGACAATGGGGGACTGGCAACAGAAACACTCTGGATGAGCTGCTTGGAGAAGCCCTCAGAGCCATTCAATTCAGAGACTGATATTAACTAATTTCTGCCTCCCCTTGCCATTTGTTATTAGAAACCTGGAAGCAGACACTTCACCCCTTTGAAATGTCTCCTGGCTCTCCCCCTCCAGCCTCCGTCTCCTGTCACCAGCATCTCAGGCACATCCAGGGAAATGAACGGAAAAGCTGTGTGTGGCAGATCCACAGGCCTTGGCAAGAGAGCAGACACCAGGAGCTGGTAGTGGTTCGGTTCAGAGGATAACATCCCAAATGGTAGCGCTCCAGGAACACAGATGTGGGCAATACCTGCTATGAAAGCAAAATTTACTCAGCAGGATGGTAGTTGCAGTTCACAAGGAGACAGCACCTCATTAATTTTCTGCTGTGTGTAAAATAAAGCTGTTAATGATGTTTAGTGCTTCTTTTGCACCTTCCCTTTGAGGTGCTCGAAAGCATTTTGCAGACACTAATTAGTAACGGGTTGCAGCTCCTTGGGAAACACAGCAGAAAAATAATCAGTCTTTTGTACCTGGGGAAACTGAGGCACAAGGACAATACATTTCCCACATGATGCCAGGAGAGCAGGAAGCAGCAGGTGAATAGGTTGGAGGCACTGGGGGGGGAAACAACCTGCCCTGTTTGCTCAGAGCATGGGGTGATCTGCAGCCGTCTCCCGAGACAACTGTCCCAGAATTTGTAG
This sequence comes from Dromas ardeola, assembly GCA_013398915.1. Classification (NCBI taxonomy): domain Eukaryota; kingdom Metazoa; phylum Chordata; class Aves; order Charadriiformes; family Dromadidae; genus Dromas; species Dromas ardeola. The sequence continues at coordinate 244,373 of VYZM01000919.1, read as the reverse complement.
GAGCAGCTTGCAGGACTGTAGGATAACCTGACCCTTGCCATCTGCCTCTCTCAGCTTGAACTGGGGTAGCTTTGTCTGCCCTTCTCTGGCAGAAAGCTAGAAGCAGAGATGAGTAAAACTGTTTTGTCTATCGAAAGACAGGCTGAAATGAGTACATGCCAGAATGCTTTGAAAGCTCCTCTGCTGAGGGTCAAGGTAGGAAAGAGGGGGGAGAAAAACAAGACACCCCCTTGTCACTGGGTGGCTGGTGCCTCTCTAGAAGTTCTTTGTGCGAGCGTTTCTCTTCTCACTGCAAGATTGGGACTTACCAACATGCCTCTATTTGGTGAGCTGCAAACCCAGCACATTCAAGAGCAGAAAAACAACAGACAAATCCCCTCTGTCCTACCCAGGAAAGACACCAAATTGAGTGCTTTTAATTGACAGAGTTGTGGGAGCAGGGATATGCTCTCCAAGTGACCAGGCACTGGTCTTCAGGTGAGGCTGGATGTGTCTGAGGTGGGTCTGACTCCCTGCCCATGCTTGTGAGAGGGACACATGGATGGGAGGCAGGCAATGACTCTCTTGTGGTCATTCTGGAGGTTGCTCTTTCAGAGCTTTACAGGCACAGCCAGTGGTTCATAGGCCAGACAAACCAGTAGCTCTTCCCTCAGGCATAAAAGAGGTCATAGGACTTTCTGCTGGTCCCTTGTATCACACCCAGCTGCAGGGATAGTCACACACATCATCCAGAAAGACCGCTCCCTCCGCTCCTCTACACTGAGCTCTGTTCCTCACTGCTGGCTGGGAGGATTTGTCTCCTGCGGAAATGTTCCTGGCATTTGATTCTTGGCTTCCTCACCTCTGCAGTGATAGTCACGGTATTTCCCACCTGCCTTTTTGCTGAGCACTGCTTCTGCAGGATCTGATCTCCAGGGGCTCTGCTTGAGTAGTCACCCTGAGACCTAGTGTAAGCCCTGCTGTGAAGGACAGTGGGGTTTTAGTCACAGGAGGGAGATGGGAAGTTATTTGTTTTGCCTGTTTCCAGTCTTATCTAAGTTCAGTAGAGGAGACCTTTCATGTAAGGAAGAGGCTAATTGTTCTCTGCTTTATTCAAGTGAGAAGAGATTCAGGTCCTTTAGCGTCTTTTGGAATAGTCTATTTTCTATTTAGCAAAATCTTTGTCAGCTAGTGTTATTAAGGCCTGGTGAATGCATGGCAGCTTCTGTGTGAAATGAATTTGGCAAGCTCGTTTCACATCCTCAGGTGTAGGTATAGGTGTCAGAATCCAAGAACTTGTCTCTTGCCTGGCTGTGGCCAGTGAAGAATCCAGCAGCCTTTGGGATCTGGGGCCTTAAGAACTGTGGCCAGATCCGTTGCAAGGCAAGGCAGAGAGAGGGAAACCAGCAATGCTCTTCCCTATCTTCTCTGGCGATGAATGAAAAGCTTTTTGGAAGTTTCAGCTGGCCACCTTTGTCTGGGGCTACACAAGAGAGTCCAAGAAGAGTCATTTCAGGGTCTGACAGGCTCAGTCTGTAGGCAGTGCAACAGCACCATGCCTTTGCTACCTGCTTTAGAAAGGTTGACTGACTAAGGGTTAATTGCTGCTGAAAAGCCTCCCCCAGGTAGCTGTTACCCTAATGTAACAACAGCATGGCTGCAGTATCCTCTGATCCATTAGAGCCTTATCTAGAGTTCTTTATTCATTTTCTAAAATCCCTTTAATTCATGTCTTCCCAGAAGACGATCAGCTCTCTTCTGACTTCATCCTACTTAGCTCTGTATATAATCGCCTGTAGTAATCCACAAAAACGGCACTGATACCTTGCTGCTTGAGTTATAAAAAAACCCACTTTATCCTCTGTAGGAGGAATATTTTTATCTCTTTCTTCCTTTTTCTTTAGACAGATTAATAATTTCCTGGGTTTATCACAACCCCCAAGGGGGTTGGACTATTCCCCATACCTGGTATATACTGTTCTTTGAAGCTAAGGTCAGCATCTCTTTGCACATCATCACAAGCGGTTGGTTTTTATTTGCTTTGCCTTCTGCCCTTAGTTCCTTCCACCACCACCCCACACCCCCGCCCCCTCTAGTATCACTAGGTTTGATTTGTTCCGTGTGGGTGACCCTGTGATGTGGCTTGGTGTATCCCTCAGCAATACCTGGGAGCAAGGGCTACTGGATGCAGTTGTGCTTGATGCGTGAGAGCGAGCAAGCATCTGCCCCTTGCCTGGACCTGCAAAGACGAGTTGATTGGTACCTCACCTAGAAGTACCTGGCCCCACAGAGCCCCGGATTTAGCACCTTGGCTTTCTGATGGGGGGCGAGAAGGTCACAGCCAATCCAGCCTTCCTCTGGGACTTGTACGTCCACTTCAGCCTCTGCTGTCCTCTCCTGAGAGTAGGAAGCAGTGCCTGAAACACAGCCTCTTCTCTGTCTTCCACTTCTCACCTGTCCAATGCAAGAACCAGGAGCTCATCAAGCCATGCTGACAGCTAGCAGGTTCAAAAGAGGAAACATCTGTTCTTCACACATCATGTAGCTAAGCCACAGAAGCCCTTGTCATGGGGTGCTGTGTGTGCTTAAACTTTACTTATGTTCAAGGGCAAGTTGGATAGGTTCATAGAGAAAGAATCCAAATTAGTTTACTAAATATACAGAAACGAAGGTAATTGGCTAGACAGGCTTTGGTGTGACCAAGCCAGCCTCAGGGTGTTTCTTACACTCCTCACCCTATGGGGAAAATGGGTTCAACTCCCAGTGGTGTGCTTTGGGGGGATCAAGCCCAAATCTCACAGGAGCCAGCAAGCTGAACACCAGAACTGGTGGCAATAGGTCATTCCCTAGTCCTTCTCCCAGGGCATAGGTAGAAGCCACACTTGGGCTTGCCGTGCCTTGGCTGTGCCTGTTACCTATGGCGTTGCAGGGAAGGCAGCAACATCTTTTCCCCTGGCTGTGCTTTTCACGGTGGCTGGCTCTGGCAGCACGCTCTGAAAAGGCCTAGCAGGGGGAAGAAGGCAGGTGGAGGGTTGCCTGGTTGATGTATTGCTACGCTTTTAGCTGCTCATGGAGCAATAATTGTAGCTTATAGGCTCTGCAGGGATGTTTTAAGGATCTGCATTTTGTGCTCACACATGCTGCTTAATTCACATGTTAATTTTTCGGTTCCAAATGGAGATGGTATTCACCCACCTGCTTCCTTGGCGTCTCGGGCTGCCTAGGTAATCTTAATGAAATGTTTTGCATTCTTGGGATGGAAGATGGTCTGCAGAGACAAGAGCTGACATGTGATCAGCCCTAGGAAGGGAAAGGTGGCCTTAGAGTGAAGGCCTAGGATATATGGTGAACTACATCCCTCTGCCACACTTACTCCTTCTGGAAAGAAGCGATAATGCAAAATGTCTCATGGGGAGCCATCAATGCTGATCTCAGTGAGCAGTGGTAAATGAGGCTGAGCTCTTCTGAGAGAGGTAAATACTGAATGCAAAACGGCACAGAAGCAAGTCCAGTCTCCTCTGTAAATCCATTAAAGAGTTCTTAGCACCTAAACATTTACTCTCCAGCTTCGGATAACTGAAGTTATTTTATAACTTTGGCTTTCCTGTGAAAATGATAAAGGTATGCATGATGTCAAGATGACAAGCTGAAAACTGGCCAACTCTTCTGTGAAGGAGGGATACTTTGGTCAGATTTCCAAAAGATAAAGCAAAAGCCTCATCTGGCAGAAAGCAGGCTGAATTCTCCTTTCCTCCAGAGACACCAAGCTTCTTAGGCTTTGGGAACCGGCAGATGGCTAAACAATGCAGAGATGGAAATGAAAAGCAATTAAAATCCCTTCTACCAGAACACTGGAATTATCATATGAGAGCTGTCCCTCAGCCTGGTATCTGTCCTCTTTTCTCTTACCAGCACTGAGAGTTGCAGAGAAAGAGGTGGCAGCTACCATGGTGAGCATCCATAGGCTAGAACCGAACACATGCCCAGGAGACGTCTCCTCTTTCCCTTCCTAGTCAAGCGGCAGAGGTCCTACACCGAGCCAGGAGGAGTTAAAATCCCTTCCAGAGAGATTTTATTCTGTCAAGTGTAACAGTGGATATTTTCATTATTCATGTCAATGGCTTTTCCTGTTCTGAATGCTGCTAAGCCTCTGTCCTCAGTAAAATCCTGTGGCAGTGAACCTCACAGGTTAATTATTCATTGTGTAAAAATAGTCTCTCCTTTGATCAGTTCAAAATGCATTGCCTTTCACTCTAATTGCATGTCCTCTGTTCTGGTATTATTGGGCAGTCTATATGAGGGAATGATTTACTTCTGCCTGTCCAGTGTTATTTTGTACCTATTTTTTCCATTCCTTGTATTCATCTTGTTTCTATATTACCCTGCCTCAATCTCCCTACCTCTCCCCATTCAGAAAGCTCTACTGGCTTCATTTTCGCTACGCTCTCTGTTCCTACTATGTCATTTTGGAGGCAGAGCTGCCATAGTGAAACCCAGAAGATGGGACTCACCCCTGTGTATCCCAGGTTTCAATCCTACAGAATCCAATAGGGCTGCACTTGGGTGACACAGTGACAGAGCAAGGACAGGCCATTATCAAGCTTTGTTCTTTGTATGTCATCCTTTATGCGCCCAGATGCTGTGTTGACCTTGGCGACACATAGCCCAGATTGCATTGGCCTTATGGACAACCTTTGGGGTGCCACATCTGGCAAGGAAAGGTATGCTTCCTATCGGCATTGCTTGCTGTGCCCCCCTCACATTTGTCATTAGAGTCCTGCATCATCACAGCTCTGGTCCAAGGCAGGAGGCAGCTCCAAAATGAAGTTGGCTTCAAAGTCATGTTGCTGTAAATAGTTTTTTTGTTGTTGTTGTTATTGAGTTTCCTTTTATCTGGGTTTTTAAAATGCAGCTTCCAGCTTTCTTTTCCGTAATCATGCAGTTTGAAAATCTATAGGGAGAAGGCAAGCTGAGATGCTCAGGAAAGAGTGTGCCACCAGGAAGTGAGGATTTGAGACTCTCCCTTTTTCTATCCATTAAATAGTATAGGATTTACAGAAGAAGAGTGAAGGCTGATAACATAGGCTCAACTGGCTTTCCATAGTTTCCTCCAGGACTGATGAACACAGACACTCTTGTGTGATCTAAAGAGGTGGCAGAGGTACTTTTGTGATGGAGTTACATAAAGAGAGGAGGAGATTGCCAAAGTCTTCTTGCCTCTGTAATCACTTGTTAATTCTATTACCCGTATAGGTGCTGCTGCATTTGAAATCCCTCACCAGATTGACCACTGATTGTGTTTTAGCAGTTCTTTGAACCTGTTTTTCATCTTCAATAGCTGCTTACATCTTACTTTTGACTGCTTTGCTTTCAAATGGTGCCAGTCAGTGTGAGGAGTGTGGATGGAGGCTTTTTGAAAGTCCAGATAAACCACCTCACTTTTCCTTTATCTGCTGTTTTGCTGACATGCACAAAGCATGCTAGTAGATGTGTGAGGCATGAATACTTTCGCTGAAGCAGTGTTGGTTTGTTCCTGTTATATCACCACTGTCATCTAGATGTTTTATTCTTTGCACTTTAATTATCTTTTCAGCTAATTTGCCTAGTTCAGAGTAAGGCTCATTGGTCTGTAATTCCCAGGATCACCACTAATGCCAATTTTAAAGATAGATATACTTTTACTGCCCTCTAATCCTCCTTCAATACAGTACCTTATTTTAATGAAATATCATAAGCATTAGAAGACCTGGATAAACCATTGAGGCTCTGTGCCTTCCAGATCTCTGGATGCGTTAGGTTGTTCCTGCCTCTCAATCCTTTGCAATCCCTTTTTCATTTTGGTGAAAAGAGTGATCCTGGTCTAGCCTCATCTTCTTACTCCCTGCGTGCTGAGAGGGATGCTGAGGAGAGATCACCTTTCCCTGCAGTGCCTTTCCTCACTCTGGCAGTTCCTTGCAGTCCCTTTCGGTCCCTTGCAGCTGACTCTTGGCAATGCTTCCTGCTCCTGGCAATGCCTTAAACAAAGATTTCCCAGCTGTTTTGATCCATGGACTGGCAGTTGTGGTCCCCCAGTGGTGGTAGAGACCAGTACTCACCAGAGGTAACCTCAGACGGCCAGTGTGCACTCCTTACTCCTCCACATCCCCAAGGAGGACACGAAGGCTGTGGAGGGAAACTGCCTTATTGCAAAGCTCATTTCTTCAAGGCTGAGTCTCTGCTATCACTTTTGTGGTGCTCTGTGAGGCTTTTGGGGCCAGCATTTCCACAGGTCAGCTCCCACAGGACAGCAGAACTGCTGCAGGCTGTTGCCTAGGCAGGAACTGCATTTCAGATAGTGGATGCAAAGGGAGGATAAATGGTGTCAAATCACTTTCTGTGTCTGCAGACTGCTGCTGTCCTGCTTCTTGCTTCCTCAGTAGTGCTGAGATTTCACGAGGTGAGGGGAGGAGCCCCAGAAAAGAAAAGGTCTTCAGGGTTTGGTGGTTGACTTAGGTGGAGAGCTGAATGGCTTGCTGGAGGTCTAAGCCAGGGGAAATGCTGTGTGTGAATGCTGGGGGGGTAAGACAGAAGCGTTTCCTGTTGGAGAGATGAGATGGTCCATGGTACCTCCAAGGCCAGTTGCAGGAGGCTGAAGAAGCTTTTCATGGGCTAAATCAGGGACTAGCACAAGAGACTGTTGTTGTCCAGCTTGCCTCAGCACCCCCAAAGAGGGTGACACACATGCCAAGGGCCTTAAATGACCTTATGGGTGAATAAAGCCTGGGGCAGATCTCAGTAAAACTGAATCCCATATGAGGCATAAGAAGAGACAGGTACATTGCCATTTCCTTCACCTCCTCCCATGCTGAACTGCTCTTTTCAACTAGGATTGATTTATCTACATAAGAATGACATTTAAGGGCAATCTGTTCACATTTGGTACATAGCAATTTATAATCCATATCTGCACCTTGTTTAATCCTGCTGCTCTAAAGCAAGTCTCTTTATCATCAGCTGGAAGGCTCAGTAAGTGAAATGATACATCTTTGCTCATTAAAAACACAACTCCCCTTCTCTGTGATGAGTATGTAGCGTAAAACATTTTAGCATCCCATTTGCTTTTCATTTTCTCATGCTCACTATCTGTCAAATGAGTCTTTTTCCTCTTAATATACTGATTTTGTATGTGTATGCATCTGCCTTTCAACAGCCTTCTCCATTCCTGTAGGCTGCTGCATCAGAAATCCAGTGTTGGTTTCTAAACAGCAACTCAGATGACCTCCAGCTGAATTTTCTCCTACATTTTCCTGGTAATGTCACATCTAGGGACTTTAACATATGTGTCTAAGACCTCTTAGTATGACATTTAAACATATACTCTGTCTTGCTGGCACAAGATACGGTGTGGTGGCTGATCGCATGTCTAAATGACACCATGATCATCAGCAGTGTCATAGCTGCCTGCCTATGTGGCCAAACCTGTCTGGAGATGGGGCAAACATGGTTTAATACTATCATCTATGGTGCTCCACAGGAGGCAGTCAGCTCACCCAGCTCAGACTACCTAATGGTTAGGGGTGGGATGGAGAAGGCACCAAATGTTTGGTGCCAAGCAAGGGCTCTGCACTCCCACTTCAGCCAGCAGAGATGAAGTCGAGGCAGCCAGCACAGTCTGGAGGGCAATGCAAAGGGAATGCTTTTTCCAGAGGGAAAAGCCCCACAGTGAACCATGTAGCTCTGCAGGCTGCATTGGCAAGGGTGGAATTTAGTTGCCGAAATACAGATGCCTTGTGCTGTTTGAGACACCTTGGGGCATTCAGGGGCTTCTCACTGGCCCCACAGCCCCCTGAGGTGCAGTCCAGGGCAGCTGGTAGCCCGCAGAGCCATCATACTAGATTGGTGAATGGCTTAATTATGAGGGAAATCAGGGTTCAGCCTGACTTTGAGATGGGTAAATGATTATTAACATCAAGTAATAAGTGGTCATAGTCATTGATATAATGACAGAAAGCACTGATATAATCTCAAGGTATGAACTCAGACAATGGTATCTGAACATCTTCACCCTGCTGCATGATGTCAAATTGGTTTGGATGTGGAGAAGAAAAGATTCAAAAAAATTGCAGAGACCTGTCAAAATTGAAAATGAGAGTCCTTATGAATGCCATTAGAAATGCCCATTTTTGTAGGCACTGAACAAGCATCAGAGTCTGCTTCTTTGCTCAACAGGATTTCTAGTGCAGAGGGGCTGAAAAAAGCCATAAAATAAAGGCATGGTCTTATATCCCCAGCAGAGTGCCAGATACATCTTTTATACCCATCCACCTAATGCCTGCACACAGTCAATGTCCTGAGGACGTATACTGATAACACAACTTCTGGAGAGCTGAATTATCACACAGATACTTTCTGGACTTTCTTTCTGTGTGTGCATAGAAAATAATGTGGCAGCAACATGTAAAAAACCTGCCTTGGTAGCTAAGGGACAAATGAGGACAGTGTGTTTAATTTTAACTGTCGATGCTACATGCTGTCCTCATTTGTTCCTCAGCCAAGCTACTTGCATGTTTTTCTTTTAATTTGATCTGCTACTCCTAACCTACTTTATTTCTAGCACAACCTTTCACCACAACGGTTACCCATCTGCCAGCTGAGCAACCTTTCTAATGCAGGGAATAAAATCAAACATAATTTTCTGTGCTGGAGATCTCGAAAGCCCTAGACCAAACCTGTGGGCGATGCCTGTAGGAAAAACAGTCCTGGTGCCACCTGGGAGAGTCTCTGAGCATCCTGCACCTGCCAGGCATGAGCCACCAGGGCTGCTGCCTTCTCATTCCCACCCCTGTCCTTCTCAATTTGCTTTTCGGCTAGAGGTAGCTGTATTAAACTATCAGCATGTTCTCCTTCTTTAGATGGCCAGCTGGGAGCATCAGGTACCAGACAGCTGAGCGATCACATCAGGGTAGAAGCCGACTTCAAATGCCGGATGTGGTCAGTTTGGGAAGCACAGATAATTCACGTTTCCGAACTCTGAAATACTTGCATGCAAATGACAAGCAGCTGGCATGGAGTTTTAATACATCCTTCAAACTGTGAATAACATCTGATTAGAGATTAGCAAAGGTAGTATCTCTAGTTAATAAGGGCGATAAATGTGCTCTGGGCATGTACATGCCTATGTCTGACCTCAGCAATATTTAAAGCTTTTGAGCAACTTGTGAAGGATGGACAAATTAGTGGAGGTAAATGGAAAAGGTCATACAATGAAACATGGGTTTTGCCTTGGGCAGATCATGGCAGAGCAATCTGATATCTTTCTTTGAGATGGCGGTTGATTTTGTAGACAAGAGAGATGTGGGAGATCTATTTATGCTTCAAATACATTTTTGATAGGATGCCACTGGGAAACCACTGGAGCTGAAGTATTTGGGGATCAGTAGAGCTGACAATTAGGGTAAAAAACTGGCTCAAGAGGAGATGACAGCAGAGTGTGTTTCACAAGAGTGTACTGACCAGGCTTAAGTGTCTAGTGGTGTTTTTTAGGGGTGAATCTTAGGACTGTTCTAATATTTTCATTAATGGAAGCATAGGTGTCCTCTGGTAGAATTTGATATTCACACAAAGGTGGGAGACATCAGCAGGACAGAAGAGAATCAGAATACCATGCAGCAGAAATTGGGTCATTTTGAAGACTGGAATAATAGAGAGGTAATAAGGTCTGTAAAATGCAGTGTCAGAAAGTCTGAGAAACTGCTTATGAAAAGCTCAGCTGTAAGCTGGGGGTCTGTATCTTCGAAACAGTCAAGAAGATGGAGATCCTGGGAGTGCTACTGCATCATATCAGCTGGCAAAAATTATGATTGGCTTTTTATCGGTGTGTACAAATACCTGAAGAGAGGGTGCAAAGACGACAGAGCCAGGCTCTTTTCAGTGGTTCCCAGTGACAGGACAAGAGGCAATGGGCACAAACTGGAGGCTCTTGAACATCAGGAAACACTTTTTCACTCTGGGGGTGACCAAGCAGTGGCACAGATTGCCTAGAGAGGTGGTGAAGTCTCCATCCTTGGAGATACTCAGAAGTCGCCTGGACACAGTTCAGGGCCACCGGCTGTGGGTGGCTCTGCTTGAGCAAGGGGCTTGGACAAGATAACTTCCAGAGGTGCCTTCCAACCTTAACTCTTCTGTGATACTGTGAGAAAATGATACAGTCAGGAGAAAGGCAGATGCCAGTCCTCTCAAATAAGGTATTTCCTGCAAAGAGTGGGAATTACTATTGCCATCAAAAGGGCTGCTTACAAATAAAAGTAGGCTGGAAAAAGGCTTTGTAAGCATCAGAAAGCAATGAGGTTCTGCAATAGTTTCTCAGCAGGTGTAATGGGGAGAAAAAGCTCCAGTGGGATTTAAGAAGGAGCTTGTCAACATATAAGAGGAATACGGTCATTTGCTTGCCAGAGGGAGCAGGGGATTGGGCTCAGGTATTTCAATTGCAAACCTGTATTTTTAAACTGCCAAGAAGGACAAATCCACCTTTTAGGGTATTTCTCCAAACCTGAAGCTTCAGAGAGGGTCTCTTGGCATCAGCAGGTCAGTGTTGTGCTTTATATTCTTTCCTTTTCTAGATCAGTATTTCCTATTATTGGAGGGTTATCTTTTCCTGTAATATACCAAATATCTTTAACAGTGCTCTCTGGGAAAATGTCTCAGTTCTGCAGTTTCACACCTCTGGGCAGCCCGGTAAGAAATGTAGCACTCTGATTGAGTGTGCAATGAGCTATAGTCCCCCATTCTGCACATTGCACCAGGAAATATTTGTATTCACACTCCAAATTTCCTGCTCAGGCATGGTGGCTTATACCTTTTGTGGGTCGCTCTGTTTCCACCTTTCTTTGATCTCCTGGTTTTGCCGGTAGCCTGCCTGGATTGGGGCTGGCAGGGAGAGAGGTAGAGATGTGCAGGTCCTGTGTCACTTGAGGGTGACAGGAGCTGGGGGAGAGGAAGGTCAGGGACATCTCTGTGAGCGGACTCCAAGGTGCAGGCTCCGTTGTCCTTCCCTCTCCTTGCCGTGCCTGTCTGTATGCCTGACATGGAATTTGGCATGTGCCTCGTTGTGCAAAGCCTCCTGAGCACCAGCCAGCTTGCTGCAGGACCCAGAGCATTACAGAGCCAAGGTTTCCAAGGGAGAAGCTGATTCCAGGCAGGTCTGGACATACCCGCCCTAGCCTCTGCCATGAACCCTAGGCCAGCCACTGCAGCCAAACTCTTATTGTTAGAAGTTTATAAACACAGGAGGGAGAGAGAGGAAATTCAGGTACCTTCATCCGGGCAAGGATGTGATCGATGCATCCTAGTGGCCAGCCCAGCCCTCGGGTACCAGTCAATGTTACATCTTATTTTGGGCTAATGGAGGAGCTGTGGCATAGTTAACCACAAGCCAAAGGGAATAACAAAACACTGATGTAGCTGTCAGCCGAGAAGGATAATTTCTTTTTTTTTTTTTCCTTTGGTACGGAGGTGTGTATTTTACTGACAGCTTCAGCTGTAAAAGAACAACAGAAAGATGTTTGTGCTGGGAGACAATGATCCGTGACACGCTGGGGATCTGTGCTACTCTGCTCTCTGCGTCATAGATAACAGCAATGTCACAGTGCATCTCCCCAGCCAAACAAAAAACCCACCACAGCAGCAACCCAAATGCTGCAGCTGAGAGGAATGATGCCATTGTGCTCATGGCTATTACTCAGAGGTACTCTCCTTTCTGAGAATATGCTGCGTGTGTTCGGCTTTCCCATCTGTGGTACACGGTCTGGTCAGCTGTCGAGAAAGGCTTAGAGAGGCTGAGATGTCGGCTTTTGGTTCAGCTTTCTAGTGCTGCTGGGAACACTCAGAATCTGAAAAATGAGAAAGGATCCTGTTTGCATCACTCCTGTCACTAATAGCATTTTGTGGCTATGGCCAGAGCCCCACCTTGCCAGGCTCACACAGGGGAGCTGGGGACCCCCCCTTGCAGCCAGTGCTCAGAGACTTCTCCAGCCTTGCCTTGCTGTGGGACCCCTGTCAAAGTGGGAGGCTGAAGTGGAGGAGGAGCTCAGAGCTGCCAGCCCTCCCTGTGCACCACTCAAGTGAAGAGGGAGTAACCCGTGAGCCTGGCAGTGTCTGTTGTCTGGAAAAAGCTGGCGGAGCTTTTGAGGTCTTGTGTTCCTGGGCTAACTTCTTTTCCTTGACCAAGGGCTGACAGCAACATTTGTTGTGCCAGTCCTCCTGTCAGTAAAAAGGGGATAATCAGTCCACGAGCAAATACTTTCTTCACCTCCTATTTCCCCCCCCACACTGTTTGTAATTTGCAGAGCTCACTCCTGGCTATGTTGCTGGCTGACTTGTTCAAGGTGCTACCCTAATGCAAGGAAGTGACAGTGGCAGGTAGAGGGTCACTGAGCAGATCCATCCAGTAATCGGTAGATTCCTTCTCAGTGGGCTGTAACTTGAACAGCCCTGGCTGGATTTGATCCTCGCAAGAAGCCTATGAAGGCAGTATGGCACGCAGCTTGGAGGTGAGGAGGGTATTACTCTGTTGGGGTGCTCCTGGTGCCTCCTCAGAAGATGGGTGCACAGCAGGGTCTTGGCCACGTACTCAGCACTTCTCTGCAAGCTGCCTAAATCTTTGGCTGCATAGGAAGGCACAAAATCTTTCCAGGTGAGAAGGACTGTGGGCTCAGTCCAGGATGCTGTGCATCTCCTAGATTAGCTCAGAAGGGGCTTAGCTGGAGAACAAAATTTCACCCATGTGTCCCAAGGCTCACTGGTGCCTGCTAGAGCAACCTGCGGGTGAATCATGTTTCTGACCCAGCCCAGACTGGGTCAAGCCTGGGTACAAGGGATATCCCAAGCTTGGTACCTCCCACAGATGTTAATGGTATTTTAAGCCAGAACTACCAGCAGCACTGTGGACAAAAGCATGTGGATCACAGAACCCTAAGAGGTAAACCTCTTCTTGCTTTTCTCACAGCATGTAATGCAGGCTGATTGAAGCGGGAGAGACCTCCCCAGTGACAGGTTTCTTTCTGTCTGCCGTGGAAGAGTCAGCACCAGCCAGTGCCAAGGACTGGTCACACTGAGCCCATCAGTTTCTCTTTTCTTGTGGAAGCAGGCTGAGCTGCTGCTTCTTAAGACTCAGGAGATTGTTGAGAATATTTCAAGACTCATTGCACCACAGCCTCCCTCACTTCAGAGCTTTGATACGCAAAATATGGAAACAAACCCGAGTTTCGCCTTTTCTAATTACTGCTCAGTGCTTGAGATGTGTCTCTCACATTTCTGGCTGCCATGGGAAGGTGGTGATGTGGAAAGCTGATGTATATTAAAAGAGCGCCGATTTGGCTCCCTGTTGCTGCTGGCTCTGCTTCTCTCCGTAGAGCTTGCAATACACCCTGAATTTCTGTAGATGTTGCTGCATGCCTGCAGTCTCCCAGCAAGGGTTTTCACAGAGGGAATCCCACAAGTCCAGAGCATCTGGAGGAGGCTGCACTCTCAGAGGGACTTCTCTTTCCTCCCTGGGCTCTAGAAAGCAAAGATACAGGTGTGGAGGCGGATCACTGCTGTCTGGCAGTGAGTCTTGAGGAACCAGCCAGCTAGGATGGATAGGGATGGATGCTGAAAGGTCACTGTGACTAAAATTGGTGGAGCCACAAAGTCAAGAGTTTGCTGAAAATAATTTCCAACCTTGCATGGGGGGAATGCATCCATGTTGCAGTTGCCACTGGGTTCCTCAGCAGTAGCCCCCACCGGTGCCTGGTCTGAAAACATGGCCATTCCTAATGTCATCTTTCCGTCTTCGGGAATCAAAGGGTTTGCAGGTATTGTGTGTCTCAGAGCATCACACAAGTCTGAGCCTGGCCTTCCTTAGCATTGCATGTACCTACCCTATTGGGTTACAGGAGCCCACTAGCATGAGGTCTGGGGGCAGACGGGATGCCTTTTATGACCTTAGACTGCCGTGGCCTCTGCAAAGTAATCTGCAGAGTTACCAGTTGAAACTCATGGTGTGCAAGCCCACGCGCTCACTGTGACAGGTCCTGCCCTGAGGATATTAGTTGAAGCCAGGTTAGAGATTGATGTGACTGCTCTTGATTGAGGGTGGGTAGGCAGGAATCAGCTGGGTCCTGGGAACCCGGAGTAAATCCCAGCAGATGGGAAATACTCCTTGTGACAGATGCAAGACTTTAGAAGCAAGGAAGCTTCAAAGATGATTACCCTGAGATGTGATCTGCGCCAGGTGCACACAGAGCGACTGGAGAGACTCTTGCATCAGTGCCACTTACCATTGGGCCCCTCAGCCCCATGGGATGGATAGAGTGGAGGGGTGGAGAAGGAAGGGAGTGGGGCAGCAGGCTGCAGCCAGGGAGGGAGTTAGGCTGCTGCACAGCTGTTCTCCCCTCCTACCACTTGCAGCGAGCAATGCACAGGAGATGGCGGGGCTTTGCTTCCTTCTTTCTCCATGCCCCTCCCAAGTAAATCCACCTTGTTCAATTAATACAAGTCTCTAATCTGCAAACACAGGAGAAATTTCTCATGGGAGAAATTACTTACTCTGATTTAAGAAACCAGACAAAGAAAGATGGTGATGGGTTTAAAGAAACAGCCCTGACTGAAAAACACACAGACAGAGCTGGAACAGAGAAGTGACGTACTCATGTCAGACCTGACCAGGATCTGCTGGGGCTGATCCACACTACATGATAAGCTTGGCACAAATGTTTATAGGTATTGTTTCTTTTCAGGGCTTATGTCCTGAAATGAGGGGTACGGTGTTTTGGGAAAGCTGGCAAGTCATTGATTGTCACTGTCCTGGAGCAGGGACAGAGCTGTGAGACCTGAACTGAGGCTGACGGCGTTCAGAATAATCAGAGGCAAGTGCAATGGGGAGGGTGTTATAAAACTATGGCCCTGACCTAAAATGATGGTAACTTAGCACTAAACAGAGTATCTGGCAAAGGTTGGGATGGAGGGGTTAGCCCTCCTCACCCTTATCTCTATGTGTCAAAGCAGCCAAGCTTGACTGCTGGAGGGGGAGTATCATATGTCAAAAGGACTGCAAATAGTTACAAGGCCAGAGGAGTTGGCAGTGCCATCCACAGCAAGCAGGGCATGGAAGAAATGCACCCCTCTGCCCTATTCCATGCAGGTGTCTCAGTCCTCTGCTCCCTGCCAGTGGCATAAGTCATGGATGTCCTGCAGAGTACAGCAGGGACCATGGGGCTGTCAGACTGGGCTGCCCAAGACGAGAACCTGGCTGGTTTGATAAACTTGCCACTTCTGGCTCAACTCAAATCCTGGCGCCAAGGGATTTTTGTTTGTCCTGCCTGCCCCAGGCTTGCGAGGATGTGTGGCTCCCGTGGAGACAAAAGTGCAGAAGTGACCAGCAGAGCAGAGCTGAAGGCGTGCACTCGAAAGGCAGCTGCTGTGGAGGAGGCACAACAGGGCATTGATGCCCTGCAGGTGTACGGGTTCACATCCCATGCGAGTGTACAGGATCTGGCTAAATGCCCATCCAGTTCAGCATCTCAGCGGCTGGTGGTGTGTGCTTGGGAAGAGTGCGAGAAGAGGACAAGTGTGCAGTGCAGCTTCTGCAAAATACTCTCTCAGCTCCCAGAAATCTGCTGCTCAGGGACTCTCTGACCAGGGTTGCTTGGTTAAGCCATCAATAGGTTTGTCTTCCTTGACTTTGGTCCACTGCCTTTTGAATCCATGATGATGTTGAGCATCCCCAAACACCCTGTGGCAAGGAGTCCCACAGCTTATTAAAGCGTTGCATGAAGAACCACCATTTTTTGTTTGCTTTGGATCAGCCACTTCCTACATTCATTTGATGCTCCCCCACCTAGTTCTGGTATGAGAAGAGACAGCAAATATCTCTGGCTTTGGCAAATGCACTGAAATCTGCCCAGTCCAACCGAGCCCCTGGCAGGTTTAAGGGCAGGCTTAGGCTACATTGAGCTTGGAGGCCCTGGATTGCCCATCACTTTTAGGATTTGCAAGTTCTCTGGACTCGGATGTCACCCTACAGCTCCATCTTTAGCAAAGGGAGGGAGACTTCACCAGATACATCAGCTCTCATGAAATGCCAGGCCAGAGTCAAGGCACAAGCTGCTCAGCAGATCCTTGCTCCGCAGGCAGAGCTCAAAGCAGGGCTGGGTGAGACCCTGGCTGCACTGAGCTCTTGGTATCACATCCCCCCACACCCCTGTGGGCTCCTTGCCTGGGTGGCACCCGGCAAGCAGATAGGATCCCTCTCTAGCTATGCCACTTGTGGGCTTGAATACCTTGCCCCAGACTGGGGATGAGGCAGAGATAAGCCCAGTCTCCCTTGCATGTGCATCAGGGGAGAGATAAGGCAGTTGGCTGATGGGACTGAGCCGCTTTCTGAAGGGCTGTGGGCGGGTTGAAAGTGTTAGTGGCTCATCTCCCCCAGGGTCTTGTGTCCTTTCAGCATCAGTCCAGCTCACAAAGGGAGGCTGCTCTGCATGCCAGCACGAGCTAGCCTGACCTTTGAGCAGCACAATCACCCCTTTCACTGCTTTCAGTTGCCTTGCTCCCTTCTGCAGTCCCATAAGGGGCTGGGAGCAGAACCTGGGGTGCTGTGAGCCTGGGGATGGGGAGCCCTTGGCTGGGAGATCTGCTGCCTTGGCTATTTGAAGCAGCTTCTTGGCTCCTTTTGGATCAGCAGTTCTCCTTCCTACCAAGAGCTGCAGCACTGAAACGGTGACACAGCTACTGTAGAAGGTGGGGGAGAAATCTTGGCCCTATGCAAGGGTTTTCAGGTGGGTCATTGTCTCTTCTCGCCAGCATCTCCCTGTGCCGGTACCCAGAGGGGCAGCGGGTGCTCAGCAGCCCTGCCAAGGCGGATGCTTTGACCTGGCAACCCCCCTGTCAGTTTGAGTGCCAAGATCTTGCATGTCTCTTTGGAACTGGTGCTGTGGTGTGCCCATTCACCCCTCAGGGACAGGGAAAGGTGCCCCAGCCCCTCTCCCTGGGTGGTCTATGAGGTGATTGCTTGGCTCGGAGCGCACTGATGCTCAGGACACGGAGTCATTCACCACTTCTTTCCTCTTTCCTGTCATGTATTTCAGGGCCTCCATTCACTCTCTCCAGTCATTTATCCCCCTGCCCTGACGTGTTGTTTTAGAAGTTGCCCCTTATTTTGGATAGTTCCCTGAATCACCCCTACATCAGAGGGGTGCACTGGCGAATGGAGGAAGTGGGGGAGCAGCTATGGAAGGCATGGGTACCAGCATCAGTTGGGCTGGAGAGTAAGCAGGTCTTGGGGGGAAAAGTGGTGGAATTTGTTTGGTTTGTTTTTTTTTTCTCTTTTAAAAAATACCTTAGGACCTCTAAATCCTGCTCAGAAATCTTTTTTGTCAAAGGCCAGCCCTGCCTCCCAGAGTCTGCCCCCTTTAGTTTCTTTGTGCTTCTGAGCAATCTGCTCCTACACATGTTAAGAAGCACTTAGCGAGTGACTAAAACAAAGCCTCAGAAAAGGAATAACCTAAGGATTTAATAAACTGCAAACAAAATTATATAAAAAAATTTCCCAGGCAGTTGAGTTTTCAGTGATTAAGAAAATACAATTTCCTGTAATTAAATCTTAACAAGAAATGTTATTAAAAACACTCTGTCCCAGCTTTTGTAATAATTGCCCATTCCCCCAGAACAGTAAACAGAATTAGAGTCTGCAACACACACTGTAATCCATGTGTCATTTTGATCAAATTTGCCTTAATAACTTTATCTGGAGAGAAAAGTTGAATCACAGTGTCTGAAATGGAAAACCCCACACGGCAAATGTGACATGTTGCTGCTGCTGGAGCTGGGACAAGGAGGGGGTGCTGGTACTGGCTGGAAGTGGGCGATGTTGGCATAGCTGCCCTGCCCTTGCATGGGCTCCCTCCAGGGCTGCTGCAGCACCCTAAGCCCTGGGGGTTAACAGGCTTGGTGCTCCTTTCTGTGTTGTGGGGCATGTAGCCTGCTTGTGGCAACCCCTCAGCATCTCCATCCCAAACGTCTTTGACACCCCTGCTCCCCCTGTGGCACCCCGAACCTCCCTTCTGGGAAGACCTTCCCTGCAAGAGTCATTTGCCCATGTCCATGGTTTCAGTCCCTTCACACATTGTCTCTTGTGCCTGGTGAAACACTCGTGGTGCTTCCTTTCACGTGGCGTTCAATGGCACCACTGCCACCTGCATTTTAGGGCCACTGCTGGGCTTTGTCCCAACAATCCCTGTCCCCGGCTCCTGGGGTCCGGGTGACAGGGGGCTCTGGTTGTGTGGCTGCTGCAGCCTTGCCCGTGCTGCTCTACCCTTCTTCCCTCTGCTTGCCTGTGGCTACAGCCCATGGTGCTGTTTCTTCCCATGCCCCCTTCCAGGACCACCTCCCTCCTGCTGGCCCTCGGCTTTTCTCCGCCTTGCAGGCTCCGCGGCACTCGCCCAGCACTGGCTGGCCCTGGCTGCAGGCAGAAGGGAGTTTTTTCTCCCTGCCTGGTTGCTCTCTCTGGCATGGCGCAGGCTCTCCACCTCTCCCCACCACTGCTGGCAAGGCATTGTGCATTTCCCCTCCAATCCCCTCCAAAACCTCCTCCTGAACGCCGGGGCTGGGAATAAAAGGCGAGTGGAGCGTGGCGTGGGGAACGCTGGCACATCCTTCCCTGGCGGTGGAGGCTAACCAGGGGCTCTGTCAGCCAGCTGACAATTTCCAGCCTAACCTGAAATCAGCCCGACAGCAGCTGGGCAGCCCTCTCACCTGGGGGGTAATTTTTAAAGCCGGTAATTGGCTGTCATTTCTGTTGTGTCAGGCTACGCCACTCACCCTCTGGCAAAGCCTGGGAAATGGATGGGGAACCTGTTTGCACAGAGGATGAGGGTTTCTCACATGTGCCAGGGCGGCCGCAGGTAAAGAGGGGTCAGTGGCTGCACATGGCTGGACAGGGCTGTCCTGGATGCATCTGCTCTGTATCTTGCAGTGCTGGGGAAATGTAAGACTCCCGCTACGAACAGGAGCTGTTTGCAGCTAGTGTGAAAGGGAAAGGGATCTTGCGAGCAGCTTTGCTGCAGAGAGCTGCTGGCAGATTTTTCTAGGAAGGGCAGAGAGAGACTTGGAAAGCAATGGTCTGGTCCCAAAAGGAGGGTTGTGGGTTTGGGTTTGGATTTGGGGTGGTCTTGCTCCAGATGCTGTTCCCAGCCACATGAAGGGGCTGGTTTCTCTTGGAAATGTTTTCCTGATGTGCTACAGGGCTGCAGAGCCTCTGCCAGCGGTGGCAGGGCATGGCACTGAGAAAAACCAGGATCCGCTATATACAGGGACTTCTGACATTTCAGCAGTTACTTACATCCCCAGGTGGAGGTGAAATGTAGAAGCTGGGGATATTTGAGGGAAACAGAGTAGCTTTTGAACTACTATGCCGTTTTTTGTCAAAGGGCAAACATCTGGACACGCTGTACAATTCTGTTCAGGAGGACAATTCATTTTCCCACTCAGCTTCATTGCCCCTTTGAGCTGGAGTTTAAGATCCAGCTTTCCCCCTAGATGTCAACCCTTGTGCCTCCCATGAGACCCTGTAACCCATGCAGGCTGTCCTAATTGTTCTGCAGGAGACATAGGCCTATCCTGATAGAAGGAACTCAGCTTCTCAAAGAGAATCTAAAGCCTGAACTATAAACCCTGTAAGGCACTGTACTTACAAGGAAGGCATGGGTTCCTTACAAGGAGGCATGGGTTCAAGCCGGAAAGACCTAATAAACCAGCTGTGCTCCATCTCCTAGCCCTGTTGGTAGGTACCTGGCTGTGAGAAGGGGACAGATGCTGTCAAGGTGGTGCTGGCCAGCCAGCATGGCACGTAGGAGGAAGATAGATGGTGGAATGGCTCTATGTATGTATGTATCCATCTATCTATCTATCTATCTGTCTCTCTATCCATCCATCCATCCATCCATCCATCCATTTCTCACTCCAACATTCCTTTTTCTACAGTTTCACCAATCCATTCATCTCTCTCTAGCAAAGAAAAGCCCCGTTACACTGTTTGGTGGTAGCATCTCCCTCTCTCAGAAGTGTTTCTGTAGTGGCAATCATCACAATATCAAGGCATCACCTGCCTACACAAGAAATAGCTCAGAAAGTGCTCTGCACCTGTGAAATATGGTGATGAACCATTTTGTAGCAATGAAAACCCCCAAACAAACATACAGCAGATGCTGTCTCTAAACAATGGCTTCTTGCAGAAACCAAGTTATTGGCTGTACGGGATCCAGTGGTCCCGCTACCCTGCAAAAGCTGCATGCTCCCGCTGGACTCAGTCCTGCATTATTTCAAGGAGGTGGCAGGGCAGACTCCGCAGCCCACATACTCCATCAATGCATTTTGCTGGCCAATTTCTTATCTGTCGGAGTCTAAAATGCCTGCTGCTGTCAGAGTGTTTGAACAAACTGCCAAATCCTCGCTCCGTGTCACACTGCTGGCATCTGTTGCTTGTTCTGGCAATAAACCAGTTTATACTGTCATGATCCAACCCAACGGTTCTCCTGAGTCTGTGCGGGATGGCTCGGGAAGGCAGTTTCCTTTTCGTAAGATTTTATTAAAAACAACACTGGAGAGAGGAGTTTCTGTGCTGAGATGGTGGAAGCAGTCGGGGGATTGTTTTTTTTATAGCACATAGTGCAGCTGGTATTTTGTGTGCGTTCTTCCTGCAGGGGATGGCCTCGATTCTTCTCTTCCTTCCGCGGGTGTAAATGAGGAGTCTTTTTAGTGGAGTTACCCTGCTGTGAAGCAGGTGTAAGTGAGAGGAAAATCAAGCCCCATCTAGAAAGAATTGGCAAAGATAAGGTCTTGGGAGCATGTCGGAGATTGCTGCTTCAGTTGCTACTTGAAGAATATTCTCTGTCAACCCAGACAGTGGGGCCATCAGCAACCAAGTTTAAACAAAAACTTCCTCAGCTATTTGGTAGAAAGCAAGGCTATGGCAGGGCTAGGCTTCAAATACCAGGGCAGCCTCCGTGGGAATCCGTTTATGTCTCAGGGGAGGCCTCGGTGCGACCAAGCAGCTCAGATGAGAAACTGAGGGATCCTGAGGCGGGTTTGAGTACAAAACGGCATTTGAAAACAGGCAGCTCTGACCTTCCAGCAAAGGAGAAATTATTTCGAAAGAAACAGTGTCATGAGTGAATCGGACATGCTGCTTTGAAACTGAGCTTCACGTGGCATCTCAGCACCTGAAATCTGCTGGGTATCGTTTCATGCTTTCTGTGTCCAAAGCAGTGTTTTTAGCTGTAAACCTTCAAGAGTATGGATGGGTGTTGCAGACCCTTGTCTGAAGTTGGGGTCCAGGGCTCTAGGAAAATTTTGTTTGGATCAAAGTCAGTGTGGGGTTCTTCTAGCTATTAGCTGCTAGAAGTCCAGCTCAGGGGGATGAGATACTCCTGGTATTTCACCTTGTGCCTCTGTGTTTTGGAAGTCTGGCCTTATTTCCCACTGGGAAGAGAAGTGATTGGAAGCTCATCTAGCTCCAGCCACTGGAGTATAGGGGTTTATCTGAGCAAAGGGAGGAGAAGGCATACAGCTGAGCCACAGGCAGTACTCCAAGAAACTCCTGTATGGCTTATGAAAACTTGAAGGATAACACTGAGACATCTGGTAGGATTTGCAAGGAAGGTAGCTACTATGCCTTGTGCACACTGTGCCTTTGCTGGAGAAGCCTAATGCTCCCCTGCTGCCCTGCGCTACCACCCCCAGCACACCTGCTGTTATTAAATAGGACAGTGACCTTTTAGAGACTGATCCTAAAATCTAGCCCATCTAGTGAACCCAGTCTTGGAGACCCACCTCTTAGAGATGTCAGACAGACCAGGGCTATGCTGATGCAAAGGTAGCATCAGAGGCGTTTATCCATCAGGAGTCTGTCATGCTGATTTCTGTGCACCTCTTTCCCCTGGTCCCAAAACCAGCCAGCCAGTGCCTGAGCTCACTCACCTTGTGTTTTACCTCTAAACTCCAGCATCCATCGTTTATCCTTCTTCTAGGGGACACAGTCCCCTTTCTCCTCCACCTCTTCTAGGGAGAGAGCAGCATGATGTGATTAAAAGTAGAAGGCTGGAAGTAAAGGTGTCTTTTCTGTAGTAGCAGATACAAACAAGAAAACCTATAGGGATTGTGTGCCTGGATCAGTTTCATTAAGGTTCTTAGATTTCAGCTGATGACAGGTGTTGAGTTAAATCACTCAGGTCATGTTTTATAGTCATTAAAAGAACCAAAAAGAAAAGTGAGAGATTGCAAGCCATTTTCAGGAATTCCCCTCCCTTTGTGTTACTGCAAAATTTTAATTATCTCGTTCTGCATTTTGCACTGATCTTTGGACGTTAAAACTGAGACCTTAAGCTAAGGATCATGCTCTAATTTGGCATCGTTGTTGCATAGTAATAGAGCTCCCTTGGCACTTTTTGCAAACCTTGAATTCTCCTTCTAATCCTGCACCGGCTGTAGGGGCAGCAGAGCTCTCTGCTTTGGCCATGGCTCTTTTGAACACCATCCACTGGATCCTTCCCTGTCCTAGGAGGCCGTGCAATCAAAGTGACATTCTTCAAAGTCAGCATGCCCTGCAGATGTATGCATGCAATTAGTAACCTTCCTACCCTTCTGAATTTTTGGTATCAACCCTTCCTTCCCTTTGAAAGTGACTCAAGAATGATCCCCCTGTGGCCTTTATCATCTATCAGGGCCCCGGAGATCCTATAGAGTCAGAAGGAATGTGAAAATGTATGTTTTTCTCTAAGTGGACCCAAAGCAGTGAAGATCTGTGGGACTTTGGAGCTGAGGAACTCCTTGCAGAGGATGTTAAGCTGCCAAAATTTATATAGGTCCAAAAAGAGACTAGACCCAGAGGCAGCTCCCAGTGAGTACCTGTGCTCGTTCCCGGCCCTGACACCTCTTCTTTCTGGCCGATGGGTGGGCTGGGCTGGTGCACAGCCTGCAGACACACAACACTGATGCATGCACCCGTGTCCCGCTTCTCTGCCCATCTGGGGGGCAAGTATGTTCCTGCAGAGGGGTGAGGAGAGCAGGCAGGTGCACGAATATATAAAGTTGCTGCAGGTCAATGTTGCAGCACTTGTTTTCTGGAAGCCACAGACAGCCTTTAAAGAACAAATGTGCCTGTCTGCTTCCGTTCATTTGAATTTTGCCTGACTGTTTCTTGAAGGCTCTGAAAGGGCTCTAAGTTTGTACTGTGTTGTGCATGTTCAATAATGCATTTCCTGCTCACAATGTTTAAATTGTTATCTTCATTGTTATTTATTAAAACATCTCCAAGAATGTCTGGACATTCATGGCTCTGCATCTCAAGTGATTCATTAAAACACCCACTTCCCCTGTCAGAAACTCCACTCTTGCATTATATTCTGATCTCCACCACTGAGTGGGTGAGAGGCCCCATGTAAGGCGGGATAAAATCTTTATCCCACTGCACACCCACAGGACAGGGGCGTCTGCGCAGTCTCTTGCAGATGGATGTGAGCGTATACTTTCAATTCTTCCCTCTTGGTTACACCTGAGCCAGCTCTCCCCTAGTGTTAACTCCTGCTTGCAGGGCGCTGAGCTTCAGCTGTCCTGCCCCTGTCTCCTCAGCATGGCTTAGGAATTTGTGTCACACCTTGAAAACCCAGCTACATGGCTTCTGGATTAGAGCTGGCTGGTGCTGAGCTCAGAAGATGGGCAGGCAAAGCTGACAGGCGGAGTCTGCACTGATACCTGCAATAATCATGATGGGAAGCTCACGTAAGAGCAAAGACAGTATTTGCAAACCCAGGGAAAGCACGCTACCTCCAGTCAGCAGTCCCCCCTGTTTGGCACTTGTGAGATCGCATCTGGAGTACCAGGTCCAGTCTGGGGCTCCCTAGGAAGAGATACCAACAAACTGGAATGTGCCAAGAGAGGAACACTGAGATGTTTGGGGGCTGGAGCACCCGGCATGTGAGAAGAGTCTGGGGAAGTGGGGAGCTGTTTGCTGTCTTCAGCGATCAAAAGAGCCATTGCAAATAAGATGGAGACGAGTTGTCAGAGATGCACAGCAAAGGACAAGGGGCACAAATTGCTCCAAGGGGAATTGTGATCAGGCGTAAAGGAAGAAACAATCATCCCCATAAGAGCGGTCAAGCACTTGAACAGGTGCTCAGCAAGTCTGTAGGATCTCCATCCTGGAGATAGTCACACGAGGCTGGACTGGATGACTTCCAGAGCTCTCCACCCTGAATTCTTACCTGGTTATCGCTGTCTTGACTCTGGTGCTTATTAGAGGCAACATTTCATAACCAGCCCTTCTCATAACAGTCCCTGTCTTGATCTCCAGTTAGAGCTTGCTCCTCAAGCTGTACCTTTTGCCTCCTGCCGCCCTTACAAAAGCACAAGCGGTCAAGGAAGACCTTTTTTCCTTCCTAGTGCCCAGAATTGCTGGCAGGCTTCCCTGCCTAATTTTTGTTTCCCAAATGCAGACTCCACCTTGCTCTGTTGCAGGTAAGACCTCCCTCACCCTGGCCAGATGTCCCAAAAGGAGCTTTGCAGGTCTGGGATTCAGGCTACAGAGTTCCCCAAAATCTCTGGAGGATAACAGTGCCACCAGACTTTGGCTTGTTCCCTCTATCCTCCAATTCAAGACCAAGCAGCATCAAATAAAGCTAGCAGGAGCTGGGCTGGAAAGAAGCAAAAAGAGGCATCTCTTCTTAAAAGAGGTAATTACTCTGTCTCACTCTTTGCTGCAGGATGTTATGCTAAAGTTTCTTAAGTCCTAAAGAGGAAAACCCATGAGTAGTTACTAGGCATGAAGAAACTGCCTCTGTTTCAGGAAGTCCCTGTGTTGAAAATGAGTGGGGAGGAAGAAGATTAAGAACAAGTTTTGTATATGTCTGCCCTGTTTTGCTGTGGAACAGCACCCTGGGATCCTGTACAGATGTTCTTATGGAGGGAATAGCATTTTCCTCACCCCAGAACTCATCCCGTTACAAAATGGCTAACAAAAGACCTACTAACCGTCTTCTGTCAGGCAATTAGCTAAGACAATGAGCAGCCTGGGTTTCTGTGTTTCTTGGGAGAGCGTGCCACTTGCATTCCCAGCTGTGCAGTCTCTTGCTTTTAGCTGGTCAGTAGAGATTTTTGAGGAAAGTGGCATTTGACTATAGCTGTGCAAATAAGCACCGCTTTGGTTTGCTACAGGAATGGCAGCATTAAAAAAAACCCCACAACTGGGGGTCATTGTGAAAGTCATTATTTTTCATTTTCCTGCTGAAATGAAAAGCAGAAAAATCATCTTGTGCTGAGTAAATGACTCAGTTTGAAAGCAAATGTTCTGCTTAGGGATCTAAAAAAAAAATAAAATAAATCTAATGGGCTATTAGAAATCTGTAAAAATAAATGGTTATTTCAACAAGAAAACCTGAAACAGGTAATTCAGAAAATGTTGAAATGGAGCTTTTGAATGTCTCTGTTTTCTTCCCCTCAGTTGAAATAATAGCTGATTTTTGCAGTGATCCATGACTTGGCCTGGTCCACCCAAAAATGTATGTTTCAGTGGAAAACAGTGACCCTGAAAATTGACTCCTCCTGCTCAGGACCACCCCTAAAATGTACTCCTTCTCCTGCCACGCTGATTTTCAATTGCTGCAGCTGTACTGCTGTCCTTGTCACTTATCGTCTCTCAGCACATCGCTGAGACACCACTTCTTTGGTGAAAGTCTTCTATAAAAAGCTGTTGCAGGGTTGTCTCCCTCATTTCAGCCTTCTCCTCCTCAAGGGTCTTTCTCGCTCTGCTCCTGAAGTGACTGGGTGGCTTTAGATATGCTTTCAGCCATCCAGCACATAGGGCTTGCCACGATCGCTGCCTTGCCGCCTGGTGTGGAAAGTGACACTTGGAAGAACAGCAAGAGTGGCAAGGGTTGGAAAAGCCTTATGGAGGCCCATATTGTTTAGGAGGGATTATGGAGGGTGCCTTGTCTAGCCGGAGGTCTTAGGATCCCATGGTGCTCACGCAGACGCCCAGAATAGCTCCACATAGCTGGGCTTGCCTGCTTTAAGAGAGGATGGGGTGCTGTGGGTTTGGAGGTTGACTCAGCAGTGGCACATTTCATGCACAGGCAAGCGCGCTGGGTTTGTCCATGCCACCATGGCAGCCCAGGGCTTAACTTGGCACACAAACTCAAACTCCCTGGTACTTGCGCTGTGCCTCCTGCACCTTAAGCTTGAAGCCGGCTCGCGGATGGTGTGGACACAGCCAGCTTGAACCTCTGACAGGGTGAAGGTGGGCCCCACTGGAAGGGCATGGGGAGATGAGCCAGGGCAGAGCAAGATTTTGCATGCTCTGCTGCAGATGGATCACGTGTCCTTGGGAAAGTAATTTCCTCCATCTGTGTCTTGGCTCCATCTCCTGCAAGCGGAGGGCGGGGAGGGTAACCTGTTTCCCTGGGAGCTGTGAGGCTACATTCATTAGCGTACGCGAGGAGTGCAGAGGTGTCGGCGAGGAAGGCTCTGGGGAGGGCAGGGTGGTGATTAGTCACTTGTAAACATCCCCCCACGCTTGCAGGGATCCCGGCGATCGCTAAACCAGGTTCCAGGCAAGCAGAAGGAGTCCCTTCTCTCAGCTGCTCTTCCTCTCAGCCCCCTCTTGCCTCCCAGAGCTGAATGCAAAATTAACACATTTATCACATGCTGTCTGAAAAAAAAGAGAGAGATCAATTTAGAACAGGCTGTATTTGCAAACATCTGAGCCCAAAATAATGCAAACAAACAGTTGCATGACAACTCCGCCGTTCCTTTTCATCTAAAGCCCTTCGCTAGGATGGAGCATGCTGCCCCCTTGCCTTACTTTTCACTGTCCTCTGGCATGTGATGCAAAACACTTCCACACTCAAGTCTCCAGTTATTCCAGCAAAAGCTTTTTAAGGGGCACCAAGTAGGGTGTTAGCCAATGACCCAAAAACATCACCAGCTGCCCCAGTGCCCTTGCCTGGTGCGTTGTGCTTCCCGTGGTGATTTTCTCTATGTGGTGTGGCTGGGGTGCTCTGATCCTCAGAAGGCAATTTCTTCCACAGCGGACTCTCACTACCAAACAGCTGGAAGAAGCTGACAGTAGCCCCACCTCTGTGAAGCACACTCAGGACAACACGAACAAGCTCCTCTCTCAAAATGGCACTGCCAGTGCTTCTAGCCATACCCACCAGAGATCCTGGTTGGGATGAGGAGCAGCCTAAGCTGTCATGGCCCTCAGAGCTCCCAGATGATGCTGTCAAGAGGCTCTGCTTCCCAGCATATGTTGTGGTGGGGTTTTTTTTTGCAGTGGTGTGGGTCTGTCCTGTGGGGCTGAGGCCTGGTGAGGTGTCTTGCAGTGGATGAGACTGCCTGTACAGAGATCTCAGGGGATTTGAGCCTGTGTGAGGGAAGGTGATGCCTTAGGAGGGGAGGAGATCTGTGAGATGACTTGGTGGATGGTCTCTTAAACCCAATTCCCTGCTGTAACTGGAAGGGTCACTCTCAGGTGGGTTATTTGTACAGGCAGGAGTGGATGTTAAGGTGCAGAGGAAGTGGGGAGAGCTGTTTATTTTTCATCTATGCCAACCTTCAGAGCCAACTTCCTTTGCCATGCTTCTTTCTCAGTTCTTCCTCTGTGCCACCTTCCCTCTTGTTGTCACTGTCACAGGTTCACAAGGATGATGGATGAAAGGCCTTAAAAGCAGCTGGTTTCACATTTCATCATTGTCACATAACTCGCTTTCCTCTTTGCCTGAAACCGTTCCTGCTGCCAGAAATGCCCTTGGCATCCCAAGGTGTGCTCTTCCCTTGCGGGCGCCCAGCCAGGGACAGCCCACTGGGGTCAGGTGCCTCTGTAGTTTTGCAGAGCCCCCAGATGCCTTGAGAGGAGGTATTCATCACAGCCCTCTGCTTCTGACAGCTGGAGATGATGGTATTGACTTTCATTGCAGGACAAAGATCTAAGCATGACAGGGATGTCCGCGTGGAGGTGACCAAACAGCTCTGATGAGACAGGGAAGGGAGCCAGGCTGGGCGACCCCAGTGGCCCAGGGACATTTGGGGATGCTTTTGGTACCTCTGTGTGCTTGTGCAGCTCAGCCTCCTGCTTGCTGTGTGCCGGGTAGCTCTGCTGTGCTCATGGGGAGGGGTGGCAGCTGTGCTTCTGATGCAGCGTGCAGGAAGGTGACTCCTTTGAGGGTTGGCACTGGATGTCTTGGGTCTCCTGTGGCACCAAAGAGTGATCCTGTTGTGGGGAGTGGCATCCTTCATGAGGGGGCAGAGGAAAGCAAGTCCCATAGGGACTGCAGCACTGGCATCTTTAATGCCCATGGATAACCACACCGTGTCTCCCTGTCACCTCTATGGCCAGATCTCACCCTTCATCCTCTCGTGTTGGCAGGCTCAGGTCCAAACCATGCCTCCCAGACAAGCCCTGATCCTCAGGAGGGATCTGGGCAGGGACTAGTTAGAAAATATTTCCACTGTTACTTCTTAGGTTTCCTCTGCTTGCAGTGCAAGCAGGTGAAGAGCTGGGTTGCAAGCCCCCTTGCAGACAGCTGTGATTGAATGCCTATGGAGGGGAGGGGAGGGAAAGGAGGAGAAGAAAAGAAATGATTGAATAAAAAACCCCTAAAGTAAAATAAGAATCAGTGTGAAGCAAGAGAAGACATTGCAAATCAAATCCTGCAAAAGGAGGCAGAGAGCAAACACTTCAGCCAGGTCTGAACCACCACCATTTATTTATTCAGATAACATGTTATTAATGAGGAGAGAGACTCACATCTGATGTATATCTCCTAGTCCCAGAGAAATATGAAAAGACAGCTGGCTCTGCTCCTATCAGAACCATTCCAGATGTTTTCAGCTGGTGTCAGACCTGCTGCTTGGCATGACAAAGCAAAGCAAAAAAAAAAAAAGGAGAGGAAGACGGCAAAAGAAATGTCATCATCTTATTTTTAAAACACAAAAGGAAAAAAAAAATCATGGCTTCCCATATTAAATGTTTCCCCTGGCAGCCTGTGGTGTAGTTGTCATTAATAGCTGAAACAGCAAGAGAGAGAGGAGAACACAGGGCTCCTATTTACCATTGTTAATCAAGCACTAATTGGTAGTTTAGACATTTTTAAATTATTGTGGGGAACATTTCAAAAGTGTCAAGAGCCCAAGATCCATTCTCAGAAGTGCCTCCCAAATCCAATTTCAACGTCTGAGTCATTTAGATGCTTTTGAAAATTTTTACCTGAACGGTCACAGCTGAGATTGGAGCATAAATTTTGGTGCCAGGCGCTGCAGCACAGAGCCGCGGCTGTGCCCCGAAGGTTTTGATGAACATGACGGAAGGTGCAGGAGGAAGCGCAGCCTGTTCTACAGCTGGGGGATGAAGTTATGCTGGGATTAAGGATGGTGCCTATATTGCTTTATTAGATAATTCTGGAAACAACACAGGCTGGTGTGCGTCCACATGCTAGCTGCGAGTGTGCCACCCCAACAGCCCTTGCCTGTGTGGCTCTCGGGTGGTGCTTGCTGATGCCCACTGGCACCTTCAGGCTCCAGCCAGGCCACAGCTGCTCGTTTTGTGCTTTGGTGATCAACCAGCCCGGCTGTGAATTGGTGGGGGTTCTCAGGTGATGAGCAGGGAAAGCATTGAGCGAGGTAATGCCTCACCTGTAGAGATCAGCTAGTCTGTGGTTAACATTGTCTGTGGGGATGGGAGGTTGGAAGCCGTTGCAAGACCACACTTCCTGCCTTTCGTTGGGAGAAAGAAGCAGTAAGCCGCGAAAGGAGCATCGAAGGTAAACACAAGCAGTATTGAGGAGAGGCAAACATGGAGCTGGGATGCAGCCGGAGACAGTTACTATAGTTACTCCCCATGCCTGCAAGGAGCGAGGCTCAGGCAGCTGCCCACTTCTTTGGCACAAAGAGCAGAGGTATCTTCCAGAGCCCCAGGGTGCTGCTGGCAGGAGAAAGCAACTTGGAGAGGACATCAGTTTGCCTGCCTGGGGCTTCACCCCTCAGCTGTGTTGACCTGGGCAAGGAAAATGACCCTGCCACCTTATAGCTAGCAGCCTTGAGGGTGATGGGGCACAGTCAAGCATGTAGGACCAGGCGGGTTTTGCTGAGGGATGGGAAAAGCTGCAAGAGTGCAAAGAGCATCCAGAGGTTGGTTGAAGACTTAGCTGGGCTGCTTTTGGTGTAGATGTGGGCCTGGGAAGCTGAGGGGAAAACAGGATTTCCCTTAAGATTCCTGGTTTGGGATCAGGTCGGGATTTCCAGGATAATTGGCATCTCCTAGTCCAGGTGGGGAACTGAGCTTAGATCTCTTTAGGACCACTGGAAGAGGTGCATGGGGGATCCCATAAACTGTTCACCCATCTTGGCTACACAGATGGTCTTTCTACTTTTAGGGTCCCTGGTGCCAAAGGAAACAGCCAAACTCCGGCTATACTTTGAACCATTAGTGTAATGACAGAGAGGAGGAGCCTGAGCCCCAGAAAAGCCAGCTGGAAACTTGAGCCGTGCTACAGGATGTCTATGGAGAAAGGGCAGTAACTTTTCCCTGGCAAGAAAAGGCCTTAGGGTCACATCAGCTGATGTGCCGTGACACCTCCTTGACCACTGACTGGCTTTTCCTCTCAGATGGAGTAGCAAGGAGGGAAACACTTACATGCAAGCGAGAGAAAAGGAGCCTGGAAAATGAACCAGAAGGCCCTGGAAGTTGCCCATTCAGCTCCAGCCCCCCGACAGCCTCCAACAGCATGCCAGCTTGGGGCTTGTCTCCTGATGGGCATCCCCAGCATCAGCCAGACCCACTTGCACTGGCTGCTGGCAGTGCCACCACTGCTTCCCTTGGGTGCCCCGGTGCAACAGGGCTGTTTTGAGCTTGAAGCCAGAAAGTTTGTGGAAATGGAGATCCGACGCAGGGGTGGCCAGAGAAGCTGTTGACTGGGGATGATGCCAGGCAGCCCTGTCCCCTGGAAAGGGGGTCAACATGGCATACGGGCTCCCAGGGCTCAGCACCCTCTGGAGGCTGTAGCGGAGAGCTGGGTATCGGCTGGCTGGGACCGTAACCATGGCAGCAGCAGCTTCTGCATTGCAACATGGCTTGGGGACACTAAAAAAAAAAAAAAGGAAAAAGGACAAAAAAAGAGGAAAAAAATTAGAAATTCTAATAATGATATAAGCTTGCTGGCAGATCAGGTTTGCTGAATGCCTTTCACCTAGGCATGGCCCACCCCTGGGCACCAGCCGAAGATGTGATTTCTAGAGGAAGCCAAGCATGTGCTCTGGGAAATCAGGTTGTGAGCATTCAGCTGGAGCTGTGGAGGGGGCTCCGCTGGCTCCTCTGCTCCTGAAAGCTCTCATTACACTAATAGGGAGCATGGGGCAGAGACATGGGTGCCGGCACCCTTGCTGTGTGCTTAATAAAGTGCCTGAAGCTCCTCTACGTATTTTTATTAAAAAAGTGTCAGTGCCTCAGCGAAAGGCGGGGGGGGATGACTAAATTGCTGTTAAGCGACATGTTGAGACATGAAATCAAGCGGAGTGCTACATTTTTAAATTAGTTTTTGACAGTTCTTTCCCCAGCATCTCACCAGGCTGCAGCTCCTGGGAGGATGTGTCCCCTCCCTCTCCTGTGCCCACTGCAGCCCCCTCGGCTGGGATCCACAGTGCCAGTTTCTCCTGTTGTGGAGGTGGGATGGCCACGCTGCCTGAGGGACCCTGTGGTCCTGGAGACTTAGGTACCTGGTGAGAGCTGGGGAAAGCACGAAAGTTACATCGACACAAGTGGGGGCTCCTCTGGGCTTCACCAACTCATGTGGGTGTAGAAGCTGCTGTGTGAGTGGCCCGTGCCTGCTTCACACCAACATGCAGCTCATGCCGGGGTGATGGGTGATAGGTGATGGGCTCTCTCTGGGACTGTCTCTCCCAGGGGGTGGGTGTGATGACCATGCCAAACTCCTGCTTGACCTGAGTAAGCGGCTCGGTGACAACCCCAAGTTTCATGGCTCTCCAGGATGTGGCAGTCCCATTGCCAAAATCAACTCTCAGTCCATGATTGCTGACCAGACTCATAGCCAGCTGCCCATCCACATTTTGCCATGCCCCTGCTCTCCTGCACTGCAGCAGATGCTGGGGCAAGGGATGGGGTATTGCTGTAGGAGAAAATAGGTGTGTAGCACTCTTTCAGCGGTGCTGTAAGCAGAGTGAAGCGGAGTGAACTGTATGTCTGGAGAGGCAGAGTTGTTCATGTTGCTCAGGACTTGCCGGAGGACACCCCTGCTACCACCCCCCTCAACAGATATGAAGCGAGGGGGGAGGGATTCAGCCCAAAATCACAGGACTTGGTTTGCCTCTGGATGCTCTTTGCTTCAGCTTGTCTGGGATTTTCACGTAGGGGATTTAGTCTGGAAAAAATGTCTTCACAAGTCAAGAGTCACGGTTAGGAGCCTCATTAGCTATCATGGGGAAGGCAGCAGCGATGGAGCGGGGAAGGGTGAAGGAATGAAAGGAAGTTCAGAGAGAAGCTGGGGACCTGTGCAAAGCACTGGATGTCTTCAGAGTCACTCTGTCCCTCCTTGCCCAGCCTGGCACGCTGCAGGGTCTCTGGCGATGTCTGTGCAGGTCTTACATCTCAAGGGCAGGGGTTGCGAGTGGAGAGCTGTGCTGCTCTAATGCTATAAATGCACGTAGGGTGATGTGCTGGTGCCCAGGGCACAGAAGGGTGTCTGCCACTGGAGCTGCTAGCTCATGGAGGAGCAAAGAAGGGCAAGGCCAGCAAAAGGAGGGAGACACTTGCAGCAGGGAGCAGCAAGTCAGCAACGGAGGTCTCAGGAGTGACCAAAGGCACTGAGGAAGAGCAGGAAGCCTGCACGGCTATCCCTCACTGGGATACAACACCTTGGGCACCCTGATGGCAGTGAGCTCTGTGTGCACGGGTGGGTGTGGGGGACGAGGTGGGGAGTGCCTCCCCGAGGGGCAGGTCTGCAGCAAAGCTGTCCACCGCCACAGCAGCACCCTGGGCTCTTGCTAATCTGTCCATGTCACATCAAAGTGGTGTTAACGCGTCCTGCCCTGCTTGCATTGTCAGGGCTGATCTCAGCTGGCGTTCCCACTAGCTGCAAACAGAGGCGATAGCATTTCCATCACAGAGTGACAGCATGTCCCTTTCCCCGTCCCTTTGGCCTTGATGTCCTGTTTGCCCTCCTTCATCCTGCGTTTCTGTGTTGGGCAAGACAGTATTTTTGATCTTCACATGATCACAGAGGGCCGGAGGAAGAAAGACTTTGGGGATACCTAGAAATAGCTGATGCAAACTCAGGGATGTGCATGGTCATGCCCAGCTAGGAGCCAGCATGCACGTCCTTAGGTCTGATATCTCAGCATATGCATAGCCATGGTACCTCTCCATCACTGAGACAGCAGGGCAAGGGGCCCAAGCAAGCTCCATGGTGCACACGCCTTCATCCCTGGCAAAGCAGCAATGTCGTTAAGCTTGAACTTCCTGAAAGCATCATGAGCTGAGATCCTCCTGCTCCCTGCCAGATTTTCTCAGGGCTCTTGGGCTGCATTTCTGGGTGCAGGGAGCTGATACGTAAAACTTAAAACCCCATCTGCACTGCATCCCTTGAAAGCTTCTTGGGTCAGAGACGTGAAGGCAGTCGCCCATGGGAAGGGAGGGGGCAGGCTGTCATCTCCGATGAGGAGTGCACCATGAGGAAAGGATTTCCTGCCTGACAACCGCTTGCTTCTCCCATCCTTTGCTTCTGTTATGGACTATTAAAAATTAACCAAATCATGTTCGTCATTAACACGCATTGTCTTTGTTCTCCAGGCTCCCAGTACCCATTTGCAGGATTTTTGTTATGTATTTTTCAGCACTTTGTCTCTTTAATTGCTTGCTTCTCTCTGATGTGCCAGGCTGTGGTTTGCAAGTCAGCTGCAGGGAACAGAGGGGCATTTTTATTGCTCCAGACTGGAAGTCAGTGAAAGAAAAGGCTCCACAAGTTCCAGCTATTGCAGCCAAAGCAGGCCCTGCAGTCTCTGGTGCCTGTGATAAATGCTCCTTGCCCACTGGTGGGCAGACAGCTCTGGAGTCTTTAATCCACTGGGGAGGAGAGGGAGGGAGTCTTTTCTGAAACTTAGGCCGCCTTTGCTCCTTTTCATCCCTTTCCTCCCACACACAGTCCTGCTGCTTTTCTCGCTCTCGACTCTTGAGCTGATGTAGCTGTTTTCGGCACCCTGATGCTCAGCATGGGTGCTGCTGTGCTGGAGGCCCACCTTCACTGCAGGTGCTTGCATAGGAAAGGGCAGCAGGACCAGGCTGAAGGTATCCCCACAGCCCTTTCCTGGTATTAGTCCCTTCCTCTGAACCTAAGTGCTGCCTTCTCTGGAGTTTTGCTGGGCCAGGTAGGCCTCCTAACAGCTTGTAAGACCTGGTTCCCCATAAAAAATGGATGCAGCATGGTAGTCTCAGCAGCTGGGCTGGGACTGAGCAAATGCCAACAGGAGCTGTGAGCAACTGCCCTGCGTTTGATGTTGTGGTGTAGGCAGCACTGTTGCTAAAGGGAGATGGGCACGCAAGACCATGGTTGTCGCAGGCCCTGAGATGCTTCCTCCTGCTGAATGCCGCAGGGGGATGGGGTGAAACCAGAGAGTGGGCTCAAGAGGAGGCACATAGGCTGCTCCTGTCCTCAGGAGACCTTTCTCCCTTGCTGTCCGTGGAGGAAGCCAGGAAAAGAGGTTGTAGGATAGGGTACCGTCACTGGGTCTCCTGGGGCAGTCCATCACTTGAAGCTACCAGTTACTCTGGCAGTCAGCTGGAGAGCATGCAGTGATGGGTCAAATGTTTTGGTGCTGATGCAGAGTGACTCAGGCCTCTGCCCACAGCTCACCAGTGGGATGCTGAGCAGAGCTGACAGGCAAAAGCAAAACATCTGCTTCAAATCCTTGTTCTTAGCAAGCTCAGCAAGTCACTAGCCAAGAGCTCACCCCTTGGAAGAGAGGTACCCAAGGTAGAGGTACCAGGAGGTACCTCGCGGCTGTTTGGGACTGAATCCTGTGCTTTGGCAGCTTGGGCAGAGAAGAAAGAATGTGTTTCCCTTTGGGTATGGACAATTAGTAGCACTAAGGTTGGGACTCGGCTCTTTGATCAGCAAAAAAAGCCTAGACACCACGTTTCTGGGCTTAATTCAAGGGTTGCTGACTGCAGTTTGACAAACCATGCTATTAGGAAGGGCAAAGATAATCAGCTGTTTCTTCTGCCCTGGTCCTCTGTGAATCACTCTGGTGCAGGAAAATCTTTGGTCTCAACTACCCTAGTTAGTCTCCTGATGTTTCTTATCAGAAAGGTGGTAGATCCTCAAAGCACCCATATCGTAAGAGCACATCAGTCTTTGGGAAGGACTCAAGTCCCTCTGAAGACATTATGAAACTTTTCCTTGACTTCATCAGGCTTTGGATCAGAGCTGGACTCGTTGTGGTCTTCTCATAGCAAGGTGAAGTGCCACCATGATTAGAACAGCCAAGCAAGGACCCAGCTACGATGGTAATGGCAGGAGGTTTAGGAGGGGAAAAGCTGGTGTCAGCATTCCCTCTAAGAGTTTTAATGCCCAACATGTTGAAATTTAATAATTAAGGAGGTGCTTTCACATGTGGGGTTTTTTTTAATAGTCTAACAGCATGAAATAAGTCATTCAATAATTAATTGACAAAGTCAAACCACACATGCTAGCACCCGAGCTGAGGGTGTGGGCTCAGCCTTTGCAGACAAATGAAGTGAGGAGTAATTGCTTGATGAAGAAAAGGAAGATATTAACATAAGATTTGTCAGGTTTCTCATAGGAATTCATCATAGTGGGTCTGGGGCTCCAAATGGGATTTGTGCTGCTAATTCATCACTAATTAACACTCTAAATTGGCGCAGGCATGAGGGGAGAGAGGGAGCTGGGGCGATTCTAGACTTCAACAAGAGCAAGAGGAGGGAGAAAGTGAAAAATCTTTATTTGTAGGGGATGATTCAGAGGGAATAAGGAGGAGACAAAAATGGACTGCACATGCTGGACAACATCTGCACACGTGTGTTTGTCATTGGGAAGTTTCTAGCAATGTTGACATCCACATGGACGATCCCAATGTGTCTGGACGGGGACTTGGTTCCAGTGAAAGGGGTCCCAGCTCTCCTGGCTGACTCCAGGCTCCTTCCTTCTCCTCATCCCATCTCACCAGGTTATCTGTCTCTCTGTTTCTGTCTGTGTGGTACGTGGCTTGGGTCTCTCCTAATTACTTGTTATCACATGGGACAGCTCCACTAGGAGAGACAGTAAGACTCAATGTGGCCTAACCTGGCAGTTAGGGTACTAATTAAACTTGGGGTGTGCTATTCCCCTCCATATATTCTGATTCCCTGTCTGTTAGAGGAGTGTCACCTTTTCTGTGATTTTTTCTTAGTATTTTTTTTCTCTATGAGAAAGCTCAAAAGCCTACTTCAGCATGATAAAAACTCTAAAAGCTTGAAAAGTGTTCCTGAGAGGGAAACTTATTCCTTCCCAGCTCCAGGTTTATTCCCAGGGCAACAGATTAGTAGTATTTAGGGCTGGAAAGGATCACTAGTTTAATCAATAGATTAAAAAAGATCACAGCCGTTAGTGCCAGACTTTGATTTTTACACTGTCACTACATTTTATGTGGCTGCCTCCCCATCTGTGGCACTTTATAGCACTCAGGATACCTCTGTGTTACCCCAATCCAATTTATGCTCTAATCTTATACTATTCACCTACCTCTTTGCTATCCCTTATCTCCTTGAATGTTCCTAGATCTGTGTCCTGCTGTGTTTCCATCACTCGCAGGATGTACCAGATGGAAAGCAATCCCAGGAGAGGCTGGCAGTGTTTGTGTGACATCTCCAAGGCAGTGCAAGGGCAGTCTCTGTGCTGTGTGCTCTTTACTCCAGGACCAGCTACTAATTTTGGCTAAAGGCTGACCAGGAAGGGATGATTTGTGTCCCTGGACACTGCAGCAGGATTCAGCTTGGAGTTCTGAGCTAAGCCTCTTCACGTTGAACATGTGGATAGTGCACTGTCCAGGCTCGGAGCACCTGAGTCGGCTGCCAGACTCTTCCTGAATGAGACTGCTGGGAATGGGATCATTTCTGGTGAAGAAAAGGCATTTCTCTGCTCTCTCCCTTTTGCTGTCTTTCAGCAGCTGAGCTACTTCCCTCTCCCCACCTAACCTATTTTTGATCTTTGGCTCTCCTGATGGTGATAACTCTGAAGTACTCTTACGAAGGACAAAGTCGCAGACTTCAGGTAAAACACACTGCTGCTGCTCAGAGGAAGGGAGCGCTGCAAGGGCGCTGGCAAGAAAGGGTGGTGGCAAGAAGTATCTCTCTGTCTCTGTTTTGCAAAGAAACATAAATGGATATAAAGAACAAACTTGTATTCTCATAAAGTCAGCTCCAAAGGTCCCCTGAACTTGTGTAATCTTTTTGCTGCCTCAATGTGACTAGGTATGTGGGTGGATGGATTGGGATGCTGCAGCAGGACAGGCTACAGACAGAAATGAAGGCACTGACAAATTACAGTGTTTCTTTGGTGGAGTTTATGCCAGAGACCTTGCTCCAGCTTCTAGGAAAGGAGTTACCCTTGAGGGAATGCAGCAAGTTTTTAAAGTCTCAGGAGGTAAAACCTTTCATAAAAATACAATTGACTTCCATCCAGGATCCCTCTAAAGAGCATCTCGATACACCTTGGGCTTTGGGTTATCCGTGGATTGTGTGCACAAACATATCCCTTCCTCATGTCTTATGCACTGAAAAGGAAAATTTAGGTGGCAGCTCTTTTGGATTTATTGAGAGCTAGCAAAGCACAGGAAAACTTCACTGGAGAGAGCCACAAGTCCATCCTCTGGCTTCTTGGTACAAGTCTCTGGATGGCTTTTCTCTGGTTCTGCTACAGACGGCTGTGAATTTCTGTCCCAGCTTTAAATTAAATGGCATTGAGGATCTTTACTCTGTTGTTATGTTTCCAGATGGGAAAATGAAAAATCCCCAAATGAGGTCTCCAGCTCCATATCTGGAGAATCAGTCTTCATGAGGTCCCCTTAGGCATTGCTGACCTAGCAGAAAGCCTTCACAAAACTTTGTTTTCTGCTGATCAACAAAACTTCTTCCAGTCAAATTTTCTCTTTGGGTTTCAGGGTGAGTTGGGAGTCTTAGCAGGGTTTGGGCATCATCTGTAAGCCCAGAGCAGCTATGTCATCTGATAAGTAACTTGTAAATCCCCTGCCTTAGCTGCAGCATGATTTCTACATTGGCTTGTGTTTGCTCTTGTTGTGATGTAAGTGATACCCCATTTCCCATTAATGAATAATCAGACATTGATTCGAGGGAGGTCCCAGCAAACACTTCGCCTTTGGTGACAATCCTCAGGACTCCACAAGGTCAACACCTCACTTGTACCTTGATGAGAGGGAGCACTGAAGCCCTTCTTCCAGAAATCACCAAGAGATCCTGGATGGCTATCAACCATCAGTGCTATAACTTCACAAAGTGCAAAAGATGCAAAAAATGCAAAGTGCAAAAGATGGATCTCTCTAAAGCTGACCTGGCATGCACAAGTCAGTACTGATCCAGAGGGTAATCTCCCACCAGACTGGAAATACCTGTTACTGAATCCACAAGACTACCTCTTGCTGCTCCTGGGTTCTCCTGGCAGATTTCCTGTTCCGGAGCCAATCAAGGACTCAGCCATGGATGTGGGCACACATAGTCCAGAGGACAGTGCAAACTACCTTCTTCAGTGGGAATAACAGGTAGATGCAGCCCTGGAGAAAAAAAAACACATCTCCAACTGCTTCTGCAGTGGGATTTTTAAGACAGCAGAATGGACTCTTGGGAGTTTTTGTCTTGCCACAGTAATGAAGGTGATTGCAATCTGGGAGGAAATACCTGAATAAAATGGCTCTGCTTTTGATGTGTGCTGGGTACATGGCAAGTGGTGGGGAAAAGGGTGTCATGACTGTGGATATTCCCGTCCCTCTGTGTGGGATTTATGCTGTTTGCCACGTGCTGTGTCCTGCAGCATTTGAGCAAGATGTATGAGGACGAAAATCCATGGTGCCTGGAAAGCAGAAGGTCTCTGATGAATACATGGATCAAACAGGACTCAGCCAAATTAGGGCCCATTGCACTAGAAAAGATTCCAGATTAGGAGGTGGGAACTCCACTGACTGATAGGGATTCTGTTCCCATGCCTGTCATGCCCCAGAAATGCTTCCCTGGTCTCACAGACAAGAGCCACAAGACATCTCAGAGTGCTAAAAGTCCTGAACCTTGCCCATTTTAAATGATATAAATCAGATTCACACTTTCCTGGCAACATGGAATCTAGAGAGCCCTGGTTTTATTATTGCTTTACTGTGCCAACAACTCTGCATCAAGCCTATTAAATTTACATTCCTGCTTTCTGAATAAGGGAAGTGGGTAACACTGGTGTACCTGGAAAGTGCATCTGCAATATTAGTTTAGGCTTGTGGCTCCCTGGAATGGCCCAGTGAGCTGCAAGCAAAAGCAATACATTGGAGTATTGCAAGAAAAAGCAATACATTAGCTTAGTACAAGTGATAATGTTTCTCCGCAATAGCCATCTCAAGCGGCTCTAATAGCTTTCTACTGACTTTCTGCTGAAAGAATGACTCTCAGCTTGAACAACAGAGATGTATCTTTGGGTAGAGGAGGTTCCCTCCTACCAGAGCCTGCTGTGAGCTCTGTGAGGGATACTCCAACACTTCCAAGCCAGAAAATCTGCAATCAAAATGACCCTGAAATACCCACTTCAGTGACATTGAAAAGAAACCTTACAGTTTGATTCATAAATCAAACTGCAGTGAGGAAAGGAACTGGAGGTTGCAAAGCCTGAAACTGGAGGGTTTAACCAATGGAAGAAACACCTTGGGCTGTCATGCTTGGAGTCAGCTTTATCAAACTTTTAGGAATAAGCGATGGCAACCTGGCTGTGCCTGATAGTAAGAGGATGGATGGCCTTGTAAAGTCCGGGACAGGCAGATCTACAGCTGAGCAAATACGACTGAACGTGCAATCTCTATCAGGCAACTCAGTCTCTTTTCCTCCTGGGGGGAATGCCAGCCATCTGCCATTTCACTGAATCCAGTTAGCATTCAAAATAATGGGAGTGACTTGCAGCAAAAGGATCAACTGCAAGGGTCTGATCTGTCATGGCTTGTGGCAAGGCTCTGGCATTACCCCCAAAACTTCTCATGCCATGTCCTGGGGAGTGTGGCGTGTGGCACTGGAAGGGGGCCTCCCTTAGACACATGTATTATCTGCTTTGCTTTTCTCAGCTGCTTAGAAAATTGCCTGCCATGGTTAATCTGTCCAGGAGCGCTCCCCATCTATCTCCCTGGGGACTAGTACCTTCTCCTTCCTTCTAGTGAAGGGGACGGGGCAGGGGACAGGGATGCTGCTGGTACCTTGCAGAAAGAAATGGCAGTGAGAGGTGGAGGAACATCCCATGGGTGGCACCATAGACCTAACACCAACGGGCAGAGTCAACAGAGCAATACCAGTGGGGAGAGCAGAAAGGTGTCACCCACACTCAGGTTGAAAGCTGTGGTGTACCCCGGTCCCTTCTGCAGCCCTGTCTGGGGCACAGCCCAGGAAGGACTGTGACGTGGGTTAAGGCACAAAGGGCAGGAGCCACCTGAACCTCCTTGGTCCCATCCCCTCATCTCCATCAGCAAACTGTGCCCTGGCCAAGGTGGAGCAGGATTGGGGTGTGAGGCGGGGAAGGGGTGACCCTGTTCTCAGCCACCAGCGAAGTTTGCTAGCAGTGGTGGCAGGGCTGTAACTCTCCCCCTGGTAAACACTCAGGGGTTCCTTCATTCAGGCAGATTTAAAAGGAAATCCAATGCGCGTTTACAAGCTCCCAGCCCATTAACGAACGGGTTCATAAAGCAGCGAACAAAGGCTAATCAATATGCTGAGTGCAGGGGAGAGGGGGCCTGAAAGCATTCACTAATCAGGGGGACGCTGCCAGCCTTATAAATAAGAAGGGTCTCTCTGAAGGGGAGTGGGCCCAGGGAGCAATTTGGCACCTTTCATCTCCGGTCTCCCCTAAATGCCTCT
Organism: Dromas ardeola; assembly: GCA_013398915.1. Lineage (NCBI taxonomy): Eukaryota > Metazoa > Chordata > Aves > Charadriiformes > Dromadidae > Dromas > Dromas ardeola. Next base: position 203,221 of record VYZM01000919.1, on the reverse strand, counting down.
CTCCAGTAATGAGCCCACCGCTCCCCTTCCTCCCCAGCACCGAGCAGAGCGAGGAGGAGGAGGCAGGCGGAGCTGCTGCTAATGGTGACTTGCCACAGGGATCAATAGACGGGAAGCAAATTAACTGGGCTCCCGTGGGAGGGGATTTGTCGATATGCGGGGTGGCAGGGAGTGACACCGGATCGCATGGCTGTGCCGCTTTGCAAATACCAGCCTGTAATGAACCCCCGAGGGAGCAGGAGGAAGGGGACCCTCCTGCCTGTCTGGGATGCTGCCTTCCCTCACCTCGTCCTCCCATTAGCATACACACCGCTTTGATTTTTCCCGCTAACGAGTTCCTCGCTGCCTCTCTCTGTCTGTGAGGTGCTGCTCCCTCCAACAAAACTTCTCCTGTACATGGCCCTGGGAAGAGGGGATGGTCCTTGGAGCCCCAACTCAGGGCCCCTCACAGAGGGTGACCTGGGGGGCTTTGCCTTAGGACATCTCTGAACCCTTTCCTAAGAGGCTGGCAGCCTCCCTGCCCTAGAAATATGACATGTGCTTGAAAAAAAAGCCCTGGCCTCTTTTCTTAGCCTCATGGCACTGTGCTGTGAGGTGGGGAGGCAGGCGAGGGGAGGGCTTAGCCAGGTGTTCTTCTATTGACTCCTTCCTTCTCCTGGGCCTGGGGTAAGAGGGACTGCTTGTTCGGGCAATGGAGCTGGCAAGGCATGGTTGTTTCTCTGCCAAGCCTAGTGACTTGGTCAATCTTTGATTTTTTTGTTGGCACTCCCAGAGACTGAGGTGTCCTCAGGCCCTTCTGCTGGCATAGAGGGCTGGAGGAGGAGATTGCTCCCAGCCAACTACTCCACAGAGCAACCTCATGGACCTGGGGTTGCCACAAGGCTGGAGTTACAGACCAAGCCTCTTCAGTAGAAACTGATGCAGCCTGTCTGGACTGTTGCTTGACCCCGAGCTTCTCCAGCTACAAAGTTAGGGGGACAGCCCTAATTACAGAGGGGGTCTCCTGCCTGCACTCCTCACCTGCACATGGGGAGCCTGGCACTGCAGGTGTTAGTCCTGGGGTTCAGCGCTCGAGCTGGAGCCAGCAGAGCAGGTGGGAGGGGGGTGAGGAGAGATAGCCTGCTGGACCAAGCCTGGCTGGGAAAGGGCAGGAGCTGCAAGTTTTGGCACCTGCTGGAGGTGTTTTGAGCAGGAAATCTGTGCACAAGTAGTGCTTTTAACAACTGGAACAGATTTCATTATCTTCATGGTCACATTAGGCAGTCCTGGCAGGAGGGTGGGTGGATAGGAAGGACAGCAGCAGGGGAAAACAGTGGGCTCAGAAAAGCAACTCCTGAGCACATACAGAGAGCAGGATGACCCTGCTGGAGTGTGAGTCATGTCTGCAGAGCAGATCCATATTTAGTACCTCTCCTTCACTGCAGACTTCAGGGCGCAGTGTAGCAAGACATCAGTCAGCTGCTGAGACAGCCAGGGACTGGATTTCCCAGGGCAGTCAGCCAAGAGGAGGGAGCCTTGGACTCCTGGAAACCACCGCCAGCCTCTTTGCAAGGCAAACCTTGCATTCGGACAATGCCGAGCGTTCCTCCTGGAGCTGACCAAGGAGACCCTTATGATCCTGGAGTTGGCCCAAAGCAGAAGTCATGAGAGGGGCCTGAGTCCAGTGAGTTTTGTGGAAGACACCCAAGTTCCCTGGGTGGCTGGGGAGAGGGTGGGCATGTGTGTGCTGGAGGTGCATCGCTGAGCACACAGAGGTGGGCATCCCACACCTCTAGCTCTTGCCACCGGGGGAGCAGGAAGCGGGATGGAGGCCACCAGCCTCTTCTGTGTCCGGCAGCCCTGGCAGCATTCTGTCAGCAAGCAATCTGAAGGAGCAGGGGCAATCTCCTGGCTGTGCTGCCTATGCTGCTCTGGCAGGGAAAGTTCTCGCTGTGCGGGGAAGGGCAGCCCCTCCTCAGCATGCCTGACAGCTCATGCCCTGGCGGCCTCATTTGGTGCAGATCCAGCAGTGAGTTCAAATCGCATTTAATTTTGCCTGCACGCACAAAAGAGGAAATCCCGTTGTTTCTGCTACTAGCTGCTTGACTGGCTGCCCAAACAAACAGGCAAGATAGTGACCCTGGGCATCTCTGCTGAGCCATGGCCAAGGCTTGATTGAGCAAATGAACCTGCAGACAGAGAACAGAAAAGGCCAGAGTTTTGCTCTGCCGTGGCTGTCCTCCCTCCAAATGCCGCTGGCACCTGAAGGAGCGGGGTCCCCTAGGCAGCATTCTTCCTGGGAAGCTGAGGGGGCAGGAACAGGACCAGCTTTATTGTGGGGGGAGAAGGGAAGGGAGTCCTCATTTGGGAAACCAGAGCACCAAGTGGTCGGCACCTTGCTTGCAGGAATGAGAACAGTATCTCTTTGGGAGGCACCCGTTGTCCATCCCCTGGGACTACAGCTTGTTTGCCTGCCGCCCTTCTCTGCTTCCCTCTCTGCTCATGGCCAAAGTGCCCAGTGTCTGTGTGCATGCCTAGGAAGGTATGCTCAGGAACATGCTGTTAACAATTTGAAAATGATCCTTCCTTCCCTCCTTCTGTCTCTCCCTCACTGCCTTCTGCAGCCTGCTTTCTCATCCCTTCATCTCTCCTTCCCATCTCATTGCTGATCTCCGCCTGCCTTCCTCATCCTCCCTCCTGTCTCTTCCTCCCGTTTAATCTCGTCTTCCCTCTGCAGCAGCGCTGTGCCTTTCAAGCAGCCTATTGAAGAGACTTGCCAAAGGAGCCATTAGTTGGAAGCAGAGCGGAGGCCTGTGATGCTGAAAACAAAAGGCACAGTGGTAGAGAGTAGGGAGGGAAGAGCCGGTCTGTATTATACAGCTCTTCTCCGCTGCCAAGTTCAGAGTGACCCCCTTGCTATGCATCAATCAGCCACGCTGTGACAGCCATTTGTGAAATGAGTTCAAACAGTCCCATTTGCATTCCCTAATGAAGACAGAAACCCACAGAGCCCCAGACACATTGCCCCCGCCCCTCCTTTCAGCCCCAATATGAGAAGCATGAGCATCTGCTGGGGTTTCTTCTTCCTCTAGAGGACAGCACCTCTTGCTGGGAGTGAGGAGAGATGAAGGTGTGTGAGCATGAGGAAGAGGGACCTAAGAGAAATCTAAAGGTGACAGCAGAGGCTGGCAAGCTCCTGGCTCTTTCAGGCTGTTAGGAAACAGGTGAGAATGAGTGTATTGCCCCAACAAAAACACATTGCATTGTTGACATAGCAGGGGCTGCATGTGAGGCTATCTCATCTCTTGGTCACTGTTAGCAATAAGGAAAAAAGGTCTGCATACAAGAACAGAAAATAAGATTGGATTGTATTCCCTGCATCTCTGTGCCAAAGCCCTTTGAGGTTAAAATGATGTCTGGATTTGGAGACAACTTCTACTGGGACAGTTTGGCAGGATCTTCTGGGCATTATCGCTATTCTTCCAGCAGCAGTGAAGTCTGACTCCTTCCCCTGCACAAAGCTCTGCCCTAGCAAAGAGCTAGTGTGTGCCCTCAGGTCTGCTTGCTCTTTCTGTGGCATCTGTGGCCGTGGAGTGCCTTTGCTTGGGCAGAGGGATGGTGCCCGCAGGATGGCTGGAGTTCTGTGTTCAGGGCCTGTGTACTGCAGCCAGTAAAATACTGGGATGCTAGAGACAGAAGTCCATATAAGCAAGTGCTCAGGATTAAAAAAAGGCAGCTTTGTATCACTCTTCACCTGTTAAGTGCTTTGAGATCCTTGAATATAACATTTGATATAAATGCAAAATTATTATTATTCTGCAAAAAATTATTCATTTCGTTCCATTATACTCACATGCACCACAGAGTACATTCTCATTGCCAAGCATTTGTGCATAATCTCTAGAGTGGGGCTTGTCTGATGTGTTTATTCAGTGTAAATAAGTTAAATGCTGGGGAATGAACACTTCTACTAATTGGATTTATTCTTGTAAATTTAATGCTATTCTAGCCAAATGTGCCATCAAAAATGTGCATTATTTTGTTCATCTGCATGGTCACCATTGAAATTCAGAGAAAGCAACTGAAATCCTAGTGCATGGCTAGAGGAAATGGTCTTCCCAGCAACCCATGGAAATACTGTGTGGAATTTCAATATTTGTATATCCAGAATGACTACTTGTGTTCTTATAATAGAAGGATCAGTGACTGCAATTGTAATGCTGAAATGTGCCCACTGTGAGAGAAAGTACAGTTGCTTAGTTTTTCTTACTTCTTGCATATGGATTCCTTTGAGGCTTAAGAGTCCCTGTGCTTGTTCTCCACCCAGAGAGGATTTTAAAGTAAAGAGGAAAAGGCCAAGGTAAATCTATAGGTTTTTCTATACCTATGTTTTATGTACATTGTAAGAATCATATCCAGGCATAACTCAGCACCAGTCAGGCATATTTTGCTCTAATTCAAGCTGTTTTATAGCTCTTATGGAGAACTGACAGCAATGAACGAGCTGTTTGCGAGGACACTATTAATTGATTTGGAAGTCCTGAGTGCAGGAGTTTCTTTTTATATCTGAGTGCTAGGAGGGTCTCTTAATGTTTCTTGAAGCTTTTCATCCACGTCTCACACCACAGTGGGTCATATATCTGCAGAAAACCTGATGTGATCCTTTTGAGCCTGTTGCGTGGCAGTTCAATGAGATGGTTCGGAGGTGGAGGAAGCTCCTGCTAGCCCTGCCGTACGAAGGAAAATAAAGCAAAGCAGAGAACATCATTATGCCATTGCCTATGTGCTGAGTAGGGTATACAGCTCTGGCTTCTCCAGCTCAAATGTGGTTTATATAATAGAGCTAAAAAAGGCTCAGAGCAGGGCAGAAGCAAGGATGACCAAAGGTGGGGAATGACTTGAGTGTGAAAAATGATTAACTGGGCTAGGACTCCCATGCCTGGAAGAGACAGGTGAGGAGCTATGAAATTGTGAGTACAGTGGAAAAGGAGAACAAAGAACAATTGTTCATTCCCAGCATCAGGACTGGGGAGAGGTCAGAGGGAACTGTCAGGCAGCAGTTTCAGAAGAGACCAGAGGAGGTGGCTCCACGGCAGGGGCATTGCTGAACTGTGAAACGCCTGGGCAATGGGCATCTGGAGCGTCCCAAATGTGACTGGACAACTCTGTGGAGGAAAAATACATCAGGAAGTATTAAACACAGGAATGCCATGCGTGACCCAGGATGTCTCGAAGCTAAACGTGGCTGGGAGAGTAATCTGTGGAAATCTCACAGCATGCTTGCCCTGCCTTCATCTGCTGCTGGTTGGAGACAGGCTGTTGATGAGATGTGGCTCTGGTCTTAACTGATATGATCGTTATTGCAGTTTCATGCCCATTGCTCAAAAAACACCCTACGGCAGTCAGCTCAGCTTTAAGAACACTAAACTTTAAAGAGTTACGTAACTATTAACTGCTTTATCTTCATGCCATTAAGTATCATTAGGTCCCTACTATGGGTTTAGCAAAACCCCGATGAGCCAAGAGGGAGAAATAATTGCAGCCCGTATGCCTGAAATCATCCATCCCACTAAGGACTGCAATTCAGCTCATGAGCCGTAATCACATCAATTAACCTTTGTTCCATTTAACATTAGGAGGGCCATAGAATTACAGTTTTTGTAATTAACCTCCTAAATAGGGATGCATCCAAAACAAAAAGAGATCCCTATGTTTCCCAGGCCCATGTAAAGGCAGGGAGAGAGCGAGGTGAGGGTTATTAAACAAAAGCAAAGAGGGATTAATATCCACTGAGCTCTGTTGTTGCTTTCCAAGGGGAAGGGCTGCTCTGAGCCCTCTGGCCTCAGGAGCCTCCCGGACGAGTGGCAGTGCTGCACCAAGAGCCTTGGATCCAACACCAGGTAACGGAGAGACCCGAGATGGGGAATGAAGAAAGAGGGAAGCTCCCAGGGCCTAAGTAAGGGTGAATAAAGGAAGGTCGCTCCCCAGAGAGGTGGCTGGTGTGGTACCCCAGCCCTTCCAGGAGTGGGTGCCTAGCTGAAGATCCATGGGCTGCTTAGGACTTGGTCTCTGCTGCCCCGTCAGAGGGTCAGATGGTAGAGCTGGCCTTAAGAGGGGAAAAACATGGAGCAGCCATTTAAAGGGACAAATGGAGAAGATTCACTGAGCAGCAATGGGAAAGTAATTGAGCTAAACTGAAATGTAATTGGAAAATAATCATGGTGAGCAGCAGTTTAACACATTTTATTGTAATCTGAACAGAAGTCGCTTTATGAGTTTGTGTTCAGCCCCATCTTGGGGCTTGTGGTGTGTTGTCTATAGCGTAGACAAAAGACTTTTTTCTGTGGCTTGGGACTGAAGCCAGAAACAGACTCTGCTCCCTCATCCTCACTGCCACCTCTTTCTCCATATGCAGTGCTGGGGCAGAGCGGGAGGAGGAACCTGGTTTCTCCAGCAGCGTGGGAGAAGGATGGTGGTACCACCCACAGCAGGAGGTGGTGGCTGCTGGCAGGGGGGGAATGATGCTGGAAGACCCCACTTGCTTACTCCATGCTAGTTGAGAGTATTTTCTGTCCGTGCTTTCTGTGTGCTGTTCCGCTCCAAAGCTGCTTATGCAAAGCGTTCAATAAATACCCCCTGAAACATGGAGGAGATGAACAAGGTAATGTGAAGAATAATGAAATGTCCCTCAGCCTCTGGGGAAGCAGTATTGACCAGCCATGGAGAGAGTTTGTAATGAGGCCCACTTTACCCAGAGAGAACAGTAATAGCCTTCCCTTCCGCAGCCCCCCCCTCGCCATCCCCGTAAATTGTGTTTGCTCAAGAAAATGATTTGTGCAGGAAAGGAGCCAGGCAGCAAGTGCAGACTGGAGGGGCTGGTGTGGAGGGAAGGAGAAAGGTTGGGGGAGGGTCATGGGCCAGATGCGTCTCCCTAGGGTCAGTCACTGTTGCAGACAAAGTCTGCTGTTTAAAATGCCCCTCTGCACCCTGCTGGCCCAGGATCCCAGAGGCAGGAGGCTTTGGGAGTGTGAGAGCCAGAGCTGGAAGCAGGGAGTGGATCCTGTCCTCAGTGAGTGCAACCCTTGTCCCAGTCGTGTTTTCCCCTCGCCTCACCCACATCTCTCTGTCCACACCTCTGTTCTTTGTGCAGATGATGGGACCTCTGCACCAGTCCCACTCTGTCCTGACAATTACCCCAGCTCCTGAGCAATGCCTCTGCCCCCAGCCCCTGCTCTGCTGCAGGAGGCTCGCAGGATGCCTCTGGATTCAGTGCGCTCGCACGCTGGATTCACTGGCCACTATCCTCTGGCCCCTGTACTCACCACTGTCTGCTGTGGAGATCCACTGAGCTGTGGCAGAGCATCTGGCAGAGACTGAGTTCCTGGGCAAACCATCAGCCCCAACAGGAGTGTAACCCAGGTTAACACTGCATGCTCAGCGACAGGGCTGCAGTTTTCCACCCACAGCAGCTCTTGTTTCCTAGCCCATGGCCCCAGGTTCTCAGCAGCTTCTCACGCACCACAATGTCTCTCATTTCAGCAGTCATGGAGATTTCTAGAGCGCGCCAGCTGCTCATCTGGTTTTGACTGTGCTATCTGTTCAAGGCAGCATCCTGTCTACATTAACCTTTACTATGTTATACCTGTGCCTTCCATTCCTCATTTCCATTCCTTGCCCCCTTGTTATCTGGGGAGGCAACAGGTCTCTGTCACTTTGCCTTGCTGTTCTTCCTGTTCATTTCTCTGCCTTTTACTGTCAGAGCTTCCTTTGCCCGCTCCCTCCTTGAGCAGCATCCCAGTTGGGACTGGCATCTCATTAGACTGCAATTCCCTTTGCCTTGGTCCAGTGTACAAAGTGCCAGGGCATCTCAAATTGAGCTGGGACTCTTGTCTCACAGACAGCAAGGTCACTGCAATCCAAGGAGCTCCTAAGCCTGTGTGTATATGAGGCGGCCCACATTCACACAGTGCAAAAAGGAGCTCTGCAAACTTTAGAGCTATCAGAGTCCTTAAGCTGGTGCATCCAAGCACCCACACACTGCATCATTTCTTTGGCAGATGGAGGAGGAATAAGGGTTTATTTTCATTATCATTATTATTGTATCATTTATTTCCCCAGTGATGTCCAGAGGACAGACTCCTTCCTTCCTCCATGTCAGGAATCTGCTAAGTGCGTCTGGGACATGTGAGACTTGAGTGTGTGGTAGATCAGATACATGGTGTTCTTCTTCCCTGCTACACTCTGACGTGTCTGGTATATGGTCAGTCCTGACTGGGTTTTTCAAAACTTTGTGGTGTCCCCCATGGTCTCACCCTGGCCCTTGGGCAAGGTGATTCTCCCCCTGAGATGTGGAGAATACCACGCTGGCACCCTCAGGGAGTGTCCATCTTCCCCCTCCAGGCAAGGAACAGAGGGGTTATGTTTCACCGTGCCCTGGAGAAAATGCTCTGGAAGCTGTCAGCCTAAAGCAAATTGGAAGAGCCCCCCTACTGTGTTCAATCTGTTGATTAAAACAACAGCTGATCTTATTGTCATTCCTAACAGATCAGCGCTGAGTTTTCCAAGGCTGCTGCTGAGCCCATTGTTAGTTTGGCTGGTTGCAATGATCTGAATGTATCCTAAGGGTTTTTGTTTTTGTTTTTTTTCTTATGGTTTTGAGCCTGCTCAGAAAATAACTTCTTTCTCATTTTATGTTCATTGAGGTTTCATGTGGAGGAACCTGCCGACCTGGCAAAAAACCTTTGGTCATGAGTTGCTGAGGGATGCTGAAGCAAATCAAACTAAACCAAACTCCATGAAATCAGAAAAAGATAAGTTAGGGCCAAACCAGACCAGATTCAAACAGACCCCATCAGACTAGCCTCAGCCAGACCAAACCAGAGACCTACCTTGACTTGAGCAGACCAGACTAGACATATTTGAATTAATTTTTGAGTTAAGGGGAACAGAAAGGCCTTTGGGCAGGGGAATCGAAAGGCATTTTCTTTCCTACTTCCACTGGCTCCAGGAGGAGCCCTGCTCTGCTTTCCGTGGGAAGTAGGCCTTCTGTTCAGGTGCAGAACTCCCTAAGGTGAGATAGTTGCTTGGAGAGCTTGCCACAATGCCACAGCATTTCAGGGCAGACCACTTTTCTTTCTGTAGCAAAAGCCAAATGAAAGCAGAGACTCATCCTTACCCATTATTTACAGCCTTAGGAATCTCTGGAAATGACATGGGAAATGGTACCCATCAGTATCACAACACTGACTGTGACCTTTCTGCTATGGTTGGTGCCAGATGCTAACCTTGATTTCCTCCTACCTGGAGGTGACACACAGCCCTGATCTAAATGAAGGGGTTAGGAAGCTGTGTCCCTATGCCATATGATCACAGTCAGCAGCACTGATTCATGGCCTCGCTGGTCTCCACACAATGAGGTATCCAATGGCAATCCCGAACAGGAGCACTGAGTGTTAAATGGAACAGCTCTTTGGAAGACTGGGTATTTACCAGACTGTCGTTATCCATTGAAGTCCTTATGATTTTTTTCCCATAAAACCAAGGAAACAAACAAACAACTCAGCAGAAATAATTTTCTGCATTCTCAACAGTTTGGATAAAATCTTTGGTTTTAGGCCCCCTCTTCTTCCCCATGCTTCAAGTTGAGCTTGTTACTTTTCCCAGCTAATTAGCATGCAGCCTGCAGGTTCCACAGCATCAGCTAAATATAAACCATCCTTTTATTTTTTCCTTTTGTTTGAGGGCTGTTGACAGAGTTTTTTGTTCACTTGAAAGGTAGAGGATTAGCCATGTGCGGTTCATTCCTCATGTCTGTCTCCTGTCATCAGAGGACAGTGGGTCCCATCCATTAGCCAGGCACATGTCCAAGGCAATGCATTGGGCATGGCTTCAGACAGGACAATGTCACGGTCAGACTCAAGGGAATGAGCTCCTGGGCTCTGACTTGGCCACAGTCTAGTGCTGAGGACAGGAGCTCAGCTCTCGTCAGTCCTGGCTTTTCTTCCCTGCCTCTTGACTGTTACAGAGAAGTTACCTTCCTTCAGTGTGTGCTTTGCGTTCTCCACATGGTGTTTTGGGAAAAATCCTGCTTGGGAAGAAGAGTAGCTGAGGTCTATGAATAGGAGAGTTGCACAGAGCTTGATCCCAGTCATCAGCCTTTCGGTTTAACCAGCTGGTACGTGTAAAATTCTATGAGATTTCCTATGAAATTAGCCTCTAGCTGACATGGGGCAATGTTACGTATCATCTCCATGTGCTTTCAGGCTTCTACTAGCAGAGCTGGCCCCTGCATCTGGCCTGTCTGCCGGTTGTAATGCTTTAGGATCAATGAAATTCCAGACTGAGGAAGGATGAACGCAGCCTCTGATGTTAATTTCTCATCATTTGGTGCCCCCTGTGTCCTTTTTATAGCCATTAGGAGGACAGGGTGACATTAAGGGAGACGCAGACTGCATTTCAAAGCCTAAGGGATCCCATCTTGGCTGAACTGTAGCTGACATTTCACCCACCCTGGGCTTTAATGTGCAGCAAAGACCCTCTGGGCATGATACACAACCGTTTTATAGAGCACTGAAACAGAGTATTCTCCAGCTGGGATAATAAAGGAGGGGATTTTTTTTTTCCAATGGCTCCTGTTGGAACATGTTATGGAACCCTTGTAAGAGGCTTTGCAGAGTGCCTTTAAAATTAATTCAAATGGAGTGAGACTTGGTAGAGAGTGAAGTGGAAGAATGGAGAACCTCTAAACCAAGGGAAATCATGAGCATGAAGAAAGCTGTCTGCAGGATTAGATCTCTTTCCTCCTCCCAGCCCACAAAGCAGGTGGCAAGACTCAGTTTCCCCTCCCTGAACTTGGCACACAGGCGGCCAATTTAGCGTCAAGTCGTTGGTCTGGCTTGGTCTGGTTGGTCCCAGTGCACACTCACTACCCTCCAACCACAAATAGCTGGGTGTGGACCCTCAGGGTGACCAGGTGATTTGGCTCTGGTATGATCCCACATGAATGTCACTTTGGCCCTACACCACCTCTGCAGCCAAAGGGTTCCCACTTGCATCCATACCACTCTACTGGCAGGGCTCCTATTTATATCTTTGCTTCCTGTGGGAGGTGGAAACAAACACTGCCATCCCTTATAACATCTGTCCTTCTCCTCTCTAGTGCCGTCTCTGTGATTTTCTCCTTTTCTACCCAGTTCCACTTATCTCCCACCTGTGTTCAGCATCTCAGTAATTTCAGCATGGATGTCCCAGCAGACACTGTTTTGTAGGAATTTATAAAACCACAGAGTCTGAATCTATCAGTTCAAGAGGAAAAACCTTCACCCTGTTGAGCTGATACCTCACCTTGCCTGTGTCCTGCTTACTGATGCTTCATCCCAGCAAGCCCAGAAAGTTGGGCAGTCCACCTTGCATCCCAGTCCCCTGCTGCTGACCCAGGGCTGTGCTTCCTTCACGTGAGGACAGCAAGGGATGAGGGACGAGCCATCTGCTGAGGGGACAGCATCATCAGCAGGCATGAGACAGGGACTTCTGTCCCAGATGTTTGTCTTACTGGCTTTCAGGGCTGTTGGATGTCTGGAAATCAGTAGGTCAATGCTCAAAGTGTTAAGACTGGTAGAGTCAGGGCTCTACACTTTCCGATGCCTAGTAGTTCTGCCGGGGAGCCTAGTGATAAAGAAAGCAGGTGCTTCCTGATAAAGGCTTATTTTCTGAGATAGATTAAAGGGTGAGTATGAGGAGTAAGGGATGGAATTTGAAGATAGGGAAGAGCATGGGAATCTGTATGGGAAGGTCTCTTCTACATGTTAAAGTCTTCTTCAGAGGGAAGAAATAAAAATTAGTCTGGAACCAAAGCACAAGCGAGCTGAAGCCTGCTTTGGCCTTGGAAGAGGGAGTGAGTAAGAGAATAGTGTTTGGGGATCTCCATGGTCTGCCATGGAAGCTTTCTGGTGCAGTATAGGTCTTGTGTCACCTCTGGGCTTTCCAACAGCAGCACAATGGCACATCTGCGGTACTCAAAACAAAAAGAGAAGCTAGAAATCCTATAGCCTGACCACTAGCCCGACTCTGCTATCTTTTCCTTAAATCCAGCCTCATTGCTACACTAGACCCACTAGTTTCAAAACCTTGATTCCTCTGTGCCTGCTCCAAAGTTGATCCGTATGTTAACTGTGCAAGCTGGGGTTTTCAAAGCTGGAAATATGCCTCAGGCTGTTTTAATGTTTCATCTAAAGTGGGTCATTCGTTTCTGAGGAGAAGATTAGGGAAAAAACAAACACTGCTGCTTTGACCACACTGAACAAAATTCTGACAGATGGGTGGTTGGAAAGTGCAGGCTTATATGTTGGAGATGGGAATCGATGTTTGTAAAATACCACTCCGCCTAACTAGAGCTACCTCAGTGAAAAGCCATGCATCTTTGAAAACTTTCTGGCCCATCTATTTTCTGTAGAGACTGGTTGCATCTGGACTGCTTTGTCCTCTGACGCGCCTGTGTATGCTGAGCTTGTTCTACCTTCCCGTGGCTCCTGCAGTCCAGTTTGACAGCACTTCCAACATCTACAGGGCATTTTTTTTTTGGTGCAGCTGTTGCTCTGTTGTATCGTGGTAAAGTTTTCAGTCCACAAAGCATCCTACAGCACTACCGCTAAGAGACGTCTCCCCACCTCAGTGTGCTCAGGGGCAGTCTCCCCTGGGAGTGTGGGGGGGTGAGGTAGGGCAGGAGGCATCTCCCTCTCCAAGAGGTGCCCTGGCTGCTGCACGTGGCGAATGTGGGAAAGGACTAAATCAGGGAAATGCAAAAAGCAGAAGGATGATCGCATGCTGCCCACCCCAAGGGAATAGTTTGCTTTCTTCCTCTGTCACTGAGCTCCTTGCTGTCAGGGAAAGTTTGCATAAAGTAAGATGTTCACTGGGAGCAACTTGTTCCTCTTTTTCTGAGTAATAAGCCTGATTTGTGCTGTCCATTATAACCAGATGGTCACATGCTTCAAACACATGAAATCCCATGTAAACCCTGAAAAATCAGACTTTAAGATTTTTGCAAATCTAGCATCCCAAATTAATGATAATTTTGAATGAATTTGGCTTTGTTTCTGTCCCTCACTTCATCAGGTATGAAGATAAAAAAACCACCCAATTCAACAGGGAAAGTGCTGATGAATAATTCATTAATACCTGTGGCACTCAAACAGTATCATGAGCAGAACTTAGAAAAGGCTTTGAGGAAGGGCTTTATCCTCTGTTGATGTCTGTGAATGAGCCAGAGCCAGAGAGGCTGAGGCAAAACTAGGGGGACTGGAGCAACGGGAGTTAACGTGAGCAAAGGGAAAAGGCTACCTGTCATTATGGTCCCTCAGCCTGGAAACTTCTCCCTGGTCCCTCTGAGGAGACAAGGGATGGGGGTACTTGTCTTGGGGTTCTTGGTGATAGGACTGGAAGGATGCTGAGGAACACCATGCCCTGGTACCCAGGAATGGACCAGAAGGGGCTAAATAAATGGGCCACCTCCATCACAGCATCCCATCTTGTAATTCCCTCCTAGAAAGGAGCACAGGGCTGAAGGGAAGAGACAAATGGCCTTCCTGGAGGGAATGCGGTATTAAAAAAAGGAACTCCACTGAGCCCTGGCTCTGCTCTGTGTTTCAAGCTGCAAGGCAGGACAATGTCAGCTAACTCACCCATCACCATGCTGCTAGCCTCCATCGCTCCTGCTCCTCGTCCAACACACACCCAGGCGTTAGACTAAGAGCAGTCTGCTTGTGCTATCACCCCAATTACAACTAGCCTGCAAAGGAAGGAAGAGCATATGTTAAATATTTAAGTAGCGTATAGCCATTAAGCACTTTTGAGAAATTTCAGCTTGGGTGTAAAAACTTACTGAACTGCTAATCAGTGGATTATATGCCAAACTGTACTTTACATCAACAGAGTGGATTACACGCTTGTGCACACAGTGCGAGGCAAAATTATCCCAGAGCTCTGCTCCGCAGTTGGGCTCTCTCCCTCTGTTTCTGATCCCCACATAAACAGTTTTCTCAACCCCTAGCACTCTCTGTCTTTTCCCTTAGTGCCTTGAGATGGTAAGTTATTGAAAGGTTTAATTTCAAAAGTTGACCCTGCAAAAGGGTAGGAATTTTCTGAGAGGCGACTCACATGTGCAAAAAAAGAACTGGGTGGTTTGGCTAGAATGGGGTGGTTCTCCAGCTGCTGGGCAATTCAAAACATCTGACATACTTTTTCATATGGCACGGTGGTAATATCAGCTGCCTCTATCCCACAGAAGTCCATTACTTATCAAAAAGATCAAAGTGATCTAAGTGATGGGAACAATCCATCTGGAGGATTGGATGGAGGCAATACACATCCTCAGATGGTCCAAGTGCCTGAACTCAGGTGACTCCGACTTCTTCCATGATATATTACCAGAAACATCAGGACATGGATCTGCAAGTGTCTCTTGACTGTGTTAGCTCTTGGTGGACAGCCTAGGTGAGGTCAAGCAGTAAGGTACTACTTTGCACCAGGTCAGAAGTTACCTGCTTGGGAGAGAAGTATGTTTTGCAATAACCTGAGCAGTTTTGAGCTAATATTTTACCATGAAAATGCCACAGCAATGGGGTTTTCCACCAGAAAGCTCCAATTTATTGAAACCCAGAGTGTGCAGCAATAAGAGCTGACTTCAGTGAACAGGAAAGAAATATATGCGCAAGAGTATACATTTGTAGGGAAAGAAATGTTCCCAGATTGTCAAAAACATGAGGATATATTTGGGGCTTTCAGTTTGCAGCAGCTTTCCATTCTTGAAATGTTAGTTAATTCATATGTAGAAGAAGGAATTAAAAAAAAAAAAAAGCCATGAAAGCTGTAAAGGTTGAAGAGGCTGTATGAATAAAGGTCCATAGCCTTGGAGCTGTGTGAGAAGCACGCTCACCGCACAAGAGCCGGGCTGTCTGGCAGGGGAGTGATATTTCTTATCTCATCCTCGGAGCGCTGGGGCAGGCTCTCAGCCCCGGAGTGTCAGCCAGCTGCTGGCCAAGGGCTTCTCCTGAGCATCTTCCTTCCAAAGGGCCATTTGGCAAGGAATGGGCACGTTGCCACTGGGCAAAGGGAAAGATGCTGTGGCTTCCTTCCCTGCTGCTTTCCCCTCCCGAGTCACAGCTGGATCCATCCCTTTCCCTCTCTGGCTGAGGGGAGGAGAGAGGGGAAGACATGCTGGCAGGGAGGGCCGGGTGATAGCAGCCTGTTTGTAACCCTTGATAAATGCCATGGTGCAGCCAGCGTGAAATGAAGAAATATTGCTTCTGGTAAATATTTATTTTATATCAGAAATTAGCATACCAAATGTAATTAAAAACAACTTTATGTGCACGTGCCCCCCCCTCCAAGTCTGTCAAATGACACCTTAGAATAACTAGTCATAAAGAATGTGGCCTAATTAGCAAGCATCCCAGCCTACTGTTGCTGTTTGATAATTACCCTACAATGAGCTTCTGAAATTAGGATTTCATTCCCCCCCTCTGCCCTCCTCCAGCGGAAGCCAGCGCTGCCTGGTTTTCCTCCTCTCCACTTTTATTTTACCTTTCTCCTGGTGAATACCTGAGTGCCTCCGTGCCAGAGCCAGCTCAAAATCCCTCGCTTTGCTGAGCTGGGGATGTGAGTGGCACCTGTCAGCAGAGGCATCCCTGCACAGGGGGTGGTTTTTGGAGGGCAGGTGCTGGAGTTTCACCTGGGCTCCTCATCTCCTCGTTCAGGCACCTGGTAGCTGGGTTGGGATGCAAAGAGCAAGGGGACAGGAGGACTGGGATGGGGGGAGACAGGGGAGAGGCATAGGGAGGAGCAATTAGAAAGGTCTTAAGACAAACGGGAGAGTAGTTAATCCCGATCTGGCGTGTGGCTGCTTAATTGCTCATCCTGGGGCTGCTCGGGGAGCACCGGCATGCAGTGAGCCTGCTGCCTGCACACACCAGGGTGTATGTGAGATAAAAACCGGTTTTAAAGAGGGTTTACAAATCCTAAATCCATCAGAAATGACCCATCAGTGGCAGAAAAAAAAAAAAAGAAAGAGACCAGATGGTGCTTTGTGAAAACCTTTCTCATTTTGTTGCCAGAGTAAAAACAAGGCTGCCTTCCCCAGCCCTACGCAGGCTCTGAGACCAAGGAAAGGGGCTGCCGGCTGCCATGAGCCCAAGGTTTGTGGGTATAAGTGGTTCATTTTCTCCCCCTGAGATTTTGGATTATCCTGTTGTGATCATAGAATCATCTAGGTTGGAAGGGACCTTTAAGATCAACGAGTCCAACCATTAACCTAACACTGCCAAATCCACCACTAAACCATGTTCCTCAGCACCACGTTTACCTGTCTTTCGAATACCTACAGGGATGATCCCCGCTGGTCATGCTCACGTGCAGCCCTGTCTCACCTTGGCCCCTTCCTTGCAGATCCATCGCCCCCCCCGGAAGCAGGGTTCCCAGCGACAGGGCGGGTGGAGGACGGTCCCTGGGGCAGGTCCTCAGGAGACCTAGCGGGGACTCACCACCTGCCTCAGACAACTCCAGTCTGCCTGTCTCTGCCCGAATGAGCCACTTTTTCCCCTTCTCCCTAGGGGAGGGGACAAGGTGCTTTTAGGACCTGATTCATCTGACTTATTATAGACGTCGACTTTAGCGTGAGACAAATAACGTCATGGAAAAGCCTGTATTCTTCACTGACTAAGCAGAGACCCCAGGGTGACTTGCTCAGATAAAGAAAACAACAGTGAAATGAATCCTGTTCTGAGATCTTGTTTTCCCACAAAGAGAGGCTAACCAAGACAAAGCAGGGGAGAGGGGCAGCTAGTATTAAAGAACAACAGAATTAACTATAATGGGAAGCATTTCCCAAGAGACTTTTCAAAAGAGGCTTTTCATCAGCGCACGAGAGAGGCATTGGCTTTGTCTGGCTTTGTCTGGGATGCTTTAGCAAAAGGAATGAGGGCACGAAGAGCCAAGATTTTGGAGAAAGCAGCAGCCGAAAGGGTCACACTGGAGCTGAGTTCCCTGGAAATTCAGAAGTGATGCTGAGGCACCCTCAGCTCCATTGGCACAGTGGTGGTTTTGATAGCTTGGTTGGGAGGGAGAGGCATAAGAGAACCAAGGGTTTTGGGAAGTAACCTTGTGTATGTCTGGAAAGAACAGGTCTATTCAAGCCATCCTGCTATCTCTAAGGGCAGGAGAAAAGCTTTGTCCTACCCACCCCTTCCATCCCATGTGGGACCAGAGACCTCAGATCCTAGTGTCGGTCACTTCTCAGTGGTGTGCCTTGGGTACACTGACCGGCACACTGGGAGGGCAGCTCAGTGGGAGCTGGGAAGAGGGAGGTTGTAACGAGTTTGCTGTGTCTGGAAATGAGGAGGGGCTTTGAGCAGATAAACGGCAGTAGGGGCTATGACCCTCCTTGCCTGCCAATGCCGAGTCACATTTTTTATGAAGTTTGAAACTGGGTTTGATGTGCCCAGAGATGGTTCCCCCGCCAGACTCTGCCCTGCCCGGGGCACGCTGGAGTTGTTGCATGTTTCCAGCCCTGGGGTTGGCTCTGAGGCTGGGCTCTGAAGCGCTGTAGGTACCATGAAGAACATGAAAAGCACTATGCTGCTGGTGGGCTGAGACGTGCTGGCAGCCAGAAGCAGGGTGGAAGGCAGAAAGAGAGGTGAAGGAACCTGGCTGGCTTAGAAGAGCCTTCCTGAGGCTCTGCAGTAGCCTTTGTCCCTGTGCTGGTGATGCTTGTCAACTTTATGGAGACCTCCTCCTCTGCTCTGAGAGCGCAGGGAGGATCTCCATGCTGACATTGCAAATGCAGCAGCCCCAGGCACTGGTTTCCTAATTGCTGTGCCTGGCTGTGTCCTCTTGGGGATCCAGCAAGGAGGGCTATTGAAGATAAAGAAGGCTGGCGTTTCATTTAAGTCATTAGAGAGTTCCTCAGGGAGCTGGAGGGGAGACAAAGTGAGAGGGATGGAGGGGGAGAGGGAGGGAGAGGCAGTGTGAGAGGAGGAGACAAGGAGGGAGTGAAGGAAGGTGTGGGCGAAACAGGATGGAAATATGGTGAAAGTATCTGGAAGGAAAAAAAAAGATAAAAGGAGAGGAGAGAGAAAGGAGCATGGATGAGGGAGGGGGGGTGTGGGGTGTGGTGATGGAAGAAGGATGCCTCCATGTCAGAGGATGAGAAAAAAAGACCTGATGCTTACCGAAAGCAAGGAGCAGGAGCACTGCAAGCCCCTTCCCTGCAGTGTGCTGTGCTGGAGCCCTGTGGCTGTCGGCTTCTTCCACCCCTCTTCCCTCCCTTTCACGTGCTCTTTGTGCCACTTGCCCAGTCTTTCTTCTCCCCCTAGTCCCCCTTCTGCAGTCATCTCCCTCCTCAGACTTGGGCAGCATCAGACAGACTTTTAATCTGGGATATTTCACATGCCTTTTATTTTAATTCTGACAGCAGTAAGAGCAGCACTTTTTCTTTCTTTTGCTTTTTTTTCCTTTTGCTTTTTTCTCTTCCTTTTTTTCCCTTTTAAATTTCTTTCTTCCTTTCTTCCTTTCTTCCTTTCCCTTCCTTTCCTGCCTTATTTCCTTCTCTCTTTCTCTCTCTCTCTCTCTGTGTCTCTCTCCTTCTCTCTTTCTCTCTCTCTCTCTCTGTGTGTCTCTCTCCCTGCATTTGGACTCCCGAGCCCATCTTCTACCTCCCCCTTTCCCAAGGGAGGGAAGCAGGCAGCCCCTTGCAGAGGAGGAGAAGGAGCCGACTGGCAACGGGGTGAGCTTGTCATTGCAGACTCTACTCTCAGGAACTTCTAATTGGAAATGGTTGGCTTGTTTTCTTTGGAAATATTTTCTGGTTTTAAAAAAATGACTCTTTTCTATATACTTTTTTTCGGGTACCAGATTGTTGTTTCTGTCAAACATTATGTTTTGTAGATGGAAAAAAATAACAAATATGTATAACAAATATGTACTCTCTTTTCTTCCCCTTTTTCCACATGAGGAAAATGAGAGAAAGCTCAGCAAAAATGACATGTCTGAAAAAGTGAAATGTTTTCATGGATTATTTTGAAGAAAGTGATTTTTTTGTCATGGTTGCAGAGCAAAAGAAAAAAAAAAGACAGTTTTGATGAATTCTGCTGGCATTCTGAATAGACAAAGGGAAATAGCCTCGCTGTAGCTATTTCACTGCTATCTTGCAGCAGGGGAAACTGAGGCACATACAGCTTCATGGGTTGGCTCAAAGGCAAGCTGTGAGTCTGCAGGAAAGCGAGGCATCAATCCTGGCTTGCAGGCAGTGCCATACCTGAATGTCTTTCCTGCTGGCCATGAATCCCACTCATTTTAGCAGCTCACCAGCTCTGCAAAGCCTAGGGGGCAGGGAGGAACAGAGTTTTGCTTCCCTTGAGGACAGGGGAATGGGAGAGGGGCTGGATTAACCTTGGCAGCTGTGGCTAATTGCCTTACAGACAATTACCTCCTTCCAGCTAAATTGCACCGTGCTTTTTCCCTGCTACACACAGTATATTTGCACCTCACCTGCTCTGGCTGCATTCCACACTGGCGCCGGCTGCACCCTTGCTCTCAGGGCAGCGGGCACACCGGGTAAGAGCTGTGCAACGAAGGACATTTCTGCAAATGAGGAGGCCAGGGAGGAACGGGAAGGAGAAGAAGATTTAATTGCTGGAGCTCAGGATGTTTTCCAGAGCTTGCAACGCAGGCTTTCTCAAATACGGGATGCATCAAACCTAATTGCTCTCCAGGCTGGCCTGCTCCTTAATTAGAAAGTGCTTTAAAGTCCCGTGTCAACTCCCTGCTGATAAAACTGCTTTGCAGTATGAAATGAGAACCAGCTGCCCCAGCAGCTCGCAGCACTGCTGGGGCTGATGCAGGAGCACAGGATGCCTGGTCCTCTGCCTACAGAGAAACCCCACAGGGATGTGGCATTGTTCAAGGGTGCCCTCTGCCTCCAGCCACCCCACCTTTCCAAATGGGACTGTCCCACAGGATGTGTGTGCTTCCCCAGGAATGAAATTCCCTGGACAGAAATCCCAGTTCAGTGAGGACATGAGGGTTTGTTGTGGGTTCCGCTGAAGCTGGACAAAATGAGAGCAGCAAGGGGCAAACAGTGGAGGTGCTGCCTGTCATGGAGATGCCTCTGCATTAGCCCTGGTGTTTGAGCTGGTCCAAGCTGGAGCACATCCATGGGAGCGAAAGGAGGCAAAAAGTCCCCAGAGCAGCCTCCTGCCTCAGAATTTGTCCCCCTCCCCTGCCTTTCCCTGCTCCCCTGTTGTCATTTCCCACTTGGGCGGCTCCACAAATGTCTTAATTTCATGCTTGCTTGTCAGGGCTGCTTTGAGAAACATTTGAATGACATTAGCACAGTTTAAGAGTGTGACAGACTGAGGAGCAGCAGCCTCCTGTGATTGCCTATTCCAGATGGTTAAGTGACAAATCTCACTTCTGATATCTTAACTAGAGAGGTGCAGGAGGGAAACGTCCTTGGGGAACACCAAACCCACCCCACCCTGCTCCAGCTCTGAGCCTTTGTCGGGACCAGGCAGCGGAGGGAGACATGCAACAGATGCCATGTTCTTCAGGGACCCTGGAAAGCTTTCCCCCTCCCTCTGACTTGTTGCTGTCTCATCTCAATTACATGCACAGCCATAAACAGCTCAGACAGACCCAGTGCTTGCTCCTGCAAGTGTCTTTTGCCCAGCAACTCTTCTCACTAGGGTGATACTCTACCACATTACCTTTGAATAGTATTTGCAGTCTCATCGGCATGCGTCAAGCCCCAAACCATCGCAGGATGTTTTGGGGAAGAAATTCTGCATTGACACCGATAGTGAAAGACAAGCATTGCTGGGGGAAAGTTTAGAGTCAAAAGCTGACGTGTGTGTGTGTAAGGAAAATGTAGTCCAGGCTGGTGAAGTCCCTTGCTCAGGGTGACGCTGCAAGCTGCTTGCATCTTGACTGCCTTGCTGAGTCCACCTTTGCTTTCCAGTGCAACCCCTCCTGGGTTGTACCTAATTCCTGGACCACTTCTTATGTCATGTAAGGGTATCCTAGTAGTAGTACCTCTGGGAGTGATAGAAATGCCTTGTAGGACTAGTGCTGACAGGCTCAAACTCTGCTAGCAAGTAAAGCTAGAAGTTTCTGGGTCAGCACAGGGGTGTGTGTTTTTACGGATTGCTGTTACACCTCTTGAAATGCAGCTTGGAGCTGCAATGACCCCAGCTTGGAGCACAGCCTTCCGTTGGAAAGACAGGACAGACAGGACAGGAGGTGGCAGGGCAGGATTTGAAGTGAAATACTTTAAAACTGGAGAGGGGAACTTAATGACCACCTACAGTTGGAGTTTTGTGCTTCCTCTGATGTATAGCAGTGTTACAAGACTTCTAGTGAATATCCTGAATAAAACACTTCCTTTTGTCCATGTGATTTAATGTGAGTTTCCCATCCTGGCTCAGGATCTGGATCCTGAGACAATGGTTTCCTTTCTCACGCTGTAGCAGCAAATGTATTCTGTGTCTGCAGGCCACAGAAAATACAACAGACAAGGTAAATATTGAGAGGCTGTGTCCTTCTGTGCTCACAGTGCTGTTCCCATTGCTATAGTTACAGCCATGTGTGTGTTTGCCTGGTAAATCCCCTCTCCTCCCCTAACCCTCCCCTACCTAGCATCTATTCCCCAGCTCAGATGTCCCAGGGGCAGAGGATCACAGTGGCTTTGCTGCCAGCTCACCTGGCTTGCTTGTGACAATGACCTGGACAGGGAGCTGAGAAGCTTTACTAGTGCTCAAACAGGGAAAATTGTCCATCTTTCCTGCCCTGACGCAGCTTCCCAGCCCTGAAGCAAGGGCTCCCTGCCTCCCGGAGTGAGAAGCTGAGGTCATTGGCAATAGGTCTGGGAGCTGGGAATGAATGACTGATCAGAAAATAAAACCAGAGAGTCCGGGGAGAGGAAGTAAATCCGGCTTTTACTGATCTTACATAAAATAAGAGCAACCTGGTAGTTAGATAATTGCTTTTGTAAAATGCTTGGATTTCAATGTAATGGTTGAAGGTTTCCTGGTGATGCCACATGAATAAATTTGGAGTCTGCGTAGGTACTGCTTTCCTCTCGGTGAGACATTTGCTTTTGGTGGCAGGTGACTGACAATTGCAACAATGCTCTGCTCTGCACTTGCTCTTGCACTTGCACTCAGCTACTGCAGTCCGCCGGCAAGTCTGACTTGCACAGCTCTGAGAAATGCTCGCAGGAGGCATCCATCAGCATCCTGGTCTCTGCCTGCCTTCCCCCTGTTGCGTTGGAGCACATCTGTTACTTCAGAAATATCCCTTGAGCCTCTTTTAAATAGAAATACATGGGAATTGGTATACGGTGCTGAAACCCTGTCTTCTGCCCTCTGCAGATGGGAGGCAGAAATGGGGTTGGATCCAGCTAGGATTACTCTGGATGGTTGAAATGGTTCCCGGGCTGGTCCCAGAGGAATGATAGGCAGAAGCATGCGTGCAGGGGGAACAGACCTCTAAAACCAACCTTGCTGGTGGAGAAATGTTTCAAGTTACACCCTCAAAGAAGAAAGGACACATTCAAGGGCCCAAGGAAGGTGACCTGGCCTGATTTAGTTCCTCTGAGAGGCTCTGAGTATGAGAAATCACCTGCTACAGCCTCCATTGGTACATGGTGTTGCCCATCGCCTCTACCCACTGCCTCCCTCCCCAGGGATCCTGGAGGAAAGTGACAGGCAGAGCAAAGTGGACCCAGTGGGACTCGGAAAGACAGCAGCAAAGTCCCCAGCCATGAGTAAACTGTGCATTTCTCAGTGCTTTTAATCTCCTTATTATGGTAATGGGCTGATAACTGATTGTGTAGTTAAAATGGAATTTGACACCAGGGCTGCAGTTTCTCTGACTTCAGAGAGATGCTGCAGTAAACAACCTGGTAAAGAGCTATAAGAGCTGATGTTCTGTTTCAAACCTGTGCTAATGGGAATCTGGAGAAGTGCAAGAGAATAAAAGGAAGCTGAATTTATGTGGATAGATGCATCAAATGGCCCTGGATAAATAAAGCATTTCTTGGCCTAGAAAGGGGACGGTAAGAGAGGTCACCCTGTGGGTGGAAATGAAAAGGCACAGAAGATACAGGTGCTGTGCGAATAAAAGTCTCAGGGGCCACTGGCTGCAGTGTACAGCATCTGCACAATCCTGCTGCAGTGGCTGTACATGTAGCATCAACAAGCTATGCTGTGCCTAGCTGACACTGGTGGTCCCATCATCTACTTACACCTGCAACAGAACATCACCTTCTCCTGACATGGTTCCTCTCTGCTTGGCTCAGCTGGTCAGCTAGTGTTTTAACTGCACTTCAGCCTTTTCCTTCTGCAGTTTTATTAGTTTCTGGCTGCTGTTTTTGTATTGTCTGCTGTATTGCCTGCTATGAGGTCCAGATTGGCCCAGCATGTTGGCTAAGCATTTGCCCTCTATGGATTTCCTTTGAATTTTCCAAATGTTTGGGAACTTAGATCTATTGCTTCACCTGATCTGACAGCTTTGCTCCTGTCCTGTCCTATCCTATCCTTTCTCATCCTGTCCCATCCGATTGCAGATCCCCCTGTTTAGTGTAAGACTTTTTCAGCAAAGCACAGTGCAATGACTAATGTCCATGGCCTGTTGGTTCGTTCTTGTATCTTCACTCTTGCCGGTGGTTTGGCACCAAGCTGTATCCCTACAAAGGAAGAAAGAGATCTCTGTCACCGTCTTAGCAATTACGTTGCAGACGATAAGAAACATGAAAGTGAAAGGGCTGTGGACCTATCTTCTTCTCCATCCCTATAAGCTCATTTCTCCCATGCTATAGAAAAAGAAGGGGAAGAACCTCTCTTCGCTCACCCTTCTGAAATAGGTGACAACAAATGAGGGAAACTGCAAACCCCTCTGAACTGCTGAGCTCCCAGTAATTTTCTGGGATCCTGAAATCCGAGGAATTGCAGGTTAATTGCCTGATAGATTCAGGGAAAATCCTTGCGTGATCCTGCTGGATTTACCCCAGTGAAGATCCCTATTCACACTGTACCAGCCACTTAGATCACCCTGTTCTCCCTTTGAAAAACAGAAAGAAAAAGATTGTCATTGTGAGGCTCTGCTTTTACTTTTTTTTTTTAAACTCATGGTCAAGTACATTTGCGTGGGGGAAAAAAGACCCGTTGAATTTCAAGGTCTTGGGCAGCAGCTATTTCCTCCATTAAGCAGACGGACGTGGGGAAATGAGGGAAAGCGCATTGATTGATTTTACCAAGGTCCATTATAGGTCGTGTGGATATTGCAATATGAATCTGGCTTTGACATTAGACGGAGAGGAAGCTGGACTCCCGAGAGGGTACTGTAATGAGAAGGCACAGGCTTGGTTTCTTGGTGGGCTCAGCGAGGGGGGGATGAGCAGTGTCCCCAGGTGGTGCCACATTCGAAGCAGCATTCAGATACTGCAGGTAGTCCCTCAATTGCTCATGACCAGCCTTTTAGCCCTTCCTCCTCCTCCTGAGGACTACAGGCTCTGATGTGGTGTAGGTGTCTGTGAAGCCTCGAATGCCACCATGAGCACGTAGGGATGGGGTTGCCCTCACTCCCCAGGCACCCTCTGCCCATGTGCTAGCGCTGGGAATGATACTAATACGGCTCCTTCTCAGGAGAGGGCCAGGGACTGTATTCAGCCTGCCCCTGAGTACTGGATGACTCAGGCGCTTGATGAAAAAGCAGTGTTTATAGAAGAGTCCACTGGAACCTAAAGCGTGAAAGGTGCTTTTTAGGGGAAATACTGGCTGTCTGGTGCGATTAGTTGAGAATACCATATTTAGCATGGAGGCTTTTATCTAGCTGCACATAGCACCCTCAGGTAGCAAGAGGAGAATCTGCAGCCCTGCAGAAACCCCTTGTTGGCTGTACTCTGCAAGTGCTGGGAAGAAAGCAGGTATGAGGGAATTAAACTGTGATGCCCAACAAGTTTTGTGGGCTAATGGATGTCTCACAACCACCTTTATTCTCAGCGTGTTGAGAGCAAGGAGAATTCACTGCACAAATAAGAGCAAGTTCAGCTCCTTTAGGCAAACCAATACTGCAAATCAAGCTGTGCTGATGCACACAGCCTGTGCTAAGCTGTGGAACTCCTTGCCATAAGAAATTATCCTGCTAACAGTGAGAATAACTTAACAAAGCTTGATGACACATGTAGCTTGGCAAACCAACATGTGTAGTAATACCTCTTGTGATCCATGGCATAAGAAGGAGTTTCTTTTCTAGCTGTTAGGTCTGGGGGGCTTTCCCAGCTTTTTTTTCAGCCTGCCGAACAAATACATCTTTGCTGTAGGCAAGTTTCTGTTTCCCATTTTTTTAGCAGGGTATTAGAGAGAGGTGACAAATGTTTTTCATTTCTGGGATGCTGGTTGACTGATGCACCCTGAGTCAGAGACATGGGCTTGTGTAAATGTAGCTAACAGGAGTCTATGCACTTCTCTTTCCTTCCCAGAGCTGTCAGTACCAACAACACCATTCTGCAGTTCAAGCTCCTTAACCAGCCTGGCACTTGTTTGGGAGAATTTGTGACCTTTTTCAGTCCTGACAGTCAAGAGCACGCTCTGCTTTTCTGCTGGGAGACTCCTCATCCCTTTCTGTCTACATCCCAGCTCCCTCATCCCAAACTTAGCACTTGTCAGACGCTGCCCATCAACTCGGAACAAATGGACACTGTTTGCTGCCCGCTCGGCTGCCTCCTTCATATCCCTGTCACTGTGGTTGCACACCAGATTCAAGGCAGTGTTCCCTGGTGTGAGCTGGGCTCTTGTCTTTTCCTTCCCCTCTACTGCGCATTGTTTGTGTCCTTGTCACCTCTCTCGTGTCGCACTGCCTTTTCTCCTTGCTTTCTCCATGGTCTCTCCTTATTAGATGCTACTTCCAGAGGTTGCATTTGTCTCCCTTCCTTTACACAGTCCTAGGAGCACCCATTAGCATTAGACTTCCCCTCCTTGCAAGTCACAGGCAACCCCGCTCCTTTTAGACTTAGCCTCTAATTTTAGCATCACTTTTTCTTACAGCTACTCTTCCCATAAGGTCAGAAATGTCCCTTCCCTGTCAGAGACATTATTCTCTTGGCAGAAAGCAGATATTTTGCAGTCCTGTAAGCCAGACTTCTCAGAACAGAGCAACCTTTATTAGGCAATGGGGATGCAGTGATTCGGGGCCATTAGGTGATGCTGGCATGGCAAAGCTCACATGCTTATCTATGCCACAAGCAGGTACCTGCAGCTGTGCCCGGTAATGGCTGGGGGTCCAGTTCCAGCCCTGCACTGGGCAGCAGAGGGGTCTCCCTTTGCCGACTGGCACTGCTCCACAGCCATGCTTCCAGAGCAACTCCATGCATGCACAGACATGGATTGTACCTCTGGGAGAAGACCCCTTTTTCTCTTCCCAGTTCCCAAGGGGTCTGTGCCGTGGGATGGCCCTATGCTTGGTCCTTATCTGAAGGCTGTTGCTCTGGGTTTGTGTTTCAGAAAGCTGCTTAAGCACTTGGGAGAGTAGAGGTACAGCAGAGCCCTCCACAAGCTCCTCTGGGAGAAAAATGTGCTTCCCTAAGCAGGAATTCCCTGGGTCGCTCCACATCTCCTCGAGCATGGCTTTTCGCAGAAATTGCCTCCGTCGTCTCCGAGTTGACTGACATCCTCTGTGAAGTGAGCTGCCTTTTGGTAGCACTGCACTGATGGTATGACAGGGCTGTGTATTGAGGTTCTTGGGGAAGAAAGGCAGCCTATGAATTATTTAAGCACCTCTGTTTCCGATTAGCTTATGACTAACATTCATTGCACTAACCCCTGAGACGCTGCACGTTAAAACTACTGGAGAAAATCCAATGGGTTGAATTGCTTTCTAGGTAGCAAGGTACACACAGAGCTTTTGTGGACTTTTGTGTGTTTGTTTAGCTTTTAGTTTTAAATAGGCACACTGAAGGAGAACTCAGAAAGCCTGCTCAGGGACTGGGAGTTCACAATGGGTCTGAACCATTTTTCAAGGGCAACAGGGAACAATGGGGAATGAATACCACGGCAGACAAGGGAATTAGAAAGAAATCTTCTTTCTTATGTTACATTAAGGTTTTAAAAGCCTTAAGACCGGGAGATGAAGCAGGGAGTAGAGATTGCCTTGAGATAGCCTGTGGAATGAAGGGTGCATGAGCAACACCAGCAAATTTCACATCATGTTGAAAAATATAAAAAATAGTGTTGGTGGAGCTCAGAAGCCAGAGGCTGATGTTAAAGCAAGTTAATAAATGCCTAGTGTGTACTGACCTCTTTGTGCTCTATGGCCAGAGTTGGAAACTCTTTCCTGCTGGAGTGGATATACAACAGTCCCAACTACCTACCTCTTACCAGAGAGTGTGAGTTTTACATAGGAGCTCAGCTACAAACAACCTTTTGACTGAAGAGACCAGCCCAGAACCTGGCAATGCAGAGATTTAACTAACAGTTTAATGAAGGATTCAGATATTCAGCATTACAGTTTCCCAAATGATTGCTGTACCTATTAGTAGACTCCCTTGCCAAGTGCCAGGTCTGTCTTTGGGTCATTGGGGACCACTGATATCTCTTTGTCTGCTTCCCTTCTTGCTATGGGTCATGAGTTGAAAGCTCTCAGCTTGTGCTTCTTTATTCACATGCGCTGACTGTTAGCTACATGTCCCTGTGGATACCTGTGTGCTGGCTTACTAATCACCTGAGTTATATTTGCTAAATAAGGGTATGGTTCTTGATCACAAACCCCAAGCAGTGACGAAAAAGGAAACTTCATTACTCGTCACATTATTCCACAATGTCAGAGCCAGCTGCACCATATTCCCAACAGTGTGAGTTTCCTGCAGACTTTGTAATAAGCTGAGCTCCTTTTGGGTAAGACAGCTAGAACAAAAGCAACTTAGAACAAAAGTTGGGGATCCAGAAGGAACACAAGGATATCCCCCCCTGGGGACCCCAAACCAACTCCTGCAACCTCCTTCAAAACTTGCATCTGCTTCCCAAACTTCTTTTTTTCTGCACAAATGTCTCTGTTTGGGCTCATTCCCTCTGAAGGGACAGTATGTCTTGGGCCTGTCAGGAATGTCTGAGACCTCACTTAGCATCAGGAAAAATATTAATAACAGAAGAAATGTGTAACAATAAAGCCCAGGGTTAAGTTCTCAAAAACAGGCTGTGCAATTCATTGCACTGATAAGCATTTTCAGAGGATACTTCGTCTGCTCTCTTAATCTGGAATAAATGAGATTTTCCTTGTCCTTAAAATGGTTCGTCTGCTGTAAGAGGAGTCTGGGGTGATTATTTCACATAGAGGCGTTTGCAAAGCAGACATCTAAAGGGTGAGCAGGAGGGGACAGATTTTGCCCCTGGTTACAGAAGCAAATCACAAAGATGAGAGCTGTCACCCAGCTCTTCTCCTTGCTCCCTCAGAAAGTTTTATGTAGGAATACCTTGGCTATGGGAACTAAAGTGATGTTTTCCAGAACAGACCCAACCGGTGAGTTTCTGATCCCTGTTTAGACTTGGGAGCTTGCAGCTTCTACTGGAAGCAGAGATCTTCAAAGCATCTCCCAAGAGCTCCTCAATGGCCCTATTCTTTTGAGGGATCCCACGCTGCAGTAGCTGTGCCTGCCTACGTGGTGAAGGTGAGAAAACCAAGGGAACATCTACTCCACAGCTGGTTTTCCTACCATGGGCACAGAGGGTGCTGGAGCACAGGCTCTCCCCCCTGCTTCCCTCACCTCTGAGGAAGCCAGCTGAATCACAGCTCTGAATTTATGTGGGTGCCTGTTGCCAGTCCTAGCTCATCAAGGCATCTCCTCGCTCTGCGGCGAGCGCTGGGCTTCACGGCAGTTTACAGAGACTACGTATCTCAGACTAATGCAGTAGGCATGGGACCCACTTCTGCCCGCTCCCTTCATTATCTTTGGGGGACTTACTAGATCTTTTAAACCACTTGAAGTCTCCAGAGGGTCTCTCCATAGTCAAGATTTCACTAGATCTCCTAAAATAAGCAGGATCTTGCCTGGTCAGTGTCCCCGTGGGAAGCTTGCAAGGCATGTGTGAAGTGCTAAAGCAAAAAGCAGTGGCTTTCTGCCTCACTGGTGTGGTCTGACACAAAGGGAACCTTTGCTGTGGGATGAGCAATCTTGTAGCTAAATCCAGAAACACAGACTTCAGTGATGCCTGGACAATTTTTAGCCCTGATTTTGTGATCATACCACCAAGTTTGTGCCAGTGCTTTGTGCACCAGGCTTCTCACTGGGGCTGATATTCGTCATTCCTTGCCCGATTTCTTCAAGTGCTGCCTTGTCCCCCCCTAGGGGTAGCTGCACTGCAGCACTAAGGGACCCCGTTACCTGTGGGAGTCCCTTGAGGGGGAAGGTGCTGTAGTAGTGCCTTGATGGAGGCCATTGCTGTGGACCAGCTGCTCTCCCTCTCTGCCATATGTCTGTTTCTGTATGCAGCCTGAGTGCAAGTGCATTTTATTAAATAAGAACATCTTTAATTGAATGAAACTCCCAAAGCTGGTTGGACTCCAAAAGCAACGTCATCTCCATGCACTGCTTTCCTTCTCTCTTTCGACTTTAACTTCTTAAGTCCAAACATCTCTCAGATATTATCTCTTCTGCATTTTTAATTGGCAGGGCCCACAGGGTTAAAACACTTCTGTGCTCAGTTCAAGGAACAGCATGGCCTTGGGACTGTTGCCAGCAGGATGTACAGGTGAGGCCATCCTGCTTCAGGAGAAGAGAGTTTAGCTGCATGGACGTCAGCACCAGGCCATGCTGCTTACTTTCCTCACCAGAGAACAGCCCCTAACCTCTGAGACCAGGAGAAAGGGTGTCTTGTCCTATCCCGGCATTTCTGGTCTCCTAATGCTCCCTGTCACTGCTCCAGAGTGTTGAGGCCAGGCTGGCTGCCTCGCCTCCACATCCATTCCAGCAAATGGATGGACAGAGCAATTTTTCGATGGGGCTTTTCTCCTTGCATACATCCCATCCCAGCCATCATAGCTAGGCTTGGCTTGAGGAAGGTAATGTGCTGGACTGGTACAGGATCTTCCCACGCTTGGGTTTCTCTGTAAGATCTTCTTCCCAGGCCAGCAAGCCTTTTGTGTCCTATCTTACATCAGACAGTCCTTCCTCAGAGCAGGGCTAGCCCTGGGGATACTTAAATGGAGCCCCTCAAGGGAGACACCAGTTCGGCTCTGGGCTGGGCAGACGGGGTGCTTTTATGTGATAATAATGCTACCTTATGTGTCCGTTGCTCTCTGTAGCAAACCACGGGCATGTCATGCATGCTTAGCAATCTCTGTTTGACTCCTCTACAGCCCCGTAGCTCTGGTAGCAGGGTGGATCACCGCCCGCCCTGTTAGCAGCCCAAGCTGTGCTTACAGCAGTGCTGTCCTCACCGGGTGCCCAGGGCAGGAGGGTGTTGGGGCAGAGAAAGGGCCGCAAGTTGGGGAAATTGTGCAGTAGGGTAAAGCACTCAGAGAGGAAATGTGCAATATCTCTCTCAATAACATCTCAGAGGCATGGCACCAGTGTGTGGAAGAGTGTCTCCTTCTCCCAGTATAGCTACAGGAGAAAATTTCTACTCTGTTTTGTTACAGTCACTTGTAGCAAGGTCCTGCGTCTTGCCGGCACATCTTTGGTGTTGCTATGAACTTCTTTTCCATCATGACCCTGCTATAAAACATCCTGCTGAACCTGTCCTTGATAGCATCAGTGTCACTTGCTAAGAGAGGGACCTGTCCCTTTGTCACCTCTCCCTGGAGGTCCTCAGCCCCACACTGCTTGGGCTGTGCTGAACTAGCTGAAGTGTAGGCAGCTCCCTACAACGGACACACGTGTCCTGGAAATGGCCAGATGGGCTGGTGTGGACCTGGGCCATGCACAGGGTGCAGAGCAGCCTGTCTGGGGTCTTTAGGGGGTAACCAGACTCTGGCAGGACATTTTCTCCATTATTGTGCCAGTCTTTGTCTGCCACACAAGACTCCTGGCTGGGATCTTCCCACAGATACACAGTGTTGGAGCATTACAGAGTGATGTGCTCTGGCACTGTGCATTAGGCACCCTTGATGTACACTTAACTGTTGTTTTCAGACAAAGAAAGACAAAGGCAGTCATTAGTGCGCAGACGTTATCTCATCCATCCTAGCAGTACCCACTCCAGCTTCCTCAGCATTTCTTGTGGCACCCCCTCAGTGGCGCACAAGAGGACGGTTTGACTGCCTGATTCCTCTTCATTGCACTTAAAACTGCTGCTGCCTGCAGCCAGCACCAGAAACAACCTGTTTTCTCCCAACAGTACTCTCAGGCTTGGGATTAAAGCAGTGAGAAGCCAGGAGTATTTCCCTTCTCTACAGTCAGGCTGCCGCGATTACAAGCCTTCATTTGTCTGGGTTGAAACTTGAAAGCAGAGCGTAGGGATCTGCAATCAGAGCCAGTTGCTTCTATCGCCTGATGCTTTCAGCACTCACCTGGACGCAGTCCCAAGCCATTCCTACAAGAACTGACAACAGTTTCATAGCGGCATCATTCCTTGCTTTTGACAGTTGTCCACACTATGCTTTTTGCAAGGCTCTCAGTTAATGCATTGCACAGATCTTACAATGCTGTCACAAATCCCTGGCATCTTTAATACTTGTTTCCGGTGGTATTCCAGTTTTTTGAGCAGGTTTGGGGTCAAATCAGCCTCACTCCATAACTATTGGTTGGGGGTTGTTTTATTTCCCTGAACACGGAGTATCCAGTTCCTTCATGCATCATTTATATTCCCTGCACCCTGGCAAAGCTCTGGCCATTTCTCCATTCCAGCCACGTTTTTCAGAAATGTTCATTTTCTTTCAGATTCTCTTTATAAAAACAGAAATGCTCTATCATCTCCAGTGACTCTGAGGATAGGTGATTTTTGTAGATTTTCCACAATCTCAGCAAATGCTTTGTCTGCAGATTTAATAGACACTGTTAAGCTATGCAGCAGATTATAAATTTTAGCCCCTATTACGATCAGTAAACTGCCAGCTTTTTTTTGGATGTTATACATTTTTCACTCTCATAGCACAGGGGGAGCAGTTTTCTCCCAAGCCAGTGGAAAAGCCCATTTTCCCCAGACAGATGGATATGTTTAATCCTTTTCTCTTTCCCTTTGCATGAGTGGATTACTCATGGCCCCATGCCTGCATCATGCAGCCCCCCGTGCCACGCAAGTGGGTCTTGTGGCTCTTCTCGTTCACCAGCAGCCCAGGAACAGGGTAAAGCTGGACCACAAAAATGAGTGGGGAAGGAATAGCTGTAAGTTCTGAGGGCTGCTCCGTACCCACAGCTTTGCAAAGGGATGGTTTTGTGCACCCGTATAGGTAGAAGAGCTGTATTGTCACCTCGTGTGATGCTACCCAGGCCACCCCCCACCTTCTCTCTTGCAAAGTTACAGCAGAAGCTCTGCCGATTCCTGCTGTGGGTTTGCATCGCATGGGTCAGCACTCTCATCTTGGCTGGGACCCCAGTTATTGCCATGACTCAAACACCATTAACCTGCCTGCAGGTTGCTAGCAAGCTGCTGCCAGTTCCATGTTGGAAAAACAACAGCCTGATGGACTCTGTGCAGGTTTTTGCCTTAGCTGGAGCATCTTTGAAGAGGAGGGTGGCTGCAAACTGAGCAAGTGAGGCATTAAATGTACTTTCTTCCTCCTGAGTTTCTTTCTGATGGCTGGGTGCTGCCTGCCTGTTCTGTGAGCCTGGACATGTCTAGCCAGGAGAAAGCTTACCACCTCTTTACGTTTTGAAGGCTGGCTGATGAGGAGCTGCAAATGCTCAGCCAAGTAGCACAACTCCAGGAAAGCTTCTGAGTCCTCTCATCACCTCCCCGCTCCCTACCTTCTGGTCCCATTGCTTTCACCTTACATTTCTTCTGACAGCTGGGTTTCGCTCCTGGTCAGGTCTCCTGGTCTTTCTGCTTTCTTGCAGCTTGCAGTCAGTTCACTGGATGGAGGGATGGAGAGATGAGCAGGAGTTGGATGGATGTGAGATGCATAGCCCTCAGCATCTTGCTTGTGCAGATGGTGGGACCTATGAGTTACAGTATTGCTCAGTATCAAGAAGCTGGGCACAAAATGCCTTGACTCCTGTGTCGTAAGATGGAGGCATTGGGCTGTCCAAGTGGTCTCTGAGGCAGAAGCAGCTGAAGCAGAAGGAAGGACTGTTCTGAGGTCCCTCAGCCCCTGATCTCTGGGCGGAGGAGACTGTGCACATCCCAGGACCGCTGTCCCTCTGGAGAGCTCTCTGCTCTGGCTTGACCTTCTTTCTGCTGAGCCATCCTGACCTTTGGAGAACTGGGAGAGACGCGTTAAGGCAGAGCCTGCCTGAGCCGTGGGAGGCCCTGAGGCTGTGATGCAGCTGAGCAGAAAGGCAGCAATTGAGTCTGCTGAATGTTTTATAGTGCATTCAAGTATTGAGCCCACTATCAAAGCTGGGCATTATCCATTTAGAGCCTTGTCTTTAAAATAAATGGTGACTCTTTGAGGATGAGCTGCTGCCAGGTGAAGGAGGGGGGGGTTGTATGTCTGATATGGGAAGAGAAACTATACCAAGAAGGCTGAGCACTCTCACCTGAAGGGCAGCAGATGTGGGAAATCAGCTGACAGAGCCTAGGTATCTCTCCAGATCACGGTATCATCCAAAGCAAATTTCTCAGCCAATGATATTTTTGCATCAAATTGGAGAATTCTGAAGCCAACACTCTCCCTAGAAGAGGGAGTTTGCTTTTTTTTTTTATAAACTGCAGAGATAAGTAAAGCCTGAGTCAGTACAAATGGTTGTGTGAGGAAAGGAAAACAAAAAGGACTGTGCTGGGTGGGAATGAGGTGGCATGCAAGGGGAGGCAACACGGGCCTGGGGAGGGAGATGTGTTGTCGGGAAATTGACTCTGGGCTGAAGATGTTGTGGGTAAAAAGGGGCTGTAGATGCTTACAGATGTGGGGGATAGGTGAGCAGTGGGGATAGAGGAAGGTTTGCACAGATCTCCAGGGAGCTGTGGGGCTTGTGAGCCCCAGGGGAGACAGCAGTGGGAGGGGGCAGCTTTTCTTCTGAAGAAGATTCAGGTGACTGGCATTTATACGACAGTAATGCCTACCGTGTGCCCAGCCTTGCTCAGATAGATATACAGAAAGAGACAATTGCTGCCTGGAAAAACACATGAGCCGTGAAGCCAAGCAGTAAACAGAGGGCGTGAGGGAAGGGAGAACAGGCGGCCATTGTGAACACAGGAGATGCCGCACTGGACAAGATGAATGTCCCTTTAGGCCCTTATCTCGACCCTGACAGTGGCTGATATCAGATGCTCCAGAGAGAGCTGCAAAAACAATCTTAACAACACATCTGGGCATCAGTGTGATAGTATCCCCACGAGGGCTCTTCCTGCCAGACCCCATTTGCTGATCAGCCTACACATGGAAATCAGGAGACTGAGAGCTCTTGTCAGTTTTGCTCTGGCTGATGTTGCAGCCAAAAGGACTTTCCCTCACGTAACCTGCTCGCCCAGCTGGTTTTCCTCTGCAGTTGCTCTATTCTGGGTGTGCTATGGGCTCTTCAACCCTTCTGGCAAGCATAGACCCATGAAATACGTCCCTAACCCCTGTGCTGCTGCAGACAAGCACAGCCTAAGGTGGGGCTGGACTATACCCTTTCTAGCTACATCTAATTGCCGTGAATTGAGGCCTCATACATTTTTCACCCCACAGTTTTAAATGCCTCCCTTGAAGTGTGGGTAGGCAGTTGGAGCAGCGTGTCAGCACGCTTCTCTATGAGGGACCGTTCCCGGAAGATGGGTTAGCAGGATTGTGAAGAACAAACCAGGTGATCAACATACCACTGACACAGATACTCATGGAAGGAACAATAATGCTACATGGCCCAACCAGAGGGTCTATACCAGCATTTGCAAGTGCTCTAGACATCGATCCTGTTGCTTCCATTCTGTTTGCAGCAGAGCTGTTGAATAGGGAAAATAAATTTGAGGAAGGATCCCAGGAGCAGATGACAAGCATCTGGGATTGACAGTTGCTGAGCAAGTTGATAGAGTGCAGCGTTACCCTGAGAGGCCTTTGACAGTCCCTAAGATGATGATCTGTAAGATACCAGAGTGGGATCTACAGAGCTATTGTGCATAGACCTCTTCATGGGAAACCCACACTATCTATTCATACCCAAAGCACAAGAAAATCAAACAACAAGAGAAAAATGAAAAGGAATAAAAGAACTTTCAAAGCTTTATTTGGCTGTAAAGGACAGTTGCTCTGGGCTCTCTGCACAGAATGCTCTTCAGGAAGATTTCCCAGTAGCTTAGGTGGCCCCCTACAAAAACAGAGGTGGTGAAACTCTGATCTGATAGGATTTCTAGGCAAAGTCCCCATGGATCTGATTAGATGTGAGGCTGGGACTGCCCTGAAAAAGACCTTCCCTCTCCTCAGTGCTGTGTGGGAAGCAGCAGCATAAACCACGGGGGACCTCCTGGCTCACGGCTAGTTCAGTTCCTCTGATGGAGACCGCTGAACGCACTGAGGGGCTTCGTTCTAGGAACTCCCATCCCCTTACATGCACACACGTGCATGCATGTGCACAAGAGCCAGTGGCTTGCAAGTGCCATTTCTGTGATTCCCCCAGCTGCAGGCTTACATGCCCAGCAAACAGAAGTGTTTTTATTCTGACCCGCTGTGTCCTCCCTCACAGAAATGGTTTTGGTGAACACACCACACCAGTTCATTGCTATTCCTTTACACCACTACTGTAAAAGCCTTGACCAAGGCTCACAGCTCCACTGGCCTGTTTAATGTGCTCAGGTTCGCAGCACTACAGTCCCTGGGCAGCGGTTGCAGCCTGCCTGCCTTGCTGTGCCCACTCGCTGGAGGTGCCCCAGGGAGGTGAGCACTTGGCTGCTCAGCTGCTGTCAGCCCTCTGGATGCTCTGCTCGTGTCTCCTCTCTGTTAGCACCAGGGCTGTACCCCACGTGGCTCAACAGGAGAGGCAGAGGACAAGGGGTTAGGTTGGGACACACGCAGTGAGCACGTTGTGTGGTGAAGTCTGTCCCAGTCTGTCCACCCTCCATGCCCTGCTGCAGTCCCCAGAGGAGGTGGCTTTCACTCCTTGACCGCCTGCATCATGGGGTCGGGATGGCTTTGCATTGTCACCACGTGGCCCAGTGGAGGAGAGCAGGTTATTCATAGGAGTCTTAACACATGAGACTTGGCTGGGCACTCCAGTGCGTTAAAGTCCTTGGGAAGATAAATCACCGGCTCTCCAGGGATGCTCTCTCCATGTACCAGCCCTTTCCCTCTTCTTTCTGCTGGCCTTTGGTGTGAACCTTCTGGCTCTCAGGGAGGTAAGTAGGGACACTTGAAAGCTATGATTCACGGCTTAGGCTTATGCTGTCTGATTTTTTAAGGCTTAGAATTATTTGCTGCCGGGACACCATGCTTATGCTCCAGCAGCTGCTTCAGTGCCGTTATATGCAACAGCGCTTGTGCAAGAGACAGCGCCCAAAGCAACGCCTCAGCAAGACCCCAGCTCCCCATGGGTTATCACTGCCCTTCCCTGGCCAGCTAGGGGCAGTGGCAGCTTGGCACGCTGCTTTGGTATGTGCAAGGTGAGGGCAAGCGGGTCCTGGTTTAGTGTAATTTGAGCTTCGTGGTTTCTGGTACTTGGTTTGGAGCAAATGGCTCAGAATGCCTGATGCAGAAGAGTGAACAAAGCCTATTCACAGACCACATGAATGCTTTGCACTCTTTTTCCCTTTAAATTTACACTTTCAGGGTGTCAACATGGAGTTTGGCAGCCTGCAGAGATTTGGGGTTTTTTTGACTCTTTTATCCCCACTTTGCTGTAATTGTTTCTTTAATAAACGGTGGTGGTTGGTTGGTTTTGGGTTTTGGGGGTTTGTTTGGTTGGTTGGGTTTTAGTGGTAGCAATGGCTATTTCAAAGCTACTTCCAAAACAGAAACGTTCGAGAATTACTCAGAAAGTTTTTACCAGGCTGGGAATATGTACAAATGATGCAAAGGCAGCTATGTCCTGACACAGGTTATTGAAGCACATGAGACTTCACCGCCCCCCACTTGCAAGAGCAAAACCTACAGTTAATGCAGACCACAAAGTCATTAAGTGTTCCTTACATGGTTAAAACTGTCCCCTCAACATGTTCTCCCCTTCATGCACATCATAACACTCCCAGAATAACAGCATAGTGCTAGGGCAATCCCACTTTCCACACAATATGTAGCCACAGTTCAAGGACTACACTTGGGGGGTTGGACTAGATGACCTTTAAAGGTCCCTTCCAACCCAACGCATTCTATGATTCTATGATTCTACACCAGCCAACTCTAAACGGCTGCTCTCCAAGGCTTGCTGTGAGGCAGGGGTGGCAGGGGAGTGAAGGTTGTTTCTATGCAAAGAGTTTGAAGAAAGGCTTGGGTCTCATGAAGCTGGATTAAATGGTCTATTAGCTTTGTGGAGCCAGTGGAGGATTTTGAGCTTGGATACCCTGGAAGTCAGAAAAGGTATTTGGGAGAGATGAGAGAAGGGCAGGATTGTGCCTGTGGCAGTACAACCATGTAGAAATGTGTTAGGCTGGATCAATTGAGTAAGACCGTCTCAGTCTCACAGAACAAGTGCCCACGTCCTAAAAACTTGCCTACCCTGTTGATGATGCACATGACGAGGTGGCGGACTGAATGATGGATTCATAGTTCCCCGATTGCTCCTAACAAAGATCCCAGTACTGATACATGCAGTGCCTGTTATCTGTCTGTGCATAAACAAGGGAATTCATCCTCCGGGGACTCTCAGTCTAGTTTCTTTCATTAAGAATAAATTAAACATTAAAAAAAAAAAAGGTAGGAGGAAATTAGAAAAAGTGGTTTTTTGATTGGAATGCATTTCTGTAAAGCTCTGACTGGAATAAGCAACATGTAGTGCAATGTATTTCAAATAGATAGAAATAATGCCCTAAATATACCAGGCTAATTAGATGTACTTTCTCTACAAAACCACAATTCTAATGTTCCTGTCTCACTGTAATTAAAGAAGCATTTACCATGCATTGGAACTTTTAATTAGGTCTAACATCTAATAAACTTGGAGTAAACTAACAAATATTTTCTGTCAGTGGGTAGTTTTTAATCAGTGTTTAGAGTTTAAAATTTCAGATAGCAGACATCAGCCAGTGCGTAAAGAGCTTAAGAGACATTTGAGCATAACCTGGTAACTGCCGTGCTCACCCTCGCAAGGACGTGTCGAGGGAACCAGTTCCCAGCCTTTCTTCTTCGGTAGTTTAATTCTCCGGGGGAGGGGGGACCGGACAGGACGGGAATTACTTTGCAGGCTGTATTTGCATGAGGTTTGCTGGGCTGTGGAGAGGGCTCGGGCCCCTGCTGGGTGCCGAGCGTGGGTTTCTTCCCCCTTACAGCAGCCATCCAGAAGCCTGACCTGTTCCTTGCACTCCTGCTGTAGTCAGTGGAGGAAAAGGGAGTTTATGCCCTGTAAAATAGGTGTTTAAGAGAGTGAGACCAACCTCCCTGCCCCAAGATTCGTCCCTTTTTCTCCATCAAGACAGAGCACCTTGGTGGCCATCCTAGATTAGATGTCTAAATTATAGACAGACAAAGAGAGGTGAGACATCTCTCCCCACCCTGTACCTCAAGAAAGACCTGCTAGTAAAAGATGAAGATCTGAGTGGGTTTGCTGGTGTGTCCCTGCACAGAAATCAGAGTATGGCCCACAGGAAAGCTATCAGGGAGGAGAAGACATCTCCTGGTGGCAATGGGGTTGCAGGAACCCAATGGGTAGAGCATGTACTGTCCAGCTGGAGGACTGTGGTCCTTTCCTCAGGAGAGGGGGACAAGGCTGGGGCAGCTGGGACCTGGATGCTGAGGAGGACGGAGGGGACGGGCCACAGCTATACCCATGGGCAACGTGCCTGTGTCGGGTAAGGAAATGGCCATGTCTCTTGGTGACAAAAGGCTGTGAGTTGGTAGGCTGGTAGTCCATACTAAGCAGTTTGCTAAGACTGTGTTGAGGTTCACCTGGCAGTAAGACAACCAGGAAAAGTCATTACAGTGGCCATACGCATGCACAACTGGAAAGCAAAAGTGCACAGGCCTATCAGTGGGTTGACAGGTCTGAGGTGTGAGAAGAAGGAGGTCTGAGGAAATGCGATCACCAGGAAAGACTGCATTGGAGGAGAAGAGGGAGCAATGGAAGAGTGCATCCATCTGCTTTCTCACAGTGGCTCTTCCAGTGGGATCAGACCAGTGTGGACCCTTCAGGACTTGCTTTCTCAGTAAGTTTGCTGTGTGACAGGACAGCCCTTTTGAAACATAACCTCCTTTATCTGTTCCTCTGGAGGGCAGGAGCATGATGCCAGGGCGGCAAAGCATAATCAGCGTCCAGTGTATCTGCTTGCAGCACCTTCCCTGAGTGCCCTAGACTCCACACTACACAGCTCCAGTCATGCTATCTTCCCATGTTCTGCGTCTTCCCCCTCCTTCTGGCAGTTATTTGAAGTTAATGATCCTGATGATGGTCTTCTATTACAGCTCTGAGGTAACTTTATTCCTGTGCTAATATTCCTGTGCTGTCTCTCCTGCAAGGAGAGACATTCCTACTTATTGTCATGGGAAAGGATTCTCCTCCCATCGTACCCAGTGGGGTGGCATGAAAAAGGGAGTGGGGAAACTGAGTCATGAAATAATTCGGAGATTTCCATGTTCTTCACAGAAGAAGATGGTGGGGTTGGGTCTAGGAATATATGTTAAAGGAGTTACTGAGGAAGCAAACAGAGAAGGCAGGAGATACATGCACAGGTCAAAGGCTGAGGGAACACTGTCTGGAGAAAGAGGGTGTAACGAAGGATTGAATGCAATGGAGAAAGCTAGGAGCTTGGGGAAGGGGTAAAGGCTTTCTGATTTGGCTGTGGAAATGGGATTAGGACTCTTCAGAGGGACTGGAGGAAGCAGAGGTGCTGCTGAAAAATGGGGACACAAGACAGTGTCTGTGAAAGAGCCTGGAGAATGGAAGACGGTAGTATTTGCTTCAGTACAACTGGCAGGTGCCTGTGTTTCTGGAACAGAAGGTCATATATTTTGTGTGAAGTCTCCTGCATCTAGGGAATGACTTTAATGTAGCTTGAAGTGCCAATAAGTGGAATAAGTATGTGCCATTACCAATAACAATAACAGCCCTGGAATACTTTCTACCCAAGGATCTCAAAGCACTCCTTTTTATGACTTATTCATTGACTCTTTACGTCCCCAGGGAGGTAGGGGATTATAATGATCACCTACTTTACACGTGCTGAAATGGAGGGTAAGTGGCTGGGCTGTGAACAGAGCTGTGACTGTTCTCCTCCGACAGCATCAATTTCCCAAATCATTGGTTGAGAAGGAAAAAGCTGCAGCAGCTGCCAGGAAAAGCCTCTGGCATTGCAAGGGGTGTGGAGGGGGTACCTGCCGCACCTTCCTGATGTGCCTGTGGCGTGGGGAAGGCAGACACCCAGGCACCTTTAGGGCAGACCTGAGTCCGCTCAGCCTTGTGCTGGGTGGTGCGTTCCCAGGTGCTACGTGGCATGGATCCCAGTGCCATTCAGAGGTGCCCCAGCTGCAGGCCTGCTTTGAGAAACAGACTTAGATGGATGGACCCCAGCTCTGACCCCTCACTCCCAGGCACACAGGCTGTTTTCTTGATCACTTGCAGTGGGAAATC
Organism: Dromas ardeola; assembly: GCA_013398915.1. Taxonomy (NCBI): domain Eukaryota; kingdom Metazoa; phylum Chordata; class Aves; order Charadriiformes; family Dromadidae; genus Dromas; species Dromas ardeola. The sequence goes on along the minus strand of VYZM01000919.1, from coordinate 162,420 downwards.
CATGAGCCAGACAAGGGTGGTTGGTCTCACCTGAGAGCGTGGAGAATATTGGGGGTCTGCTACCTCCGTCTGACTATAATTGATGTTCATGTTGGCCCTTCTGCTAGCAGACCAAAGATTAAAGGGTTACAACATAGCTCCACACAGCTATGGGTCACAGTGCAGACTATACGCTATAGTGTGTGCAACACATATGAAGTATACAGATTTAAATGTAAATTTGATAAGGAAACCTATCTGTACTTACATCTTTAAGAAGCCTACTAGGAACTTACCACAGCACTACCAGTGTAACAGGCAACTTCCTTAAAAAGCAGCTGTCCACAGTTGTAGACATGGTTGTCTCTAGATGCAGAGCAAAAACTTAAAATATTCATGTTGCAGAGGGAAGCGGCTCAGGCCCTAATTGAACAGGACAGTTAAGTGGTTTGGCCAAAGCCATTGAGGATGCCTTTGGTAGTGTTAGTGAAGCCTCTCTCCTGACCCTTTCCACCAACATGACTCCCTCTTGCCCCACTTGCTGCCTGTACTGGACCTGACTGAAGGTCATGAGTCCACCAGGACTGGACATGAGAAACGCCGGCCATCAGAGCCAAGCTCCTGAAGATGTTTTTCCAGTGGGGGCCAGCAGTCTCAGGCCCATCCTAGGGGCAGAAGGTGGCCTTGTCCCTGCCTACACTGACTGGCTCCATCTCTCAAACATGTACAGGCTAAAGCAAAAAGCCTGAACTTGCCTTCTGCAGCTGAGGAGGGGCTGGGGGAGCTGTGTCAGTGCTGAGAGTTATTGCTATGGCATTCATGGAGCATGTTGCTATGAATCGATATCTCACCATAATTACCTCATTTGCCCATTTTTCAAATTAGATAACAAGGTTGAATGCTTGACCAGACCATCCCTCATCCATTTACATTTCCTCCTCTCCTTGGCAGAGGAGGGGAGCCCCTCTTCTATTAATTAGCAGGCCTTGGGGTGAGTGGGGTTACACCCTGAAAACTCATGGCTCCTTTTGCCTCTCATGCCTGGACACGGTCATGGAAAGGCAGGAGGCCAGGCCAGACTGCCCGCTCGGTGAGGACAGGGGGCTGTTCGTCCCGGCCGGCTGCGTGCTGAGATTGCAGGCGGAAGGGAATGAGCTCATGCTCTGTTCAGATGGTGACATTTCCATGGGGCAGGGCTCATCCATCATCGTGTGGTGGCTGAGGAGAGCTGTTAACTGTTTCAAGCTGGCTGGCTGCCTCCTGCGCTGCAGCCGGGGCTCGCTCCCCTGGGGAGCCCAGGACCCGCAGCAGCCCTTGGGAGAGCGGGTATGTGGGGTGGTCTAGGGGAAAACCCAGCCCCTGAGCCGGGGACAGTAAGGAGGACAGGAGACCCCCACCATGACTCAGTGTTTGGGGAACACAGGGCACCCACTTGTAGGGGCAGTCCTCCTGTTTCACCTCCCATAGCCAGCACTGGGGAGAGGTTTTTTCCCCTTTGTACCTGCTGTTTTCTTGATGGGGGACAAGCAGACTCCCCCCCAACACGTTTCCCACCTGCGTGGTTGCCCAAGGCCTGCACCACAGGCTGCCATGCATCCACCTCTTACCTCAGGGGTCGATTCCCGGTGGGACGCATCACCTCCCCATGCTGTGGCTGGGGCTTTTTTGTTTCTGTTGCTCAGCAAAGCACTCGTGCTCATCAAGGTGGCCACTTGGCTTTTGTGAAAATGATACTTGCTCAAAATCAGAAGCTCTTGCAGATTCTGATCATATACTCACCCCTCTCCGTGCCCCATCCTCCTGAGCCAGCCTCCTGGGCAATACCGATTACCAGGTATTACAAGCAAAGCAAATGCTTGTAGTCAGATGGCTCATTAGCTCCTGCTTCTCTGGGGATGCCCCTGTGCCTTTCCTCTGCTCTCTCTCCCCTGCGATGAGCAAAGGACCCCACCTTTGTCAGCACTAGATAAAGAACAATTAGAGAGTCATTAATCTGCAGGAGGGAGGGCGGAAGGGGCACCAGCTGCTGAGCTGCTGTTGCAGGGCTGAAGCGTGGTGTTCCAGGAGCAGGCAGGAGTGCAGCTTGGATCAGAGATGAGGGAACTATCTTGTGCCTCTCCCTTGCTGTCAATTAGTCCAAGAGGTTAACCTTACCTCCAAGGAGCCAGGAGACCCTGGAGCAGCTCTCAAAACCGCAAGCAGACTCTTTGGAGACTAATTGGGGTCTTTCACCTCCTTTTAGCTGCTTCTGAGATACGCGCTCTGGAGTGCAAGCAGGAGAGGAGGTGCTTAGTTTGCCAGAGAGTGGGAGTCAGCAGGGCTTTACCCGTGCCCTGGAGCCCAAGGGATAATAGAAAAAGAGACCTGGGAGACGTGGCCCTGAGGTCACCAAGCCACTTTCTATCATTTATCAGCAATCCTGGCAAATCATGGGTGTCCCGGTTGACTAGAGGTTAGCAGATGTGACTCCCACCTACAAGAAGGGCCGGAAGGAGGATCTGGGGAATTATAGACCTGCCAGTCTGACCTTGGTGCCTGGGAAGGTGATAGAGCAGATCACCTTGACGTGGCACACAGAGGACAATCAGGTGATTAGGCCCAGTCAGCATGGGTTTATGAAAGGCAGGTCCTGCTTGACACACCTAATCTCACATGGCGATTCGCTTAGTTGATGAGGGAAAGGCTGTGCATGTTGCCTACCTAGACTTTAGTAAAGCCTTTGACACCATTTCCCACAGCATTCTCCTGGAGAAACTCTCTGCTCATGGTTTGGATGTGTGCGCTATTCTCTGGGTTAAAATACTGACTGTATGTCTGGGCCCAAAGAGTCATGGTGAATGGAGTTAAATCCAGCTGGTGGCCAGTCACAAGTGGTGTTCCCCAGGGCTCAGTATTGGGGCCAGTTCTGTTTAATACCTTTAGAAGTGATCTGGACAAGGGGATGGAGTGCACCTTCAGTAAGTTTGCAGACACCACCAAATGGGATGGGACTGTTGATCTGTTTGAGGGTAGGAAGGCTCTACAGAGTGTTCTGGACAGGCTGGATTTACGGACTGAGGCCAGCTGTATGAGGTTCAACAAGGCCAAGTGCTGGGTCCTGCACTTGGGGCACAACAACCCCGTGCAATGCAACAGTCTTGGAGAAGAGTGGCTGGAGAGCTGCCTGGCAGAAAAGGACCGGGGGGTGCTGATCAACAGCTGGCTGAATATGAGCCAGCAGTGTGCCCAGGTGGCCAAGAAGGCTAATAGCATCCCGGCTTGTATCAGGGATAATGTGGCCAGCAGGACTGGGGAAGTGATCCTCCCGCTGTACTTGGCACTGATGAGGCCGCACCTTGAATACTGTGTCCAGTTTTGGGCCCCTCACCACAAAAAAGACACTGAGGTGCTGGAGTGGGTCCAGAGAAGGGCAATAAAGCTGGTGAGGGGTCTGGAGCACAAATCTTATGAAGAGCAGCTGAGGGAGCCGGGGTTGTTTAGCCTGGAGAAAAGGAGGCTGAGGGGAGACCTTATCGCTCTCTACAACTACCTGAAAGGAGGTTGTAGTGAGGTGGAGGTCGATCTCTTCTCCCAAATAACAGGTGATAGGACAAGAGGAAACAAGTTGCACCAGGGGAGGTTTAGGTTGGATATTAGGAAAAATTTCTTCACTGAAAGCGTTATTAAGCATTGGAACAGGCTGCCCAGAGAAGCGGTTAAGTCACCGTCCCTGGAAGTATTTAAAAGACATTTAGATGTGGCACTTAGGGACATGGTTTAGTGGTGGACTTGGCAGTGTTAGGTTTATGGTTGGACTCAATGATCTTTTCCAATCTAAATGATTTTATGATTCTATGAGGTGCTCTGCAGCTGGGAACAGACCCTTGTGTGGCAGAGTGGTGCCTGCAAAGGCACTCAGCAATGGGGCTCCTCACGCCCAGCTTTCAGACCCTACACAGTCGCCTGCGGAGCCTCCCTGCTCTTGCATCCTTCTTCGTGCGCAGGTCCTTGGGTTGACTCTCATCCAACAACAACACGTAAAGGACCACCTGCCTTCTTCTGTACCTTCTCCTCTGGTGGGAACATGTCCGGGGAGACATTTATGGATGTGGGGGGAGCTGGTGTTTTGCCACTGTGCTGCAGAGGAGGAACATGTACATGCATGTGGAGAAGCACCCTTTACCTCTGCTGCTGCAGGAGGCTGATGGTGACTTCCATCAAAAGGTAACAGAATAGGTCCTACAAAAAGGGAGGGGGAAGGCCAGTCCAGAGTTCTCCTCCAGAAAAGGCATCTCCTTCTGAGGAGAGGAGCAAGGCATGGAGTCGTTCTGAAGATACTCTCTGGGCTGCGCCAGAATACGCCACATGATGAGTTTGAATGGCGGCTGGTTATGAGCCCCGGGGGGGGCGGGCAGCAGGATTCAGGCTCAGTTATTAAGACCATAAATCATGGAGACAGTCAAGGGGAAGGCTGATGAGGCGGGTGCGCGCAGCCAGGAATGCCGGGAGGGAGAGGCGGTGGGCATCGGAGGCACACAGCTTGTCCACATTGCATGTTATTTTAAGAATTTTTCATTTTTATGGTGGTGCTGTCAGTTTTCTCAGAAGAAGGGACCAAATGATTTCAGGCTCCCCGATTTCCTGAAGACCTGGGCATGAATTCCAAGTTGCTCCTGATCAAGACCAAGGGATGGGGAGTGAGGGTGAAATGGCATTGGCAAGGGGTGTAGGTCAAGAGCGAGAGGCAGGGACAGGGCTGGGGTGAGGTACTGAAATACCACAGGGAAGCCCACGTTCAGGGCAGGAAATGGGCAAGATTGGGAATGAATGGCAACGTTTTCACTGCCAAAAGCAGGAGGAAGGTTTTGGTGACTGGGGAAGTCAGTCCATAGCGCTGCTTGCAGCGGAAGATGGAGCTGTTTGAGGTGGCTGGGAGTGAGGCTGTGCAAAGCCAAGTGATATGCAGCCCTTCACCTTGGGCAGACCACACTGCGCTGCTGGCTTCTCTGCTGTCTAGTCTGCTCCGGCGCCCAAGCCCTGCAGTTTGTGGTCAGGTCTGCTATCTCTATGCTACGCTGTAGATGGGATGCCTGAATATCTGAAGGGCACGACAGGCAGATCCTTGCCCACTTGCAGCTGTCCAAGCCTCCTCCATCTCCCTATGAGCCTTCATCCCTTTCTGGTTAGATGCTGGGGTCTGTCTGAAATATCTATGTGGGGCATGGAGAGGTAAGTAGTCACTCAGAGCTGTGCAACCAGTGCATCTGGCTACCACACTTGGCTCAGGGAGAGCCACCGTCAAGCTTAAGACAATGGTGTGGGTCTGGATTTGGTTTTGGCTCTGGCTTTGCGCATCAGGCACAGCTGGAGCTGCACAGGAGACATACAGTGAGCTTGAGACACAGCTCGACTACTAACAGCAGGGCACGGGGCTCAGGCATGCTCCAAAACCCGTTCAGGACATGGGGTTAGCAGAGGTTGAGTCTTGTGAGCGTAAACCTGTTGGGAAAAGGACACCCCGGTGATGTCCCTCCACAGACCAGCTCTTTTCAGAGGCAGACGAAGCTGAGAGCAGCCAGGGAAGCCCATGAGAACATAAAAACTGGCCCTGGTATTTTGGAGCTGACACCCAGGGTGACACAGGGCAGGAGCCTGGCCAAGTGCTGCAGCTCAGCCATCAGGCTTGGGGTGGGACCCCGCCTCCTCAGCGGTGAGAAGCATTTTCTGATGCTCATGCAGGCAGGAGGTGATACCTTGATCTGGTTTGTGGTCTTCTTCCAGACTTGACTTGCAGCCCTGCACCCTGCAAGAACAGCCCTAGCCCTCCTGCCTGCTCTGCTCCCGAGGAAGCCTCTGGAGGCACGTCAGCCTGGCTTTTGCATGGAGCAATCTGTGCTGCATTGCACTTCCCTTCCTCCCAGGGGCTCACACGGGATGTGGAAAGGCCTTGTTCTCTCTGGACTTGTAGCTGGGCTGTCATGATGGACATAATCACCGGGCTGCAGGAGAAGTGCATGGGGAAAAGGGCTATGGGGGGAAGGAGCTGCCACTGGTGAAGGAAAAGAGATGCTCTGGGGGGCTGTAGGCTCCCCTCTCATCAGAGGTGCTGGCAGCCCCGTGGTTTGCTGCAGAAAAACCCAGGAGAATCGAAAGCTCGTGAGGTTTCCTCCAGGCCAGATCCAGTACCATCTGCACAGCAGTCCTACAGCTGCACGTAGGCACAGTACTGTCCCACACACCCTCATCACTGCTGCATCCCCTTGCCTGTCTGTGCCTTGCTCTGCTCCAGAAGAGGCTGCACAGCAGTGTCTGCCTGAGGGCTTTTCATAGGGGTCTGACGTGGGTGTGCTGGGGGCACCTATGGGCTGGCCGGAGCAGCCAGGACCCTTATATCCTCTGCATTCATGAAGGCCTCCCTCCCCAACTCACTGCTCCTCCTGTGGGCCGCAGCCATAACATAAATATGACCAGCAGCCACATGAGACACAGCACCCTTCTCCCTGGGAAATGTCGGCGTCTGCCCCAGTGTGCTCCCGTGCCATGTGCACACATCGGCCCAGCGAGCAGGTGAGGGCTGATCCATCTCTGTCACCCCAGGGAGCCATGGCCCTCACTGGCAGCGCGCTCCCATGGGGAGCAGGGACGGATGGGGCAGCTCCGGGATCCGGCTGCTGACACCTTCAGCCTGCTCCAGCGTCCCCCACAGCCACCAGCTGCGAGGTATCAGACGCTGGGCTAGCTCGTCTCTCCTCAAGGCGATGTGAAGTCATTAGCTAATTAATTCCCATTCCTTCTGCATGGCAGGGAGGAGTACTGGCTCTGTGCTAAACCTGAGACATGGGAGCAGGCAGCAATTTCACCTTAGAGTAGATGAGGTAGTGGAGCTGGTGTGGAGGACTCCAGCATCCTGGTGCAGGAGGGGACAGGGCAGCAAACCCTGGGGACCAGGCTGCACCCATCCGCCTCCTCCCAGCAAGAGTCCCCGGGGCAGCAAAGAGGGTCAAGATGCAGCTGTGAGAGGCTGAAGGAAGTCAAGTTGGCTGTCCTCATGCAAGGTGGGACAGTGCTGGTGGCAGGCATGGAGGGAGGAGGGTTTCCCAACCTCACCAGAGGGGTAAGAGATCCAATGGGAGCAAAAGGCCAGGAGCAGATCTGTAGCTGGCATCAGGACAGGGCTATTGCTGATAGAAAAAGGCTGGGGGAGGAAGTCAGGGACAGTCAGAGTCCTCATGGGGGTGGACATGGGGTGGGTATAAGGGACCACATGATGGAAGAGCATGGCAACGTGTGTGGAGAAAGGCAGCTGGAGGGAGGTGGCCCCTCCGTCAGTGGATACCCAAACATAATCTAATCTAACACGTCTTCTCGTTCCCCTGCACACCGAGCTGATGGACAAGGCTTTCCAGCCAGAGTCACGACCCCGCTCTGCTCTGGGGCTCACATGGGCTGGCAGGATGCTGCTCTGGTGGGCTGTAGTTACAGCCTGTATCTCTAAATCTCCTCTGCTTTTTAGGTCACTTTGTTCTGCTTATAAATTCTGGCCTTGTCGTACAAGCCATAAATCTTCCTCTCCAGTCAGCATCATTTATTTTTTTTCTCTGGTCCTGTTAAAATAACAGGGTCAGAATGTTTAAAATCTGTATTGTTGCATTTTCTGCAGTTTTGCCTCATAATAAGTATTCTCTTCCTCTCTGGGAAGCTGCCACAGACACATGGCCAGGCAGGACTGCTTGGGAATTTGGGGGGAGTGAGAAAAGGGGTAAAAAGTGATCCAAAGGATGTGCTGAAATGATCTGCCACTCCCACAGCCCTCATATGTAGGCACAATCCCATGTATGCGTGTGGCACCTACATGCACACAGCCTTGCCTTCCCTGCTTTCACACACCTACCACCTTGCTGGCACCCCCTACCTGCCTTTGCCGAGGCACAACTTTGCACAGATCAGAGCTGCATCTCTTCCCCCAGTCCCTGACCACCATATCTACCCCCAGATACCACGTAAGTGGTTCCTATCCTCCCCTTTGTCAGGCAGGTCCCTACATCCCAGCTCGGTGCTCTGCAGCTTTCCACCCTCCCCAGTGCCAGGAGCACCTTCTCAGCCACATCTTTACCCAACTCTGCTCCTCACCCCTTCCTGCAAGATGCTGTTGGGGTCTCCATCTGGGAGGAGCAGCCCCTCTCCTCTGCTGCTCGACCCGGGAGGGGAAGATACTCTACGAGAGCTGGGTTCACGTATTGGCACAGCAGGAAATAGCCTCTGCTCCACACCAGGTACCAGGGCAGCCCTGCACGGGATCATGAGCCTGCCAACAAGGTGTGTGTGATGGTGCAAAGCCAGTGTTCCCACTCTCAGCCAGCCTGGCGCCTGCAGAAGTGCAGTGAAGCATCCCTGTGTATCTGCATTACGGTCCTCTTCTTAATGACCATTCAACCAGTGTTTCTGCAGGTTTCATGTGAAGGGCTGTACTCGCTTGAGCATGCAGTCAATAATCCTTTTGATCTTCATCACTCACTGTCTGGCTCCAGGCTTTATTTATTGCACAGCATCGAATCACCGAGCCAAAGACAAAAACGGCTCGCTCCCTTGTGGCCTTTTTTTTTGGTGGGCACTCCCGGTGATCAAGCTTTAACAAAATTAGCATTGCTTCTACCTTTGGAGGTGATATTGCTGTCTGCGGTGCATGCAGGAGTTGCTCAGCTGTAGCAGCTGTACAATCAATAGTACAGAGCACCTTGCAGGAACAGCCTGAACCTCAGTATAGTTTCTAATCTGCTGGCACATCCTCTTCTCCCTCAGGGAAGAATTACAACATCAAGGCCAGGAATATATTAGTGTGTAGGTTGTGAGAATGGCCGCAGATGGGGTTAAAGGCATAGACACAAACTAAAGAGTAAAGTCTGGGTTGTCAGAGGTTATTCTCAATGGTGGTGCCCTGTTAGAGAGAGCCAGAGCCCATGGTTTTGGAGTATGTATCATTTTATAGCCGACAATACAATACATACAGAGAGACCCAGACAGGTTGGAGACTTGGGCAGAGAAAAACCTTATGAAATTTAACAAGGATAAGTGTAGGGTGCTGCACCTGGGGAGGAATAACCCCCTGCACCAGTACAGGTTGGGGGCTGACCTGCTGGAGAGCAGCTCTGTGGAAAGAGACCTGGGAGTCCTGGGGGACAACAGGATGACCATGAGCCAGCAATGTGCCCTTGTGGCCAAGAAGGCCAATGGCATCCTGGGGTGCATCAAGAAGAGTGTGGCCAGCAGGTCGAGGGAGGTCACCCTCCCCCTCTGCTCTGCCTTGGTGAGGCCACACCTCGAGTACTGTGTCCAGTGCTGGGCTCCCCAGCTCAAGAAGGACAGGGAACTGCTGGAGAGGGTGCAGCAAAGGGCTACAAAGATGATTAAGGGACTGGAATGCCTTTCTTATGAAGGAAGGCTGAAGGATTTGGGTCTCTTCAGTTTGGAAAAAAGACGACTGAGGGGGGACCTTATCAACACTTATAAATACCTAAAGGGTGGGTGTCAGGAGGATGGGGCCAGGCTCTTTTCAGTGTTGCCCAGTGACAGGACAAGAGGTAATGGGCACAAACTTGAGTATAGGAAGTTCTACCTAAACATGAGGAGGAACTTCTTTACCTTGAGGGTGGTAGAGCACTGGAACAGGCTGCCCAGAGAGGTGGTGGAGTCTCCATCTCTGGAGACATTCAAAACCCGCCCGGACGCGTTCCTGTGCAACCTGCTCTAGGTGACCCTGCTCTGGCAGGGGGGTTGGACTAAATGATCTCCAGAGGTCCCTTTCAACCCTATGATTCTATGATTCTATGACAACACCCTGCAAGGTGTGAGTACTTCTGCAAAGCAGACCCAAGTGTTGGGACATCTAGAATGGGAGGAATTAACAATTAATGACAAAAATACGAAGTGACAGGGCAAAAGATCAGTGGCTGGAGCAGACTCCAGCTCTCTGAGTGATATTTATAACAACTTTACATGTCCCTTCTCTGGCCACCCCCCCCCACCTCATTTACTTCCCAGCCTGTGCAAGACATGAAACCAGGTTGCTGCCAACCGCAGCCCCCTTTCCTGCCCGGCTCCTGCCCAGCCCCGCAGCTAAAGGAGGGGGACCCTCAGAAGAAGTCACGGCAGAGCTGGACTCTGGGTCTGAACATGCGCATGACACAGGTGAGCTGAACTTGTGCAGCGATGACAGAGATGAACTCTGTGTGCATGCATATCGATGCGTGTATATATATATATATATGTATGTATGTTGCGCATATATATATGTATTTGTTTAATAGTACTTTCCATCTTTAAGACCTGAAGCTCCACAGTAATTCCAGTATCCAGCTCCCCCCACTCCCATCTGGAGCAGTTTATTTTCATTATGAGAGAGTAAAAAGGACACGTTTACCAGGCATGATTACTTTCCCCTGAAGGAACCAGCCATCCGCTTTGCCAGTGGGTTTCACAGCTGCTTGCTGCGAGGGAAGCAGGGGATGCAGAAATGCTGGGGTGACTTGGAGGACGCTTGTGCATTGCTTTGAGCCCTATCCCAAGCTTTCTCCAGGCGGCCCAAGAATACACTGACAGCCTCATTAACACAGCAGAAGCTGAGGGTATGGCTATAGCTTATATGATCCACTGGCCCACAGTCAGGGCAGGTACCTGGGTGCTGTTTTAATGTTTGAGCACCTGTCGGCTTCAGTCAACAGTTGCAGCGTGTGGCATGTAAAACAAAACTACGTTTGGCTCTCACATCCAGTTCTCTTCAGTGTTGCTCTGATCACAGTGCTGGGATGAGGCAAGTTTTACTTAGGCTCTAGCTGAGTAGCCCTGCAGATCTCACGGCACAGAGAAGACGCCTTCATGTAAGAACATCTTTGGCATCACGTGGGTCATAGCTGGCATTGTCCATTCCCTGACAGGTCCATGGAGTAGCTGGAGCCATGCTGGAGACCCTGGAGCGGAGGGGAGTACCAGCACAAGGGGACCTGGCATCACACTGACAGCCCACGGCTGCTGGCTTGTTTCACACCTACTCGTTTTGGACCTCCTGCCCCATCTCCTCTCCTTGTGGGAGAGGTCAAGAGCAAGGGACAGCAGAGGACCAGCTTTGCTTAGTGGCAGCAGGAGCCAGCAGCCTCCGTAGTGCCTGTGCCTTGTCCCCGTGTCCTATGCCCAGCTGCCATGGTGGGGTTTGAGCAAAAATGAGAAGCCTTCCCCAGGAAGATAACCAGAGGTTTTGGGAAGACCCCAGGGTCAGACACTGGCACGTAGCTCAGTGTTGGGCAGCAATACCAGCTCCCCCCTGCCTCAGCCACTGTGAGCACAAACTGCAGGCTGCACCTCGCCATCCCGACCCGGCACAGAGGGACACGCAGGCTCACCCGCTCGAGTACTGCAGCTTTATTTGAATGAAACAATCCACGTTGAGAGTCTATAGGTTACACAGCGGGTGCGTCAGGGTTGGGGGGAGGTTGGATGAGGCAACGCTTATAAAACATCTCACCCTGTTTAAAAGGTTCAGTTCAGTCCCTTTGTGTTTTGTGCTTTTAACGTTGAGGACGGCTTGGTATCGTGGCGGTGAGAGGGTCCCGGTTCCGCTCGATGACAGTGACGGCACCCTATGAGATGTGGAGCGGGACGGGACAAGACATGATGGCGATGAAGGAAATGGGTGGAGAATGGGGCTCTGTTCCAGGGTCCCCACCCAGGATACCGATGGGAAAAGAAACAAGAGACACCAGAGGACCCCCCCCATCCTCCATAGTATCCCCAAAGACACAGAGTCTGTATGTAGCTCCTTTCGGAGGGGTGTTTCTAAATGCCTCTTTCAGGTCAACACATACTTTCTACTGGCCTTGGTGACCTGGAAGCATGAGGGTGGCACAGTCCTGCTGGCACTGGATCCCACTGAAGTGGCTCACCGTTGGGCCTGAGCTGGTTCTCCCTGCCCCTCGCAAGCTGAGGACGGGATTTTGGTGTGATCCCCTCCTATGGGATCCAGGGATGAAGTCTGCTGCTGATCTCTCCAGGCTGGAAATGAAACACTTGGTGAGGCTAAGTACAGAGCAAGGGGATGGAGTGAGGAAGAGTGTGGGAAGCATTCTCTGATGCTCACTTCTGACCAAAGGCAGGAGGTGCCACAGTTGTTTCCACATGAGACAGTTGTATATTGGGTGACGGCCCCTTTCCTCCACTATGTGCACTGTGATACAGGTAGGATGGTTCTGACTGGGAAAAAGGACCCAAGAAAAACCATGCTGGCACCAAATTTTCCATCCCAGCTAGAGATAAGAGATTGTCTCCGTGCTGTCAGGCAAGGGCTGTGGCCAAAACTACAAAGAAGAGCCATGTATCTGTAGCATCCACAGCTTTTGGGGAATGTCCTGAGAGATGAATGCATGCTGTGGAGCCCTCCGGGGTGAGACGGTAAATCTAGAAGATCCCAAGAACTGGGAGAACAGGCCAAGCTCATCTATTTGAAAACACTGACACTGAGACACTTTACCCAGCGTTGACACCGCATCAATGCACTGAGAAGCTGGGGATGGGCAGCAGAGAAGGACAAGCATCAAGGTTTGATGAGAGGAAAAGGTCACCTCCAGCAAACTCTGAGTCTTCTTGTCCCAGCATGTTACATACCAGGGCCTCCAGGAAACAACCAAATAAATGCACAGGAAAGCTCCTTTGCTCCTGGTCTGTAAATACCTTCCTCCATCAGCATCTGAATTTTCCCAGGGAAATCTCCAGTGCTCCCAAGTCCCTCGCTGCTCAACTTCTGCGCGGTACATGTTACCAGCTATACAAAAGACCTAAAATACTGACCCCAGTCAATGCTCGTGGCATTTCAAAGACAGAACAAAATTGATTTTCTCCTCTCACCACAATTTAGGAGCTGTCTGAGCCGACCATGCTGCTACGGCCTCTCTACATCTGTTGCTCTGTTTATTGATACTCATAACTGGCTCTCAAGAACAAGGCCCAGTGACACAAGATACACCAAATGCCCCTACCTTGGAGGGTGCTTAGGGTTGGAGTGTGGACGGTGGGAGAAAGGAAAGGTGGGGACTGGCCGGAGATGCTGCTGCCTCCAAAAGGGGCTTTCAAGTCCTGTCTCCTCCCTGCTGCATTGCTGGCAGCTGCAACACCCCCACACCTCCGTTTTCAGCTCGGATCCCTTTACAAGCTGCTAAGATAAATGCCTCACCAGCGCTGGACCTACACAGTGCACGCAACACCTGGAGACGGCTTCATCTCAGCCCCGCATTATATATCACAGTCACCAAAGGAAAACCAGCCGGTGCCCTCCCGCAGCGGCTGCGATGCAGGCAAGGAACTGGGGCTGCGCTGGCCCTTCGCTGGTGTGGGCTCAGCCTGTGCCCCAAGCAGCTGTAACACTGACAGCAAAGGACTCACTGCTGATATCTGGCATGTTCCAGTTCCTACCCAGGGCCTGGCTTTGCTGGCCATCTGGGGCACACCAGAGTTACGCAAGTTTTGAACATCTAGGAGAAACCCTCCACTACAACAGCTGGGTTTTAAGCAACTGAGAGTCACATCGCTGCCTGACTGGCAGGACTGGAGCCCAGCTCCCTCAGCCAACGTAGACCTCCGTTGGCTGGCAGCAGCAGCAGCGGGTCTCTGAACTTCCTGCAGACCTGGCTGGTAGACAGGACGTATGCATACGCTGGGCGGTAGAGCAGCCAGATACCCTTCGCTTGGCTCAATGCTTCAGGCAAGGACCTGGCCATTATACCATAGAGCACAGCCAGCACTGTGAGCTCTGGGCACCGGCGCTCCTGGGGGTCCCAGCGCTGTTTGAGGGCTGTCCAGCTGCCCGTGTATTATCCTGGGTTTAGGCCACCCTGGGGTTAAAAAACTCCACTGTAAGCTAAGCATTCATAGACAAATTCCCCTTTAGGCCAACAGTTAATGGAAGCACAAAATTTTGCCTCCTTCCACAGGAACAAATGGTTTATAGGTCATCCTAAATCCACGCGAAACCTGGATTTACCACAGACCTTCACATCTCTCCACAAAACCTCCTATTAACCCAGCTCTCCCTTTGTAAGTTGCCTGCAGAGACAGCATCTCTCCCTCTCCCCTTCCCTTGTTCTCCACCCCGTGCTGGAAAACCCTCCCCATGAAAGGCAGCAGAGGGAAAGGCAGCGCTCGTGTGCTGGGACCCAAGCACAACCTCCCTTTGCAGCTGCCTCGAGAGATCACCCAGGCGGGCATAGTGGGTTGCTCGGCTTCTTCACGCACAGCTGTGCTGAGGATCTGGAGCTGGATCGGCAAATTTTACTAGTACAGGTTTGTCTGAGAACTCTGGTCTAAGGACTTTTCTTTAGTCTCCATTGCCTAGCATCTGAGCAGCTGCAGGCCAGAGACTATTGTCTGCCACCAGGGAAATGAAGGGCAATGCAGCATGGAGCTTGGCTTTCCCCGCTCCTTTTGAAGAATAACACAAACATGCCCTGTTCCATCCCTTCAGCCACCCATGGGGCTGTTATAAGCCCTCTTTTTCTTTGAGGAAGCCAGGATGTGACCTGCACTAGATGCCTGATGGAGCCAACAGATGCCCTGAAGTGCTGCTGTTTTCCAGCTCCACCACCACCACCCAGGCAGCCTCACCAGCCCCTCAGGCTGTGCCAGGGCTGGGGGGGGAGTGAGATGGAGAAGGTGCCAGACCAGATCTAGGTGATGCAGAGCGTAACGAGTGCCAGAGGCAGTTATGAGTGGGACTGAGGCCCGCCATCCCCAGCAGGACACAGCCCGGGGACATGGTCAGCCTCACAAACCTGCTGCCAGTGCCTGGAGCTTGCTCTGCTTTTGAGGAATGATGCTTGATGGCAAAGCAACTGAGCATGCACCTTATACTCAACCCAGGGTTTAGATGTCAGGCACACACCTCACACAGCCAAAACAGAGTGGGGTGGCACTGCTCTTCCATGGGCAAGAGACTACAGCTCCCCACAAGCTGCATCCCTGCCCTCTCTGGAAAGGCAGGTGAAGATGGCCCTGGGCTGTCCTGCAGTACTCCTTGGAATGTGTAAGGCCTCCAGGGCACAAGTGGATGTCTCTGGTTTGATGTGACCATACCAGGCCATAAGTAGCCATCAGAAGACACCAGAATCCCCCCACAGTGTGTTTAGGTGGTGGCAGATGGTGAGTCAAAGTGGCACATGTCTTGCTCCCAAGGGGAGTACCGAAAAACACATAAATACCACAGCTATCATTTGGGATGCTGAGTGTACTGGGGCTATTCAGCTCCCTGCTGGAAACCACCAGCCGCCAGTTATTACCACAGAGTGTAAATTGGGTCCTGTTAAAATGCAGTTTCCAGAGCTTGTTTTGCTGCAAATGCCTTTTGTCTGCATTAAATGTTTTCCCAGGCTGAACAGGATGAGCAGTCATCAGCGGGGCTAAAGCAAATACAAACGGCGGCAACACCTGGCTTCTCCTGCAGCCTGCACAGGGTCCTGCTGCTTGGTGCCTCTACGAACTGGGGTGCACCCGCACTGACGGCAGCCTGGAAAAGACAAGATGTCAGGGCAGTTTAATGGAGAGAGAGTGAGGGACCAAAACTGGTCTCTGCTAAAGCCAGGAGTGTGATAAGTCCCCTCTTGTGCACAGGAGATACTCACAATGCAACTTCTTGTCCTCACTAAAAAGCAGGGTCGTGGTCCCTGGGTGCAAGAGCTGGATATCACTGCTTGGTGCTGTGGTACTGTGTCCCACCGCACCCAGCTTAAAGAGCCCGCGGTGATCGTAGACTCATAGAACAGTTAAGAGTTGGAAGGGACCTTAAAGATCATGTAGTTCCAACCCCCCCTGCCATGGGCAGGGACACCTTCTACTAGACCAGGTTGCTCAAAGCCCCATCCAGCCTGGTCTTGAACACTTCCAGGCATGGGGCATCCACAACTTCTCTGAGCAACCTGTTCCAGTGTCTCACCAGCCTCACAGTAAAACATTTCTTCCTAATATCTAATCTGCCTCTACCGTCTTTCAGTTTAAAACCATTACCCCTTGTCCTATCACTACATTCCCTGATAAAGAAGTCCTCTCCACCTTTTCTATAGGTCCCCTTTAAGTACTGAAAGACTACTATAAGGTCTCCCTGGGGCCTTCTCTTCTCCAGGCTGAACAACCCCAACTCTCTCAGCCTGTCCTCACAGGAGAGGTGCTCCAGCCCTTGGATCATCTTCGTGGCCTCCTCTGGACTCGCTCCCACATGTCCATGTCCTTCTTATGTTAGGGGCCCCAGAATGTGATGTGTCCCTCCATGCTGTTGGTAGGCCATCCAAAGGCACCCAAGGAGGCAAAGGGGTGCTGCAGCATTTCTGGGGAAAGATGGATATCTGCATGGCTCCAACAGACGAAGGGGACTGAAACAGCAACACCCAGAAGCAGCACCTCCCTGCGCTCCCTGCTTTAAGGCAAAAGTTTACCTCTTTGAGTGGGGTGAGGTGGCACCATTTACCCCATCGAGGAGGGAAAAATGCCCTGGTTCCTTTGCCTGTCACTGCCTGGGGCAGGTGGGTTCCCTCAGGTCAGAGTTGACGGACCCCCCTGGCTATTCCCACAGGTAAAACCCCCTGCCTCAGCCTCGCTGAGAGCTGCTAGGGGGGAGCAGGGCTTGCTCCTGCCAGCGCCTTGCACAGGGACCTCTTCACGCTGGAGACAGAGCTCAGGGCAGCGATAGTGCCATGGAGGGATGCTTTTCCCACCAGCGCCACTGGCTGCTCCCTGTCACTGTCCCTCCCAGGCTGAGAAGCGCAGGACACCAACACAAAAGCAGGATGCTTTTCCTGGCACAGAGTGCTTGGGACCGGCTGAGGAGGAGGGGGAGGAATCCAGACCCTGCTGTCCCTCTGGTAATAAAGCATTTTCCTGTTGTTCTGGAGTAGTGCACCCACAGGATCTCGTATAGAAAGAAATTAAATTTCTGTACTTTGAATAGCAATAGGGAATAAACCACAATTTGTATCATGTTTACTATGCTCATTCATACATCCATAAATTACTCTTGCGAGAAATTTACCAGCCTACACATCTGAACTCCCTCCCCCTTGCTTTTTCCCTAATTGCCACCCTATTTCCTTCCGGAATAAAGCTACTTCCCAGAAGGAGGGCTCCATATCGCTGCTGGTACAGCTGCTCTTCAGGCTCTGCCGGGGCGGCTCTGCACGCATGCCAATCGTAACACTTCACTTTAGGAGTTTCCGAACTGTTTTGTGCACTATGCAAAGTTTTTCCATACAGATGAAACGTTTTTTTCACTCCCATACAGCTGGGACGAGTTGCGCTCAGGCGTTCCAAATTACTTAACTCCACATCGGATGCAACATATTAGCTCCATCGCTTTCCAGTGGCTGATCTACGTGGAAGAAAAATGGTCTATTACTACTACCAGCCAGGAGCTGCTTTTCAGAGCAAGTGGTAGGAATTGATGTTCATATTGTTAAAAGCCACGGATTAAAGTCGTGTTGATGACCTGTTATTGGGACTTGCACTGAACTGTGGAAAATTATAATAAAAAAGGTATATTTTTCAGAATACAATGAACAGCTACCAAAAGAGGTTTCGAATGAAAGTTTCTTTGTAAACCCCACTTGTAACTACACAGTAGCATTCACTACTTCTAATATCTACAACTTATACCCAGGAGCCTGCGCACTCACATATTTTCTGTTTTATACCCTGAAAAAAAAAAGAAATTGAGTATATGTCGGCTAACACCCACACAGCATTCTTCCTAATGTATTTCTACAACTACCAAGCAGAGGTCTCCTTGTAAATAAAAGCAGTCTCTTAAATTTATATTGCACTTTTCTTCTGCAGGGACTTTCATACTATGTACAGGAATAATCTCCACCATCACTGAAATGCAGCCACTTCTGGAGTGGAATAAAGCATCTACTCGATAGGCACAGAGCAACATAAAACACCAGGAAGAGAAACATAATGTACCCAGTTGGGACTACAACAGATATTTAAGACGACAGTCTGTAATTAAGTTTAAGGACTGTAATTTAGCCAGAACACTGTGAAAAGTGTGAGGGGATCTTTAATTGCAAGGGGTAAGAAGCATGGCTTTATATCTCACCGGGGATGCATTACCACCGCAAGGAGAATTGCCCCCTCACGCATGGGGCTGGGTTAATAAACCCCAAATACCACTGCCCCCAGAGCGGAGGGACACTGCCTGCCCCTGCCCCATCATTGCACAGCTTCTCATCATTGCTACCGAAGTGCCTCTTTCTTCTGCTACGCTCTCTCAGCGCATCTGCCAGGGAAATGAGGTCCTTCCTTTCGTCCTCGGTATTTCTGACAAGCCGAAGCACTTGGGTTAATGACTTTCCCCCAAACTCACCACCAGCTGCTTATTAGCCGGCGATAAATGAGCAGAGGTCTAGGTGGAAAGGGGCTCCCTGAGACTTCTACTGAAGCTGATGGGCTCATACCCGAGGGCAGGAGAAGGCTTCACCTCTGGCAGGGGAGATCTTCTTGCTCTGCCCTGGACCCACTGCCACCAACGGGCTTCTTGCCCCTGCGCAGTGGGTCGGCTTGGCGAGGCACGCACATCCTCCCTCGCTGGCAGCAGGGCATGGACACCCTTCCCCCAGGTGTCCCTTTCTAAAAATGCGGTGCCCCTTTGCTGCCACCTGCCTCATACAAAACGCTTTGTCCGTGATCCTGAGCCTTCAGGCAGCACCTCCCCTGCCCACCAAGCATCAGCAAAACGTGCTCGTACAACCCTGGCCAAGCAGCCAGTGGAAGCAGGGCCACAAGGGTCTCTGCCTCAGAGCCTAGAAAGTGAGATTGTTGCCCTGGGCTATCTCTTACCGATGGGTAAATGCTCCTGCCGTCAACTTCTGCCCAGCAAAAGTTCTCTGGAACCAGCAACATAACACAAATGTTTTGTTGCTGAGATCAGTGTTTTGCTGCTGAGATCAGGAGCCATCATGAAGCACCCAAGGGCCACAAGGGTCTCTGCCTCAGAGCCTAGAAAGTGAGATTGTTGCCCTGGGCTATCTCTTACCGATGGGTAAATGCTCCTGCCGTCAACTTCTGCCCAGCAAAAGTTCTCTGGAACCAGCAACATAACACAAATGTTTTGTTGCTGAGATCAGTGTTTTGCTGCTGAGATCAGGAGCCATCATGAAGCACCCAAGGGCCCCTGGAAAGCAGCATCCCTCTCCTAGGAGTGAAAGTGGCCTCTTATCAGGAGGGAGGTGGTGACTTCTGGCCTCCAACAAACATGGAGGAAAGGAAGAGCATCAGACTGAAAAAGCTCAGCTAAAAGATGATGGTGGCACTGGCTGCCCATGGAAATGGCAACAGACAGCAAGAAGCAGAATCGCTTCTGGCGCCCACAGCATCCCACAACGCTGCCTGGTCCTGGGAGACAGACGCAGGTGTCCCAGCCAAATATTCACTGTGATTGAGGTCTAGGCTCTGGAGGGAGGCGTGGAGACAGAACAGACACATTCCTCATTCTTGGAAGTGGAGAAAAGCAACAGGAGCAAGGGAGACCCGTACCATCCCCTCTCACTGTCTTGCAAGGCCCCCTGTGAAGGAGGTCCCCTTGTCCCTCAGAGCTGATGTCTTTCTCTCTCCATTGGTGAACGAGGAACATTAGTGCAGATGAACTCCCTTCTAGGACGTAGAGAGAGATGGGTTTCAAGACTTCAAACTGGATGTCCCGGGAGTTAAATAAGAGCTCTCCCTCTCCATCAGTGGAGGAAATGAGGCACTAGCTGTGGCTGGAAGCTGAGCAATGCAGGAGGCAGCTAATACATTCAGGTGATTTCAGACAATCACACTTGCGTCAGAGAAACTGATATATTCATCAGAAATGGGGAAGGAGCTATGGATACTGGGGGCTTTGGTGAGAGAGCTTATCATACATCTGTGGCGCCACAGACACAGAGTTTGGATGGGGTGTCCCTTAGGGGGAAGTGTCCCACTGAACTGAAATGCCAGAGTGTGGGCTAGTAAATCCCAGTCCACAGTCCTGCGGGGCTGACTCTGTCCTGTGCAGGGAGATAAGTCATGTCCAGAGCTGCTTCCAGTTGGAACAAAGCTATCTGTCCTGGTTTGAGGACAGGTCCCACTTGGCCAGTGCAGGGCAGACCCTTCTCGTGGGGCTTCATCTGGAGCAGCACGTGCCTCCACTCTGAGGAGGCCAGGCCAAACCTGCTGCAGGTCTGCAGCAGAGAGACACACAGGCTTTACCCTTTCATGATGTCAGCAGGAAAAAGGCAAATTGCCCCCATCCCCGTCTGTTGCCCTGTTCTTCAGTGGCAAACCGGGCCACAGACGACCACAAGTCCCTCTTTTGGGTTAACTTTCCTGCCTCCATCCTTCTCGGGGCACTTTCCTGCCTGTTCCACCTTTCAGCTCCTCTGCCTGCCACTTTGGCAGTGGAAGCTGAGTGTCTGCAAGACTGCGCGCGCTGACAAAATTCCGCCACCTCTCCCCTGAGCAGCGATGCTGTTGCCGCGCTTCGCCTGCTCTGCCGCTAATGCACTGTGCGAGCTAAAAGGCCTCAGAAGGTGAGCGGGCAATATCGGAGCTGCCTGAACTGCTGGCCCAGGGGCTGGGTCATGGGCACGGGACTTGCCGTCTGGCCGAAGAAGGTTGAAATGCCCGTTTCTTCCCATAATCCAAAAAGCTTGAGGTGGGGGAAGTTAAGCAGTGGAACAAAAGACCAAAATAAACAGATAATGAAAGAAAGGCAGAGAAGCAATCCTGGGCTTGGGGCTGAGGCGACTCTCATCCCAGCATTCACAGGGGGAAGCCAATGTGCAACTGCTCCCCTCTTCCCACCCCATCCCATCCCATCCCAACCTCCCCACCGCATCCCTCAGCCCCACAGAGACACCTTTCTGCCTGCAGCTCGGACCTGCTCTCTCAGTTTCTCCACCTATCAAGAGGTGCTGAGAGAGGGAAAGAGGCGCTCAGAGGCCAATGCTGCGGCCGGATCCAGCCGGGACTTCTCCACCACTCAGCGTGGTCCATGTGATGGGTCCATTCCTGCTCCATCTTCTTGAGGCTGGCGAGTGAGAAGCACAGAGCAGTGGGGAAAGGCCAAAGCAAACCACACAGGGGGCAATTAAATACATGAGAGCCTGGAAGATGCGGATGGATGGAGACACTGAAGCACATGCGGTGCGAGGCAAGATGCTCCGGCCACCGGCACAGGGGGCGGCTGCTGCCCCATGGTCGAGGCCGGCGTTACTGCAGGGAGCTGCAGCCGGAGCGGGGCAGCCCCAGCCAGCGGGAGAGCATGGGGAGACAAGGGGAGTACTGCGGTATATCATCCACTAAGCTGTGGGCTCTGCAGTAAAGAAGGTAACTGTTCTGGTAGAAATTTGTGCTTTAATATATTTTTGTTTGTTTGTTTTTTTGTTTAAAACAAGTTCCCACTTCCCTGAGGAAGCCCTGTCCGACATTCCCAAGGAAACATGGGGGTGGTTTTTTCCTCCTTCATTTGCTCTTCACATTTCTTCATTCCTATTTTTTCTTTCATTCCGTCTTTTCTGTGTGTGTCTGTTTCCTTCCTTCCTTCCTTCCTCTCTCACTCTCTCTCTCTCGTGCACGTGCTTTTAAAAAAATTTTGTCTTTATTTTTCAATTTTGTTCTAGACATTATGACTTTCTCAAGGAGTGCTCCAGTTCTGAACCAGATCCCTTTGCGTGGTCATGCCTGTCAGTCTTTGGTAACATATGGACACTTTGGTGTGCCAGTGAGGAGGGGAGGAAGAGGAGCAGAGGTGGCTGAGTAGGAAAGGAACAGGAATGTCTCGGTCCGAAGACAGGAGCGCTCGCTTGCCATCATCTGAGCAGCACGTAAAGGAAGAAAGTCAATGGGCCACAAAGACAAGGGCTGTGCAGGGCCGGGACGCCGCTTCCTGGAAGAGCAACCGCTGCCAGCCGAGAAGAGAGAAAAAGAATTAGTGATGGGACAGATCCAGACCTCATCAAATAAGTCAGTGCGCATCAGTGTCGTAGCCTTTCCTTCATGCCCCCCGCCCCAAACCGCAAGGCACCTCCCAGATCTATTGGAAGATCTTTGTAGCCTTCCCTGGACATTCTCAAAATTTCCCAAAATTATTTCTTTTCCAACTCGGGAGAAAAGGTTGGATCTTAGTTACTGTTGCAATCCAACCTTCCTTTCTTCCCCAGAAGATTGAACTCGAGTCAAACAAAAGGTTCTGCTTGTGTTTTGGTTACAGCTTGGCCATCCTAGGCTGAAACAGACCTTTAACTGCACCTGAAATTTTGAAATTTTTAGGGTGTTCTGACTTCTTTAATGTTTTGTTTCCCCCTTCACCTTTGGAGTTAAGAAAATTGCTGAAAGTGACTCTTCCTCAACAAGTTATTTTTCCTTCAAAAATAAATAAGAGAAATTGAACCTTGCGCACAAGCGCCTGTCTGGCTCTGGTTTGCATGCTCTGAACTTCTGCTCTCCTGCCCACCTGAGGCACGTTATCGAGGGCACAGGCAGGACTAAGGTACGAGGCACACCAGTGATTCCCACCCAAGGGCTGACGCCTACGTACTGCTTATGTGCCTTGCTGTGGCTTCAACCCACAGTGCACCTCAGTGACAGCGGGGTTGTCTCCATTTCTGCAGTGCAGGCACCAGGATGATGTGGATGGACTGGAAAGGGGCTGCTGGTGGGATTTAGCTCAAGGCCTCACTGTCAGGATGGGGAGGGAGGTGACGTACAGCTCGGGTAGCTTGCTCCCATCCTGCGTGGGCAATACCCTGCCTGGCTGTGCCTCTCTGCTCAGAGGGCAATGAGAAAAATCACAGCCCACCCTGGCTCCGGTGCCCAAAAGACAGATTTTTCTTTTTTTCCCTGGAGAAAGACTGACTTAATGCTGCAGAGGCCATTAGTGCCTGCAGAAGGTCATTCCTTTACCAAAGCTCCCACGCCCAGGGCTTCTAGGAAATGAGATATTGCAGAAGCCTTTAGCTGCTTGGGGATGACACCCCCAACCCAACATACTGGCGCAGACTTCAGCATGCTGGTGTCTAGCAGCACAGTTCCTACAGGATCTGGTTGCTCCTCTGAGCTCTTGCTAACTCAGAACTGTAAAGAACAAGTTCAAGAGTCTTGACAGCCCCTCTGCTGATGGAGTCAGCCATCTTGTTGAGTCCCACCAACGTGTTAACGTGCTGTGAAATTAGCTGCACATCCCTAGCACATGCATTCATGTATGCACTCCCACCGACTCATTTTCCTCTGAGGCACGCACACGCTCACCCTTATTTGGTCCAATTGGCTTCCTTGGACAGTCCCCCTTTTTCAGAGTGACGTCGTCGATGGCAATGTCCCCCTCGTAGCTCGTGCCCCGGACACCTTCGAAGATGATCTGCAAGCAGAGCATGGGACAAAGCGCAGCGTGAGGCTGCAGCTGTGGAGGACCCTTCCCAAGCTGCCGAGCTCTGCAGCGGTGAGCAGGGCACAGACCAGGTCTTATCAGGTCCCCAGCTGAATGATTCCTCCCTGTTTCTCCAGTACTCGTAGGGTCTGGAGAGCTGGACCCCACTGCTTACGGGATCAACCCCTGTGTGCTGAGGGTCTGTAAAGTATTAAATGAGCGTGTAGACCTCTGCTTTATTAAGCGGGCTGCACTAACAAACCAACCAACCCTGAACAGCGCTTGCAAGAGTAACTAAATTCTTATTATTTTAAAGTACCCAAAATCATGCTGGCAGTTTTGCCACAGTGCCACAATTTACCAGCCTGCACAGACCCAGCTCTCACAAGCAGTCCTACAACAGCAAAGTAGCACGTTGGGCAAAAACATCAGCAATAAAACATCCCGTAGCAAAGCAGCTCACCTCCCGGGTTATGTGTAAAATACTCAACGAGCAGACACGGAGTGACCAATATTCATATTCAAAAATGCTACAGGCCTAAACCAAGGGGACAGTGCAGGTGGGCTCTTCTAGGACATTCTAGGAAAAACCTCTAGCACTCAAAGTCACTTTACACCAACAGGCCAGCGTCCCCCAGCACCAACAGACCTGTTGCACAGACCTGGTACCAGAAGGAGCTCTTTCACAAGCAGTTTCCAGACCAGCACTAATCAGAAAAACGTATAGTGCCAAACTGATGCATATAACAAAGTTGGATGGCTTCAGAGAGAAGTGGATCTGATTTCTGTGCATCCACTAAACTCTTGCCCGGCCCCAGTGATGCTGGGGGTGGAGGGTTCCCAGTGCCCTCCCAGTGTCTGACCAGCCCCTGTGCCACGAAGGCAGATGTTTGCTGGGAAGTCTCCTACAGCCCATGGCATGTGGACAGGACAGGTGGCAGGCGGCTGCTTGGCTGTGGACATGACTTACCTGGAAGGGGCCGGGTGGGTTGATGGGCACATGTGCTTGCTGCCACATGTTCCCCCGGTTCCCACTGAGCGACCAGACCTGGGTGTCGATGGCTCGCTTGTTCCGCACGCGAACTAGCAGGTTCAAGGAGCCTATAAGAGAAAAGAGAGGTGCTGGGCTGGCCCCCGGCATAGCTCTGGGGCTCAGCCTTGAGCCACAGCTCTATGCCCCAGCCAGCTAAGGGACAGCCTGCAGAGCCCCAGTAGTAACCTCTGGAGGGGGCCAGCTTTCTCCTGGGTTGATGGGCAAGTGCCCCTAGCAATATTTCATCCATCTGGGCTATCCAAGGGAGGACAGAGACGCAGATGAAGACAGCGAGGACAGGACGAGGAAAAAGCAGTCTGTAGCATGGCTCGGGTGGCACAAGAAGGGGGTGGCAAAAATGCTAGCTGCAAGTGACCTCCAGAGGCGTCCCATCCATCTTCCTGCCTGTCTCCAGCTCTACATCAGGGCAGCATGGCTTTGCCTGGCCAAGTCTTGAAATCCTCTGAGGAAATAAGCTTTCCCTAATGCCCAGCAAGAAGCTCCAGCGCTACCAGTTGTGGGTGCTGTTTCCTGTTACATTGTCTAATACTACTCTTAACACTTTGGCTCTATTGTCTGTGAAATTGCCCTTCAAACAGTAGGGGGCCGAGGGCTGATAGCAGCCTCCTCTCTGCCAGGCTGAGCAAGTCCAGCTCCCTCAACCTCTCTTCCCCAGGACTTCTCCTCCTGGCTCAACCATCCTGGTGCCCCCCCAGTTGGACCTGCACCAGTTTCTCCCCACCCTACTTGAACTGGGGAGCCCAGGAGACATGTTTGCCTCTCCCCATTCACCACTAACACCTGATGTATGCTATGTGGCTTACAGCCCTCTTCCTGCCCTGGCCCTGGCCATCAGCCGCAGAAATATGACCTGTGTCCTCAGTCGCCATTTGGCCTGGAAGCAGACTTGGAGCAAGCAGCTGGTCTTCACTGGCGCTGGGTGGCATTGCCTGTACTGCGCTGCCTCTACCATCCCAGCCTTGTGTTTTCAGAGGGACACAAAGACCCTGTGAATCGACACTGACTTCAAGTTCTTTCAAAAAGAAGCAATTCCCAAAAGGTTTCATCTGCCATTAAACCAAAACCAAAGCCAACAAATCTCAAAGCATTTCCAGTTCTCACTTTGAAAACAGTGTCACAACCCCCTACCCTCCACCCACAAATGAAACCATCTCGATTTGTCTTTCTGCAGCATATTTTTAGTAATCCCTTCAGCTGACTTTTTTTCCTGTTTTGTTTCAGTGAAAAAACATTTTTAAACATTCACTCAAGGTTGACCTGAAACACTTTTTCTCTCTCTTTTTTTTTTTTGTTTTTCAATTCAGCTGGCGAACCAAAAAAATCAATCAGAACTCTAGTCACGCTGCTGCTCATCAGTGTTTCTGGTCTCCATACACAGACATATTACACCTGAGAGCAGAGAGACAATAATAACCCTCACTTATATGTCCACAGTCTGACTGCGCTTGGGGTGCTGCATTCCCGCATGGATACACCCTTCCGAGAGGCAGCAGTGAGAGGTCAGGGGACGAGACAGGGAAAGAGGCTTTCCTAGATAACCTCCCTACTTCATGATCCCCTGAAATTCTTCATTCTTGGCACATGGGCCTTGGGGGCATTGTGTGAAGGACAGGGACCTGGAAGTACCCCTGTCGAGCGCCTGGCTGTCAGAAGGCGAGAGATACATCACAAGGAGTTCAGAGATGCATAATAAAGATGATGAAATGTTTAGATTCTGAGTGGGTGACTTACAAGAAAAGGTTAAAAGAATGAAATATGTGTATAATTTAGTGAACTGAGGAAAGAGGGGCATGTTATTGCCTGGAAATATTCATAAGCTTTAGCACTAAGGCTAGCTGAGAAAACTAGATGAAGGCCTGACGGGACGGGGAGAGCGTATCCAGTTCCCTTCCCCGGCGGTACCCAGTTTGGGATGCACACCACAACCCAAGACGACGAGTGAAATAGCTTGTTTCTCTCTCTCTTGAGACCAGCTGGCACTGCACAACCCTGGGGAGACAGAGGTAAGCAAGTGGGATCTCCCTCCAGGAAACACAGTGCCGAGGACAAGAGAAGTCACTACGGGAGCCTCTGGCAAATTCAGCTTTGAGCCACTGGTTTCTTGGTGTCCTCCCTGCCCTCAGGAGGGAAAGTCTCTCTAGAAAAGATACCTGGTCCTCACAGAGACCCTTGGCCAAACTGATGGCCCACGCAGGAACTACATAACCCCACAGATCATTGTCAACAGGAGTGTGTTCAGAGCAGCTAATTATAGATGCCAGAGCCAGTGAGGTGAGGGACTGAGAGTGAGTGAAGAATTAATATGAAGCTGCCAGCAAGCAAGAATTAAAAACAACCCCTGTCTATTCTACCTTTATTTGGGGACTTGCAGCTAGGATCTGCTGCGCAAGAGTCTGGCTGAGCAGCCAACACTGGGACAAATCAGGCAGCAAATGAACTTTGATGCCCCAGGAAAAAAGTGAAGGCGAGATAGAAAGGGACCCAGAGAAGCATCTGGAATGCAAATTAGTGCCCCCAAAGCACTGGCTGTGAATGCCTGGCCTAAACCCAAACCAAGCCTGAGTATATTCTGGCTGACAGCTCCGTGTCCTTGCAGCATCAGGCAAAAAAGTTTTAACCTGTCGGCCTCCATATTCCCTAATAGAACAGCACTGAATATGAGCAGGCATTCTTCAAAAGGTTTGCAATTGGAAAGGAAGCTCCCTTATCTGCCCACAATACGCAGTGTTTCACCAGCCGTGTCTACACATGGAAAACCGAAGGTCAAAATAGTTGAACAGCAAGCCCATGACTGTCTTACAAATCAGTCGGAGCTGCGAAGGGGATATAGATCTCATCGCCCTACCTGCTAAGTTTCCCAGCCTTCCCAAGGCTGGGAAAGAACCACACCACCTCCCTTTCCCAGTAATGCTGTCACTTGGAATGTGCTTCTGGGAGGCATGGCAGAGTCTCCAGGACTTCAAACTAAACAGGGATGAAGCCTCTACCCCATCTGAACTGGGTCCACAATGTTGTAGATGATAAAGATTGTGCAGGTCTTCTACTTTATTCCCTTCTACCGTCTGTCAGTCTGCCACAGGCTGTCAGTCAAGTTTAAGGGCATGTAGCCTGTGATGGAGGTACTTGGAAATGAACCTTCAGATCTGAGCTCCAAGCACAGCCATAAAACATTGCGGTCCTGGACTACAGAAAGCTCCAAGTCATCTTTCCAATTGCTCAGAGCTTCTTTATTGCCATTTTTCAGTCTGGCCTCAAAAGCCAACTGTGTGATGGAGCGAGTGTTGCAAGGCTTTGTGTATTCCAAGGGAAAGCTTTGGGTTCAGCCCACTGCCCGAAAACCAAATGTTGTTCCAGGATCCCATTTACAGTCATAAAAATCCATAGATTAAGTCTCCGGCTAAAAAGAGAGGTGGAACCTATGTAGACATTGACATCCGTAGCTGCTGACCTCTGGTGAATTCACACCTGCCCACAGCCACCTCCATGCAATCTAGCAATACCCATCTCATGCCTTATTTAACTATCTTCACTCCCTGTGTAGCTTTCAGCATGTCACATGAGTTCAGACCAAACCAGCCACCTGATGCTTGAAAGGTGCCCCTCCTAGAGCACAGACTATGTATCCAAATCCCACTTTGCAGGAGGCGGCCAATGCATGGTCCAGGCACGTGCGGGATGTGAGGGGCTCATTCACAGCTGTGAACTGACTTGCCACGTGATCCTTAGCAAACTGGTGTTACCTACTTTTACCTGCTGACGTGATACTATGATGATAATGAAGGAGGGTAATAACACTCACTCACTTAGAGGGAACTCAGAAACACAGCAAACATTTTACGAGACCTGAGAAAGAAGACACTAGGGAACAGAAGTGCCTGAGCTCTTCTGCCTTTCCTGTAGTAACAGGCTGAAGAAGAACCAAATGGGACCTACCCTCCAACCCCCAGGCCTCCATCAGTGGAGATATGAAAGGCCCATCTGGGATGTTCTCCAGTGCCAGCTGTTGCAGCCACCCCTTTTGCCTGGTTTTATACTACAGTCATGCCCAATTTCCTCTATCAGAGTCCAAATCCAGCTGGCCAGTTTTGTTACCTATTTCTTTTGTTACCTATTTCTGTCTTCCTCATGCCCCCCATCAGATGTGTCTGGCATTTCCCAAGGGCACCTGCTGGTGAGGCACACAGAAAGGCAGGCCATCGATCTGCTGCTAAATCTCTCCAGCTGACCAGAGACAGACAAACACAAGGGAAATCCTAGGACACCAGCAAGCCTGTCGTTACCTCTCCCCACACAAGGCAGTCTTCGCATTTGTCTTGTAATCTGTATTATCCCTTCTTCCCAATCAAAAGGGAGAATAAAGGCCAGTGACGAGTGACGAGGAATCAATTACAGGGAGAGGGAGCCGTACCTTCTGCTGGCTGCCTTTAAGACCAGAGCTGGCATTTCAAAAGAGTGGCACTCACACAAAAGAGCACCAGCTGGGCTGCCAGATAGAGTAGCCCAAGGGATGCCTTTAAATGTTACCTTCTCACAACAAGAGAAGGTCTTCTCTCAGTTTCCACAGGATGGGGACTTCACTGTCTCGCTGAATAGCTTTTGTAGATCTGGGAAAGCTGGTGCAGGCAGTGCTGGGAGGGTGGCAGGGTCTGTAAAGGCAGGGCCACGGGCACAGTCCGAGCAGGATGGCAGAGAAGGCAGAGGTTTCCTCAAGAGCTCTCGGCGGGGCAGCTGGGGGGGTGAATGCGGGATGACGGGCGGGGAAAAGGTGCCGCCTGCCGAGGTGGAGGCACAGCCCGGTTTACAAGGCTGGGATGGAGGGCAGGCAGCTGGAGCGGTTGGGAAGCGAAGGGAGGACGACGCTGCCCACGGAGAGCCGGGGTGCTGTGCCAGGCGCAGCAGAGCTCCGTGGGATGGGTAGGGAAGGCTGTCGGGATCCACAGCCAGGAGGTGGGCTGGCCGCAGGCTTGCACACAGCCGGGTTTCACTGCGACTCTCTGCTGTGCTCCTGCAGGATGCCTGCTCTGGCATGGAGCGATCTCAGGAGATCAGCTATCCATGAGAAATCCTGACTGAAATCCCAGTTTAGGTTTGGTACCCAAATGGGAAGCCAGGGCTGAAAGCCTCTGTGGAAATTCCCACGGCATTTCAACTGCAGGCAAGACAGACTGAGATAATAAGAAGAAACTGATTTGTGGCAAGAGATGTCCGGTGGATGGAAAGAGATACACGGAGCGGAGAGGACTTGGACCGTGTATAGCCTGGCAGAATCACTTGCAGACCCAACATGAGGGCTAAAACCAGGCCAGGGAGAAAAGAGCTCTTACCTTTCCAACAGGGGCTCTGAGCACTCCCTGAAGTGTGGTTTAGTGTAACACCACTGATCACAAACTAAAAGCCCAGAGCTTAGTGCAGGCAAATCCCAGGAGTGAACGACAGTCTCCAGAAAGAATCTATTACTGTTCATAATCCCCGCAACAAACACAGGTCTCTCTCCCTCTCTCACTTAAATGGATGCTAATGAATAGCAGTCAGTGTCAGGCTGGTGTTCTCAGTTACAGTGCGGTGGGGGAAAGTTACTGCTCTGAGAGCGAGAAAGCAGAGGGTGGAAAAATAATCATAGCACAGGTAGAGATGGAGAAATAACATCAGCTTGTACTGACTCACCATTTCTAGGAATGTAAGTTGTCTTCGTGCCATGATAGGATGTATTTACCCTTTCACAGTCTCTAACGATGCTTCATACATTAACATATGCGGAGTAAGACAATTAAAGCCTCTCGGCTCCTTTCCACTCATGATTACAGAGAACTTTATCTCTACATGTCTTTAACTGATCCCAGCTTGGTGTGCAGGGTCCCCTGTGTCACAGGGTCACCACACTGACCCCTTCCTGCAGCCGCTTGCTTCAGTAACTTCAAAGCAGGAGGGTTCAGAGAGCTCACCAACAGCGAGAAAACGGAGTCTTGATCATAGTTTGGAAGGTACCACTATCCCACCTCTACTCACAAGGCATCCCCGTCGGCTTCAGAGAGGCACCGAGCATGTTCAATGCCGTGCCACAGGCTGGCTAATTGCTATGGGACATTCTCCTTCTGCTTCATTACAGCGAGGAGGCTATAGTGAAAGGGATCAGGGGAATCAAAGCCTCCGGTTCCCTGCTGTGGCTGGGACTTTCTGGGGATATAAACAGCAATATGGTAAGTTTTGATTGGCAACGTTTCCCCTACAGCAAACCTGTGAAAATTACTTAAATCTGGCTACAGGGAATTTTCTTTGGATTTTACTGTGGATTTAAAAAATCAAAGAAACAAACACATTTCCACCCCTGACCTCCTAAACCACCATCAAATGAGGATGGGCTTGAAGCAATATCCCCTGACACGGCAAAGCCAATTGCACAGATTGATCTATGATCCATCACTTTCTGACCTGTCTGGCATGCATATGAATTTTGGGATGGAAGGAATGGACCAGGAGAGAAGCAACATCACTGCGCTGTAAAGAGGCAAAGCGGACACGTGGCTGGCAACTGGGGAGGGGACACGCTGGCAGCGGGGGACACCTGGGGTGTTCAGGCAGTGGGGTAAATGCAAGGTATGGTCATGCCTGCCTCGTGATGAGGAACACGAGTGCCAATGGGAGGAAGGCAGGCAAACTACAGCTCCAGCTCCTTCTCTCCAGCATATCCCCACCTGTCTGTGTACACGGAGAGCAGATGGTGATATGGCAGAAGCAGACTTGCAATGGAGCTATGCTTGAGCTCTTTTGCTCATTTGATCCACAGTCTAATTAGAGAAAGTGTTGGCATAGAAAGATGAATGATAAAAGACTTCTATCTTTGATGCTGTGTGTACAGAACAAAATCCTGCCACCCCTTTTCATGGAAAATTCCCTCAGAAGTTGTTTGCGACCTGCAACAGGCTTTCTAAGTGTGGACACCAGGATGTGGTTTTAGGAATTCAAAAAAGGAAAAAAAAAAAGTCTCCACGCTCCATAGCGTTAGAATAATGCTATCTCAGAAGAACAAAAGCCCATCCAATATGCAGCCAGAAGAGAGCAGAGGGAGGGTACAGAGTCTGGCATTTAGAGGACAAGAATCGGGAGTCCTCGGTCTTTTCGCCAACCTCATGTCCAATTCATTATGCCACCTTGCTTAAACCTGTACTTTTGCAGGACACAACGTGGGCAGACTATGTCCTTCCCTACAGGACAGATGGGGAGTCTGATTCCCAGCCCAAGCCACAGCCCCTGAATGCTGCCGTGGGTGTCAGCTCAGCTCCCAGGTGCCAGCTCACCGCACTGCTGTGCTGCACGGTGCCTGCCCTTGGCCAGCGCAGGAGCCATCGTGGCAAGCCGCAGCAGATCTGAGCAGCTGGGCTGCAACATAGAATCTTAGAATCATAGAATGGTTTGGGTTGGAAGGGACCTTAAAGATCACCAAGTTCCAACCCCCCTGCCATGGGCAGGGACACCTCCCACTAGACCAGGTTGCTCAAAGCCCCATCCAGCCTGGCCTTGAACGCTTCCAGGGATGGGGCATCCACAACTTCCCTGGGCAACCCATTCCAGTGCTTCATCAGCCTCACAGTAAGGAATTTCTTCCTAATATCTAATCTAAATTTCCCCTCTTTCAGTTTAAAACTGTTGCCCCTCTTCCTATCATTACAATACCTGATAGAGAGTCCCTCCCCATCTTCCCCGTAGGCCCCCTTTAGATACTGGAAGGTCTCCCCAGAGCCTTCTCTTCTCCAGGCTGAACAACCCCAACTCTCTCAGCCTGTCTTCACAGGAAAGGTGCTCCAGTCCTCTGATCATCTTCGTGGCCTTCCTCTGGACCTGTTCCAACAGATCCATGTCCTTCTTGTGCTGAGGACTCCAAAGCTGGACACAGTACTCCAGCTGGGGTCTCACAAGAGCAGAGTGGAGGTGTAGAATCACCTCCCTCAACCTGCTGGCCATGGGACCAGGCTAGGAGCAGGATCCCTCTGCCGAGCCGTGGTCCCACTTGTCTTCAGTCCAGACACTCAGCCTAATAGTCATCAGGTCGTCAGTTTGCCCACACCTCCTGGACACCTCCTGCCGTCTGTAGGCAGAGGGAGGCAAGCAGGCAGGGTGGTGTCTACCATTCTCCCAGCTGGACGTGTGCTTGTTTACAGCCCAGCAAAGCAGAAATCAAATGGCATCTTGAGCAGAACAGGTCTCCAAACACCTGTGCTCCAGCACCCGTCCCCCTCCCTCGCCAAGCCCAGTGGGGAGAGTGTGCGGCCAAGCCTGCGGGGACCAGCCAGCCTCTGCAGAGCTTGCTCTTCCCAGCCCCAGCTCAGGGGACACAAATGCTTCCCCAGAGAGGCGGGCACTGACCCACATCTATGGGACTGGGAAGCACCCTGTCAATGATGGGAAGAACCTTAATGCTTGCCCCCCGCTTGCTTACTGAGCAGGCTGGTGCTTGAGCTGCCTTGCTGGTCTCCTTGCCCCTTAGCAGCCCCGAATGTGCTGCCAGGTCCTGTTCCTGCACGGTGGTGCTCCATCATGAGGTGGAGATCCCCCCTGGGGTTCATCCTGCCTTGCTACACCTCCCCTCCATGCTGGCATATGCAGAACACTGACAGAAGGCACTCTCTGGATGCAGAGAAGGTCCCACTTGCTCTGTGTCCTCTCTGCCATGATAAGCCATGCTAATGCTCCAGCTCCACGAGTCACTCCCTCCATAACCAGTATGTGTGACAATTCACAACAGCTGTCTGTCCGTACACCACTCTACACAGACATTCTTTCTCATGGGATTTCTCACTCTTCAGCAAATACCACCAGCCCCAAAAGGGAGCAATTTGCATTACAATAAAAACTATATATTTGTCGGAAATGCTTCCTGTTGTTTTATACCCCAGACCTGCCTCAACAGCTTGTCTTTATCCAGAGATCCTTGTAAAGGTTAAGGATGTGCATCCTTAGAGACCCCTCCCAATCTCTCCAGCCTAAGAAGGAAAGAGACAGACGTAGCTGTGGAAAGAAGTCCTCCTGGATGTTTTGAGCAGAACTCCATCTTCAGAGATTAAGATTATACCACTCCTTATCTAGGGCTTGCCCTTTTGTTCCTGGCAAGGATCACTTGTACAAAAACACACACAGGATGTGGTCACGGAGCAGGATGAGATATATCCTGGTCTAAATGCAGTTGTGCAGCCCCTCTTCTATCCATCCAGCCCTAAGAAAGGAGTTATGACCTTTCCATAGCTGCTGCTTCTACCTATGTAGTTTGTCCCTGCCTTTTGGGAGCGCTCCAAGCAAGCCCGCAACAATACAATCTAGGTAAATGCAGAGCAGGCAGAAAAGAGACCCTTCCCAGACAGCAGTGTTGCCTTCCTTGCTGAGCTTGAATAGATAAAGTAGACGGATCAAATTCTTGGTTTTGTCTGCTTAACAGAAAAAAAAAAAGATGCTGTCAGTGAAATTCTGTTGGGAGGGAAGATGTACTAAAGGTACAATGTGTCTGGTCAGGGAAAGCTGGCTGTGGTAGCGTAAGAAAACATGATTTCAGCAGAGTAAGGAGAAAAGGTGATTCAGGGGTAAGTTGAGAGTTGGTCACTCGTCAGGGGCACGGCTGTGTGCGAGCCCAGCGCTGCCTCCGACTCAGCCCCAGGCAGGGCAGAGGGAGCCCCTGGTGCTGAGGGCTGAAATGGACGCTGCTGCTGTCGTTTCTCTGTGCAGCTCCTGGTAAGCAGGATGGGTCACAGAATGGTTAGAGTTGGAAGGGACCTTAAAGATCACCAAGTTCCAACCCCCCTGCCATGGGCAGGGACACCTCCCACTAGACCAGGCTGCTCAAAGCCTCATCCAACCTGGCCTGAAACACTTCCAGGGATGGGGCATCCACAACTTCTCAATCTAAATCTACCCTCTTCTAGTTTGAAGCCATTACCCCTCGTCCTATCACTACATGCCCTTGTAAAAAGTCCCTCTCCAGCTTTCTTGTAGGCCCCCTTCAGGCACTGGAAGGCTGCTATAAGGTCTCTCTGGAGCCTTCTCTTCTCCAGGCTGAACAACCCCAACTCCCTCAGCCTGCTGGTGAGATGCACCCGGTCGTGTTGGTGAGGATGCACCTGCAAAGCCCTGACGCCTCCAGTGCAAGGCAGGCAGTTTCTGTGGGCAGCAAAACAGCCCAGCCCTGATGCCTCTTTGGCCTTTATTGTGGCCCTAAGCCTCCCAAAAACCACACCATCTCACCCTTAATTTAATGAGCAATTATGGGACTATTTCTGTGCCATTTGTGGTGGGCACGTGGGGCAGGGGAACAGAAGGTACACAAATTAGCCTTTATGGGGTATGTGATGGGGAAGAGGGGCTGGCCCCAGCTACAGCCTGGAGTTTGCAAAACCACCTGCACAGGGGCTTGGTACATCCAGACGGGGCTCTTCTGGGGCTCCAAAGGAGGCTCAAAGGGTGATTTGGTGGGATCAGATGCCTATTTGTCCTGAGTAGGAAGACAACCAGCATTGGTCTTTGTCAGACACACCAGCCTCTCTCTTCTCACTTGGCAGCCTGCATCACTCACCACCCTGCTGAAGCTGAGCACTGTAGAGTACAGCATCTAAATTAATCTCAAACCCCAGAATGGACTGGAGATGCCAGACCATGATTTCTCATTAAAAAGGCAAGGCTTGAGACCTGCTCTGGTGAAGCAGCTGTGAAGAAGAGCCTCCCTAGGCAGTAGTGCTGGCCAGCCCATGGACAGGATCTTGCTCTGTACCTCAGGTAAGTGAGCTGCAGCAGCCCATCTTTCTTCTCCTGTGATGCTTTCTGGAACCAAGCTGTCTGAAGGCAGCCAAGCAGCTCCTTCCCTCTTACTTTTGCTGTACCTGGTGGTCACCAGAGGTGCCGGGTACTACCTTAGGGAGGAGAGGCCAGCCTGGGGAAAAATGAGAGTATGAAGAATGTAGCAAGAAGGAGACCATGCGTAGGCAACTCTTCCCACCAATTTTGCAGGCTCAAGAAGTGGAGTGAGCCATAGCTGCTTTGAGGTCTGCTTGCTCCTTGTTCACCCTCTGTTTTGTGACATGCCCAGATGACTCCAGGCAAATGCTCTCTTCTCCCAGCTTTGATAACGGACCCTTTCATCTTTGCCACCAGAGACAGCTGGGTCCTTTGCGGAATTCGTGTGCTCAGCTCTCAGACTCAGAGCACGCACTGTGCTCAGCTCTCTCAGACGAGCTGAAACAGAAGTCTGCTTCATAGACACTGCCAGGTTTAAAAGAACACAACAGCCAGACAGGGGGAGTCTGCCTGCTTCCCTTCTGCGGGCAGGCTTTGCAAAGACCTCTGCTGGAGAGGAGGGAGCCTCCCAGAGCCCCCAGAATAAACGTGTGGGGGGGAGTTCCTGACAAAAACACTGCAGAAGCAGATGTACTTATGCTGAGGAAGACTTTGCCTGTCTCTTCTCTATCCCTATTAGCAACCTATTTCCCCAGCATCTCCCATTCTGTGGTCTCTCAGTCCCGGGAGCCAAGCACAGGGCAGCTGCACGGCTGCGGGGCTTGGAGCAGATGGGCTGTTTTAGTGCGATGCTGAAGGCAGCAAGACAGCAGGAATGAGCAGCTGAGATCACATATTCTTCCTGTTGAACTGAAGACACCACTCAAAATCTGTTCTCTGGCCTCCTCCGCTGCCTGACCCAAGGAGACGTGAGAGGTGAACGTTTCAGGCCTGGGAAGTGGTTTGCTGCAGGAAGGCTGTTAGAGTAGGCTGTGTTCCCAGCTTTGAGGCAGGATGCATTATAGCAAGAGACCCCTTTCCCGTTTCGTGCCTGTCTGTACTTTCATCAGAAAACTTCCAGGGGACTGGCTGAGGCAGTGAGACTCCCAACCCGGATCTGCAAACTCCATCAATTCGAGTGCTGGGGTGCCTGTCATCCCTGAAGAGCACTCTTTGGGAGATGCAGTCACTCCTGGAAGTAATGGTGATGACTGACACTTGTTGATAATATTTTTATTTTCTGTGAAGCATTTAAATACATTTCACAAGATAAGGTCTTGTTGAAGTTCAAGAACAGATTGAGATGTTTGTGCAAGTAGTGCAAGATAGTTGTTCACTCTGCCACCCCCAGCCTTTATCCTGTCAGAGCACCCAGGAGGGTGTCCAGATGTGCACCTGGAATGACCAACTTCAGTCTCCACTTGAACAATTATGGCTCTGGTGAAATAGTTAATGGTCCGTGGAGAGAACAGGAGAGTGACCTGGGAGTGCTAAAGAAGTGGTTGGATATGCTCTGAGAGCTCCCATTTCCTCTTAAGTGTCTGTTAAGTTTTGTATCTAGCAATTTCAGGGTCTGAATAATTGATGCAACACCTGATGTCTCAGGAGACGATCAGGTTGCAGCAGTATATCCTTACAGCTACTCAACTTTGCGCGTGGCTGCTGCTGCTGCTGCTGCTGCTGTGAGCCAAGTCTGAATGGAAAGACGCTTTGCTGAGAGCCTCGAGGAAGGGAGGGGAGATAGAGCAGCTTCCCCCCCCAGATGAGTAACAGTGACTCAAATCAAGTGAGCCGAAGCAAGGATGATCTGTGGGAATTCAGGGCATCTGCAAATGAATGGGTGTCACCAGCCTGTGCCCCTGAAAACCTTCCCAACAAATTCTGCAGTGGGAATGTGGTCAGATCATGACTGGTAAGACAGAAGAAGAGGACTTTTGAAGAAGGCAACATTTCAGTGGCTATCTGCACCTGGAACTTGATTCAGTGATGCTCTTTTAGTGAAGGGCAAGAAAAGGCAGGGATCAGTGCACCCAGATTCAAGGTGCTAAGCAGAATGCCTCCATCAACATGAAGACACATTACTCATGGAATAAAAATGACATACAGCCAATCCGCATTTGAATACCTTTCCCTCCTCTCCATGTCTTCTTCAGTTTTACACGCCACGCTCTTTGGCTTAGGGATGATTCAGTCCCACATCTGCAAGCCATATCAAGCATACTGTTGGTGCTCTTTGTCAGTAAACATCCAATGAAGATGTAGACACAAAGTAGTTACTGGGCTCCAGCAAGAGTAATTGAAGAGAATTCTCTGCCCTTGGTTATGGAGAAAGTTTGATTAGATGATGTATTGGTCCCAACTGGTCTTAATAATCTTTAAATCTCTATGGCTCTACTCCAAAGTTTACTGAAGTCTTTAGAAAAACAATGACTTCAACGGTCCTTGGTTCAGAGCCACTGTATTGAACATACAGAGCTTGAATGACACTTTACAAATATGTGGTTATCTTGCCAGGTACTTACAATCCTTTCTCATGATCATGGTATTTGACTAACTTCCCCCCACCAAAAAAAGCAGATACTACCAGAAGAGACCACAGTTTATCCAAAGGGTCCATTCCATAGCCCACAGGAAGCTGCTGGATGTTGGCACAAAACATTAGTCAAATACACATCTATTGATGGAAGAATGAGTAAAGCCAAGAACCCATCTGAGTAAGTGGAAAAAGAAGGAGTACTAAAAGCCTTGAATACATTTTTTCATTACAAACTGTTCACTTAACTCTAACTGCAACTTGTTTTCAAGAGCCTAGAGGGAAGTGAATCATACTCATTAGGAAAATGAGCCTCCCCTCAATCAATCCAGTGATGTAATCTCTACCGTGTAGAGTTATTGCACTGGAGATAATGGCATGGATTTCATGAACGATGCATTTGTATATAAGGCAAACTTTATATATCCAACACAATGTAGTTGCCTCCAGGGTGCCACCTGGGTAACTGTGTGCAGCAGCAGGGTGCTGTGTTCATAAATGAGGTTTGGGCAGGAACAAGGGAGCTACAACGTTGAATCTTACAAAAAGGATGCCTTCATGAGTAGTTTACAATCTCATTGGCAGCTTCCCATCCTGATTATACATAGGCCAGACTTAGCTGGGGTGATCAGATAAGGTCTGTGTCAGCATTACGCTGGAACAACAGCACCTTTAACTCTCCATGAGTTTCATAGATGCTGGACACATGCCTGAAAATAAGCCTGTTCCCTGATTTCTGGGAGAGGAACTGGTGAAGGTAGGACCATGACACTGCTAGTGCAAAAAGGAGGCTCAAAGCACAAAAAATTGCAAGCCAAGAGCAGGGTCTCCAGACATCGCTTTCAACCAGGTCCAGCTCTGGAAGCCCAGAGCCTGCCAGTTTCACTACAGGACACAGTTGAACAGTCCCATCTTGGGAGGTACCTCAGGTTGAGGTGGGGCCTTTGCCGTCTCCCCTCTCTGAGGCTGTATCTCGTCGTAAGCCTGTGTGCAGTGACTACTTCTATTAAAAATACAGCAAAAATAGTTTGAAAAGGGTGTACCGCTAAGCTCACAAATCAGAAGGAAGACAAAAAAATGCTGTTTGAGTACATCCTACGTCACTGCTTGCATGTAGGTACTCCTGTGAGCAAAGAAACTCCTTGGCACAAGTGTTTTCCCCATGAGCACAGTCACTGGCTCACGGGATAGGGAATGCTAGCAATCACCCTGTACCATGGGGACCACAATGGCAACACAAAAAGTTAAATCCTCTGTGGCTGAAATTTCCTCGTCCCTCTGAGCAACCGTCCTTCTGGGGTCTGACCCTGAAGGCATCTCTTGCTGCAGGGTCTGTGGGAGCATCCAGCAGCGGGCAGGAGGCCGTGCAGATCATAACCTGGTCACCACCGAGCTAGGAGACGTGACAGACAGGTGGCAGGGGACTGCGGTGGGAGCAGTCCCCTCCTGAAGAAAGCAAGCAATTCCTTGTTTGATACATGTGTGCCTGCTGCAAGCAAGACACACTCATTCTTGAAAGCCCGGTGGAGATGGGATTTCTTTCCTTCCCCTCCCCCTGATTTTTGTGTTTGGGCTGGCAGGATTGTAGGGTAATGCGAATGTTCGCTCCGGAGGGGGCCAGAGGAAGGAAAACCAATGACCAAATAACTCCAGAAGAACGGGAATTGCCTCCAGGGAGCTCCCCTTCACCCTGCTCTTTCATCAGCTGAGAGATATTCAACATCACCCTGCTCTGCTAGTCACTGAATATTTTATACCATGGCTACAAACGCTCCATTTGTATTCTGTTTCTCTCTTTCGTCATATCTATTATAAACGAGTAGTGTCTGGGAACTCTCCCAGGGAAGATTTGCCTGGATGGCTATGGATATTTTATAGTCAAATTGTGAGAGTAAACCAGCTTTCAAGTTCTGTAGAGGGGGGAAAAAGGTAATAAAAGGGTTATTAAAAAAATAAATAAAAGTCGGGATTTTATACGGCTTCTTTTCATAGTGACAGAGCTTCGGTTTGCTCCACGACGGAGCTGGAGCTGCTAAGAGAGCCTTGGGCTGGGAGATGTCCTCTTGCTGGCACTGCCAACAGGAGCGATCTGATATGCCCTTGCTATGTGCTACAGCTGGCTCAGCAGGGCTGGCATCTAGCTTGGTAGGACTGGGCTGGCACTAGGTGAGCCAGGGCCTGGGGCCGTGTCTGCAGCCATGAGGGATAGCTGGCTATATGGGAAACAAGACATGGCCCAGGGTGGTAGTCACCCCACCTTTACCTTCATATTGTCGCATATGTGACACAGGTAGGAGGCCAGGGTCTGTCTCCTCATTTGACAGGAGAAGTCTGAGCAAGGAGCCCTGTATCTGAGGGGGGGCACTCTCCTCCAACCCAGGGCTAAAGGAGAAGAGATGAAGAAACTTTCTTTGCCCTCAGGCAAAGTCCCCCCCCAGGGGACTCTGAGAACACTTCAGCCACCACGGGCATCGAGCCTGGCACCATCCGAACAAGCTAAAGCTTTCTGGCAGGGTTTCACAACCTCCGCAGAAGCAAAACCAGCCAGGGAGTAACCAACGTGCATTAGAAATGCAGATCGAGCCATTAGACCTGCTGGTGAAACAGAGCGTGTCCCAAACGCGGGTTCGTTCGTGCGTGTGCAGGGATGAGGACAGCTATGCCAGAGTGCCGCCAGCGTGGCAGTAAGGAAAAAGACCAAGTAGTGTAAGAGTTAGTAAGTAGCATAACGAGAATGACGAAAACCAGACAATTTTAGGATGACTAGGCATTCTGATTTTTCCTGGAGAGGTCTCAGTTTCACCCTGGTGCCCCAATACGTAGAAGAGAAGCCAAAACGATTACAGAATATCATGACTGGCCCTGAAAGAAACTCCAGAGTAGAGAGCAGATACAAGGTACTGAATTTCAATTTGCAGAGAGATATATTTTAGGTTCGCTAGATGAAGCCATGTATTCCACAGGCCAAGAGAAAAAGAACTTTTTCTCATTTCTTTCTCTTTCATTCTCTGACTCTATCTAGCCAGTCTAATTTTAAAATAATTTATTCGCTCTCAGCTCAGCAGCACCCACCCCGGAAATCATCACGTGGCATTAAAGGGTCTATCCACTTTGCACAAATTTATTATCCCCTTTGTGCAACAAGGGGAAAATGGGGAGCAGGAAGGGGCAGCAACGTTGAGTATGAAGGGAAAACGCAACAGATATTAAAGGCATCTGACACCGAGGAATAGAAAATGGCACTCAGCAGCTTTCTTTGCTCTGGACAATTCATGGG
Source organism: Dromas ardeola (assembly GCA_013398915.1). Classification (NCBI taxonomy): domain Eukaryota; kingdom Metazoa; phylum Chordata; class Aves; order Charadriiformes; family Dromadidae; genus Dromas; species Dromas ardeola. The sequence goes on along the minus strand of VYZM01000919.1, from coordinate 121,436 downwards.
TGCAGCAAATGAATAAAGAGCTAAAACGCTAAAAGCCAAAAGCCTGTAATGAATTGATTCCCTGGCATGTCCAACCCACCCCACCACCAAACAGACCTCCACATGAGAGCTGTAAAACAGGGTTCTCTTCCAAAAGCAAGCAAAAGCTGAACGGGCTTTTACTTTGCCCGTGAAATGAACTTGGAAATATGACACACAGCTGTATTCCTAAAGGAAACAAAGCAAGAGAGGCCTCCTCCCTGAACATCTTCTTTCCTGGCCAGTCTCCCACCGGTCTGGGCCACCCTTTATTGCAGTCACAAAGGATGAGATCCCTTTCACGGAGTCATAGAATCAGAATGGTTAGAGTTGGAAGGGACCTTAAAGATCACCTAGTTCCAACCCCCTGCCATGGGCAGGGACACCTGCCACTAGACCAGGCTGCTCAAAGCCCCATTCAGCCTGGCCTTGAACACTTCCAGGGATGGGGCATCCACAACTTCCCTGGGCAACATGTTCCAGTGCCTCACCACCCTCACAGTAAAGAATTTCTTCCTAATATCTAATCTAAATCTCCCCTCTTTCAGTTTAAAACCATCACCCCTCATCCTATCACTACACTCCCTCACAAAGAGTCCCTCCCCATCTTTCCTGTAGGCCCCCTTCAGGTACTGGAAAAAGCCTCCAGGAGAAGACGTGCAGGAATTAGGCAGCAAGCCTGACTGACCACAACTGCAGGGTACAAAAGGAAATTTGTCAGCCAGCATTAACAGCTGGGCTCTGTCAGCTAAGCAAGACCAGCAGGTCCAGGAAAGCCTGGTGTGACCCAACATGGACAGTGCTCTGCCTGCCACCGCCAGCACGAAGACAGTGCGAAGCAGCTTATCTGCATGGGGAATACAGGTGGGTACAAACACCTCCAACCAGACTCTAAGTGCAGATGGAAAATATGAGCCCTCAGAGAAAAGACGGAGATGGACACCTGCTCGGTGAACCTCAGCCCAGCCCTTACCCCCTGGTACCCATGGGGTGAGGGTTCCAGCCTCGCCCCCACTGAGAGAAGGAGCTTAACTGCTCTGCTGTGCCACACACGTGCCGAGATGTGATGGCCGGGCTTCGGAGCGTGTTCCCTCCCAATGACATCAATGGTGCCAAGCAGAGAGCTGTTAATTAACCCCGTTTATTGAAGGGCGGACACATTCCTGCCTGGGCCCTGATTTTTCAGTCAGGCTCCAGTCCAGCAGGTGATTAATAACCCAGCGTGCTGTGGGAAGAGTGCATCTATTATTCAAATTAATGAAATTATAATCAAGAGGTGACGAATTAGCAATTGCTCCTTGACTGGATATGGAAACTCATTAGTGTGCCAGGCGCTTCTGGGGTGCTCGCTGCACTCGGAGGCTTACGGTTAGAGGGGAGGGAGTCAGGCAGAGCAGACAGGTCCTCGGCACAGCTGAGGGAACACGCATCCTGCCCACGCCAAAATAGCTGTGGCCACCACAGAGCCCTCCAGTCCCGCAAAGGCCCTCCACCTCTGCCTCCTCTCCGATGGACAGACTGGTGTCCTGCTGCCTGAAGCAAGGTGGTTGTGGCCATGAGTGGGGAAAATGTGTGCACAGGGGTACAATGCTCTTTTTTGTGGGGGGTAGGGAGCCTTATGCCAGAGGAGGAGGAGGCCAGAGCAGAAGGGGTGATGGCTGAGGGCAAGATACCGCCCCGAGGATGGGCTGCAACAGCCTCGCAACCCTGACGTTGCTGGAGTGTGGGTAAGGGACAAGTATCTGAAAGCAACAGCCCACCCTGGCGCTTTGAGGACTGCAGCAGGACTCCCACCCTCTGGAATCGCCGGACGCAGGCATAGCTAGTGGAGCAGAAGCTGGAGGTCTTCCCCGACACCCCACACCAGGCGGGGGTTATCCTTCCCCACAGGGTACTCACCGATGTGCTTCCCGTACATGTGGTAGTAGAAGGAGACACAGTAATACTTGGCAGTGATGTTGTAGAGGGGGCTGATGAGCCGGGCTTTGTCTCCCGTCACCCGGGGCCGGGACGCCTCAATGAACATGTAATAACCTACAGAACAAGAGGGAAAGGTGGGGAAAGACAGCGTGCACTGCGTCTCCCTCCCTGCAAGCCACGGGATGCCAGAGGCTGGGAGACCACTGCTCCTCTGAGAGACATGGCCTCGCTCTCCCCGTCCGCTCTGCAACCCCCTGCGATCCCGGCCAGACACACTTGCGGGATGCCTGCGGTGCCTCCCCTGCCTCGGCAGCATCTAGGGGACCCGCTGTCAGCCCATGCAGCAGATGAGTCCCCGAGCACGCACACACGCATCCAGCCAGGTGCGGAACGAGCCTTTCTCCTGCAGCCCCAGCAGCCCCAGAGCCGACTGATCTGCGCAAGGAGAAAAACAGAAAGAGGAGGGAGAAACCATTCCAGCCTAATTGCTCTGCCTCAAGCAGAGGGAGAGAGGATTCGGTATATCTGGCCTAAACAATATTGTTATCTAAAGAGGACAATACCAAAGTAGATGTTAACAACCCAGGGAGGAACAGATTAGCTATTTAATTTGTTGGCATCATTTTCAATGCTCAATCAGGCTGGTGTACTGAGCGCTAATGGGAAAAGCCATTTCCTGAGCTGGCCATTGGTTGTTTCCCATTTTTTCTCAGCTCAAAGATTTGTGCTTGCATATAAATTTTCTTTCCTCGTTGGAGAAGGGAGAAAGTAATATCCAGCTAAAAGGGGAGCATGATCTCCATGCACAGCTAGCACGAGCAATACACAACACCAGTCTCCTCCATCCGGGGTGAGGCACTCGCTGTCACCCCACAGGCAGCTCCCGCCTGGTCTCTCGTGCTCCTGCTTGGTGCTGAGAAGATCTATTTACTGCCCCAAGACCTTCTTTGAAGAAACATCTGGCTAAAACCAGCAAGGCTGCTTCTAGGTGTTAGAGATGTTCTCCTACTTGTTTATCTCTTTTTGACTTCAAAACAAGCATCAAACGGGACAAGGGCATTAGGCAACAGGCAATTAGCTGGTAACAAGAACTAATGCTCACGCCATTCCCTTAAACAAAGTCGTGGGCGTTTCGGTTGTGTGTTTAATGCCAATCAGTAACATGCAAATTAACTGCCTGCTCCCTGCACCCCGTGCGGAGGAGAAGCCTGTTGTTTGGAAAGCAAATCAGCGCTCCACCAGCCCCCAGAGCCGTAGGACTCCTGACAAGCCAAAAGAAACCCAGATGTGTGCCTACCCTCCGGCGTACCGCTGATGTCTGTGGGGGGCCCGGTGTTGACGGTGCGCTTGGGGTTCTGGGTCAGGGCGTTCTGCCGGGTCCAGTCGAAGTTGTCCATCTTGTCCTGCACGAAGCCGCAGATCTTCTCGTCCTCGAAGCGGCAGGTGTTATCTGCAGGGAAGGGAAGGGGCTGGTCAGTGGCGGCTTTTCAAACCTCCTCCCCAAGGCTGCCTGGGTGCTTGCAGCAAGATGGAGGGCATTCCTATGCTACCACTGTGTCTCTGCGTCAAGCCGGGGACAGACGGGCAGCCGCTGACCTCAGGAGGAGGCTGAAAAGGAATATGTCCGTGATTAGTATGATTATGGAAGGGCTCATCCAGGTTGATGGATGTGATGATCTGACGAAATGGAAGAAGGCTATTAGGGCTAAAGAGAAAGAGAGATTCTGCTGGGAGGTCTGAGGGGGCAAACGTAGAGGAGGGTGAAAAGAGCATTGAAGGCAAACAGGCCACAAGGGCTTCTAAGCCAGAACAACTTGATGGTAGAATAATTTCCCCAGGAGAGAGGAAAAAGCGCCAGCAGATGACCCGCCTTTGGGTTATATGTATTAAACTAAACTATGGCACACATGAAAAAAAATCAGCCGTGGAGAAGAGGTCAGCTCAGTGCTACAAATGTGTCATTTAGCTAGAGTACATCCAATTTATACCAGCTAAAAGGCACATTTGATACTGCAGCTTATGCTGGTTCCCCTAACAAAATAAGTCATGTAGGTAACAGATTTTTATGTAGGATCAACCACACGTGCAATAGGGCTCAGTTTTATTACTACCATCAGACAGTCATACCCTACAGCAATATTGTAAGATGGGTGAAAAATCTTGTGCATAGACATAACCCAATACAGAGATGGGAAGGAATTGTACTTGAGCAGGCGGAAGACGGTCCTTCCTCTCTAACCTTTGTGGTAAAAAGGTAGTTCCTGAGCCACAAAACCAAAGGCCGATAAAGTGCTTTGCACTGCTGATACAACAGGGGAAGGGTGGAGGAAACAGGCAGAAGAGAAAGCGAAACCAGGTCCAAGATCCAATGAGAAAATTGGTTTGTGTTCTGAAAGGACCCTGGGCAGACACCAGAAGCGGAGAATGCGCTGAGAGTGGGATCTCAGACCTCACGAGTGGCGCAGACACAGTAAGCACAGATCTCTTTACCTGCTGCCTTTATATAAGAGCAAGGAGGTGTGCTGTGAAACTGAAAGATAAAGTACTTAAAATCTGTGAAAGAACACATACAGAAAGGAAAAGAAGACTCTTGCTAAGGGCTTGGGATGTGCTAGAAAGCTCATCCACAGCATGCTAGCGCAAGACTCAACTTTTTGGGGTTTACCCCCCCACACTGTTCCTATTATCATGCCCAAATGAAGAGAAGACCAAATGCCCACTTGGGCTCCTGCATTCCTGTATCTTCAGTGGTGGTTTGCTCTGGTCCCTGGGCAGGAGGCTCTCTGTCCCTAGCATGGGTTACTCTGGCAGGACATGCAGGGCAGAAGAGCAGGGTCAGTAATCTATGGGGCTGGATGCCAAGGATGGGATGGGCAAGGGCTGCTTTCTGCAATGCCAGGGCCAAAAGCTCCAGATATGGTATGCTGTGATGGTAGGAGCCTCACACGCCCACCATGCACACCAAAATCTGCCTTCTTGTACCAGAGAGGAGAGACTACCCAGGAAATGAACAGCATCCCAGAATGAAGAACCTCCCGGTTCCTACCCTGCGGCTAAGGCCCTCCTCATGGGGTCTCCAGGCTGTTGTTCCCCCTTCTTGCCTGGCTCTCTCCAGCATCACATCAAAGCGGTGAGAAAAGAGGGGGCAGCCTCCTGCTGTGGCCTGCAAAAAGGTCTTCGCCACCACAGGTTGTGCACTGTGCTGCAAGCCAAGGGCTTGGTTCACGGACCAGGGCAGCTGGTTTTTCTGTCAGCTCAGCGGGAAACGCCGCTCCTGCGAGCTGAGCACAGCCATCAGGAGCTCGGCTGGGCTGGCCACTTAACTGCTGATTAACCCTGGCTAAGTGCTTTCCGTTCAATCTGCTCATTTCTAATTAGCATCCTAATCCAAATTAGCCACTGCTCTGCAGTGCCGAGCACAGGGGGCCACATGGCAGCTGGAGATGAAGGAGGAGGGAGGAGCAGGGAGTGGATGGTGGGGCAGATGCCTGTGAGGTCTAAGCCAGGGCAACTAGGTGGGTTGGGGGGGCCTCTTTCATCCCCAGCACAAGGAGATGGAGGCAGAAAGGAGTGAGAAAGCAGCTTCTAAAGGTTCTTCCCCATCCCCCGTGGCTGAGAGAAGGGAGTTCATGGCCGTACCAGACACCCACTGGTCCTCAGAGGAGGGACCGGAGCCCACAAGCTTTCTGATATTGCTGGGTTTGTCTAACACCCCTGGCTTCTCTCCATCCGGCTGAAGACAAGCATTTGCATGGCTTCTGCTCATAGGTTGCCAGCTACAGTTAGAAGACACAAGTTTTCTTTTACAATGGCATTATCCTACACAGCAGGATCCACCGTGACTGTCCCCTTGCAGTCAAAGGGAGAGTTTGCATCTCTGACCCTGTTGTAGATGTGGACCTTCAGAGGAGAAACGTGACATCTTTCTCCAGTTCAAAATTCCCTTAACAGGGAATATCAGGTGGAAAGCAGAACTGAAAGCTGTAACACAGAGGCCAGCCAGGCAACTGATTGAGAGGGAGCAAACCCACAAAGGACAAGGCACAGAAACCAAAGGAGAGGCAGATTAAGGCGAAAGGCCAAGCTCAGGTGGAGATCAGAGTGACCCGTGCAAGACAAGATGACTGAGGACAGTATTCCCAGCTTAGCACCAAGGCCTGATCGTGCCAGCTGATGGACTACTGTGCCTCATTTGTAAGCCCCACACACCTATGGGATGAGCCTGCTCAGAGAAGAAGACTCGAAAGCTTGAGGAGAGCTCTTTTAATGCCGGAACAGGGCCCTGACTCTGTCCTCTCCTTTCACTCGGATGCAGCTTCTTCCAGAAGGCAACACTTCTAGCAGAGAACATAAAATAGAGAAGGGTCCGATGCACCACAGATACAACATGATCAGGCTTATGTGCAACACCATTTGCTGTGCGGGAGTTTATAACTACAGCACATCCCCTCTGCTTAGCTTGGGATCTCAAGGCACTTTGCGACAAGTAATGAACAAGGCTTTTTAACATCTCTGTGAGGTAGCAATGCCTCTTTCTATATATCTCCTGCACTACGCTTGGGGAAACAGATGCACAAAACTATAGAGAGACACGTTTAAGGTCACAGCAGGTGGTGCGAAAGCTGGAAACAGAACCCAAGTGCTCTGACTCCTGGTCTTTTGGTTTAAAACAAGCCACAGGAAGGCAACGCTCTGGCATTTCTCTGAGCTACAAGTGGAGGTGCCGAGAATATCTAGGAGGTGTTTGGTGTGGTTTGGGACACCACCAATGCATCACCTCTGGATGGTTATCAGCAAGGCTCACCAGGAGGAACCTGGCAGATCCATATGAAAATAAAACCTTTGCATGACCTGCCGTGTCTCCGAGGCCACAGCAGTGATCTAATTGTTGACCTCGGCTGTGTGAAGCAAAACTTCTTGCAGACTCACACCATCTGCCAGGGATCCTGGCTCAGCACTGCGGCGCAAAGGAAGCTTCCCGTTTAAAAATTAAACAGTGGATTTAAATATTGAACACAGAAGTTGTTCTCTGGATTGTTAGAGGCGAGGTGGAGGTGGCAGGGGAGCTGGCTCCTCAAAGGCTGGAGTTAGCGCTGTCTTCACCAAACAGATTTCCTTGGCAGGCTTTGCAGTGGTGGCAGCTCAAAGTGCAGAGATGTTTGCTCCCAGTTACAGACACCTCCCTGCGTTCTCAGGGGAGAGACCCTCTGCCATGGCTATTAGCACTTCTTGTTGCTTTGCCTTCTTGAGAAACATAATGGAGGTTTTCATTTCAAGTCCTTAGGGGGAAGCCAACCCTGGTCCTGAAAATCTGGCTGCCAGATGAATGCAAAAAATAATAATCCTATTCTAGCTGCAGACTATGGGTGAATAGCAGATGGAGCACACTTGAATAAAATTGCCTTCGTCATTTAGTTGTGGTCTGATGACTGAAACTCGCTTGGAGCATAAGGGACCATGTTCCGAGCCTCAGCTCTGTTGCAGACCTGCTGTGTGACCCACAGGCTAGCACCTTCTCTATGGAGATCAGTTTCCCCATCTAGCAGATGAAGACAAGGAAAACTGTATTGCGACCTCAAAGTACGTTGGGATCTAAGAAACAGCATTTAACAGCCTTTTCCGTGGTAAGTTTCTAAAGCATTTAGAACCAGTAATGGAAGAGAGCTTCACAATACTGTAACTGGTTGGGTCATACTGGATTGCCATCTGCTTTAATATCTCCATCTGTGACAAAGAGATAGTATGGCCCAGACAATCCTATTTGCCATCATGATACAGGGAATTGGTGGCAGTCACATTTTTTAACCTTTGCGTTACACGCATTCCTGAGGAATGGGCACAGATTTGAGGAATCCAGCACCGAACACCAGGCTCACATCTCATTCCCACATCTTCATACGGTGTCAACAAGCTCAGATTCCTCTGGACTATGAGGCGTTATCAGAGACAGGACACACAAGCACTAGACAGTAAGCAATGGGTCAAGGTAATCTACAACAAACAGCATCTGGTACTGATCACCACCCACCGTACTCGTCCATGATCCCAAAACATTTTAGAACCACACACAGCCAGACTGCAGATATATGAGAAATGCAGCAGTGTTGCAACTCAGGAAGGGCAAGACACACTGGCCAAGAGAAAAAAAAAAAAAACACCAGCAATCTCATATGCTTCTTAATGCGCTCATCACCAAGGTTGCAAGGCTACATCTGCCGGAACCAGGGAAAAAAAACCATCCGCTGCTGATGAGCTGGAATAGCTTAAGGAGCAGCACCACAGGGTTTGGGTTAGAAAGTGAAGGCTATATCCAAATGAAATTGCAGAGGAGAGGTAAGAAGGACAGAACAGATTCCCCAGCACTGGAATTTAGTCATGACATTAAAATAATCAGTTATTCTAAGAGATGTTTAAGGTAATACCTTGGAATTAAGAGAATACTAAGACAGTTTTTTAAGGATAAATTTTGGATTTTAGAACCAGATGAACTGATTTTTTAAGAGTTATGGTCAGTCTTAATGCTAACCCCTAAATCTTTGAAATCCTCAATGTCTTTTGTTCACTTCCCCTGCTTTTGCTTTGCTTTTGCATTATAGCCCCAGTACCTGGCTCTGTAACCATGCCACATGCATGCCTGCCCCAATGTCATTAACATCTTATTAGGCTGAGAGAGAAAATGCATGAAGAAATAATTGTATTAAGTGACTCCCAGAGTTTGTAAATTAATCACCATTGTGCATGCCCTTGGATCAGGCTGCCAGAGGCATTAATCATCTAATCTTTGCCTTTCACTTGAGAGCTCTCAATGTTTGGTCCCAGAATTTGGCTGGGCAGCCTAGCGTGAGGATACCGTTACAATCCTGTCCAAACCCTTTTCCCTGGGGGTGGTGGTAGAAGGGGAAGTGGGAAAATAAGAGGCAGTAGCAGGGATTTCCATGCCACTGACATGAGAGTCTGGGAACCGAGCTGTGGCCCAAGAGACAGAGCTAAGAGCCTCTGGGCTCGTATTTCACTGGCAGCAGGTCTGAAAGGAAGGGGCATCTCTGAAAGCAAGTGTGGTGGGTGCAACTTTAGGCAGTCAATCTCAGGCCATGAACTCATGGGCAAGACCCTGATGACTGGCCCAGAAGTCCCAATATCCAGCACAGGCTGAGTAACTCATATCAAGGAGAAACCCTAAGCGTTGGGTTTACTGCATGAAAATACAAGCGTGGCTGAGCTGTCCTCTGCCATAGGCAAATTTCATGAAGTCGTTCTGGTCTCAGTCAAGCTGCCAAAGCAATCCCAGGCGAGCACTATGAAGGCTCAGTTTACGAAGATCCCAAGAGATTGATACAATTAGGACCGAAGTTGCTCTGGCGTTATCAGTGATTTATGCAGTGTAAAAGCAAGTGGCAAAAGGCCAGATTATGTCACGTCCTCCTGTGGGCTGGGATGCTTGCCTCATCCAGCGAGTACTGAGGGACACATTCTGGAGTGGGTCCCTGGCAAATACACTCAGTGTTTCCCAGTGAGTCTTCTATGGAGAATGTTTAAAGAGGATCAGAAAGTGGGGACAAGCAAAGCAAAGGGAATCGGGAATTAGAGCCACAAAATCCCTCTGACTCTATAAGAAGCTCCTGCTCTCAGGCAAAGCGCGGTTCATCAGACCATCCTCAGACTGTGAACTCGCAAGAGTGAATGTCTCATGGCTGCCTTTACAAGATAACCCCATACCCTGGTTTCTGGCTTCTCCTTCCCACCGCTACACTGCAGTAATACAACTACAACTACACAGAGTAATAAAGAAAAAGACTGAATGCTGACTCAGCAGCTGGAAATAGGGAGAAAGAAACAGCTACATGGAACTACCTGCTCCTCATGGACCACCAGCAAGTAGTCTGCCCATCTCTGCCGAAGAGCGTTGCCTGGGCTTATATCTAACAATCGAAGCAAAGGGACTTTGCTTCATCCCCTGAAGATCACTCCACCATTACTTACAGCATGCTAGAAATCCTCTTTTATGCTCGATGGGCACCATCATGTGCTTCTTAAAGACCACCGTTCTGAAACGTTGTGTATTCTGCTCTCAAAATCAGCGGGAACTCTGGGTGCTCAATAACGATGTGCCTGCATCTTGGTAGGAATGACCAGAAATTAAATAAGCAAGTAAGCAGTGATGACACTTGATGGAAAGAAGAAAGGGGCTGTGCTCAAGGAGTCTGCAAGAAGAACCAGATCTGAGCTGGATAATGCTCCCTACCACCCTGCAGAGGTGTCAAGTGGTATCTTTCCTGGTCAGAAGAGGATGGGGGGTATACACTCCTCAAACACAGGTATTTTGGGGAACATTAAATAACTTGCTCACTGGACTCAGACTGACGGTGTTGGGGGAGGGTGAGTTCAGGATCACAGCCTATCCAGCCACAGAGACATCAGGCGTGAGTGGGAGGCATATCTCTGGTGTATATCTCCTCACAATAATTCAAGGTACAACAAATAGCATTACTTACTGGAAGCATTAGTGTAAGCAATTTCATCCTCTTCTGGGAAAAAAAGATTTGGCAAAGCCAGCTGTGTATTCCAGCTGTTTGGCTTTCCTGATCTGCTGGAGCACTTGACTAACAGGCATTACATTCAAAACATGAATACAAAGGTCTTGTTGCTTACCTGTTGGGTTGGGATAGTTGATTGCTGGAAGAGGAAACAGAAAAACAAGTCAGAACAGCTAGTACTCCCTCAAATCGCAAATCACAATCAAAGTCTGAAAATAAAACAAACTCATCAAGAAAGGTCATAGATGCACAAATTTCCGAGCAGCATCCCTGTGAAACAGCAGTGCTCGGTGTCTGCCTTGGTGGTGGAATAAGAGGCTGAATCTCTGATCTAAGCAGCAACAGACCTTAAGAAAACTGCACCTAAGGGGTGATCCCCGGATTGCACAGGGGAATCCTGCTGGCAGTTTCTTTCTGGAGCACCCACTGGGATAGCACCCACTTAGATACCGAAGCTTGGTATCTAAGAGGGACATGAAAACAGTTTGAGACACTGTGGAAGTTTGAGAAAACAGGTATGCTGGGGACACCAGACCCGTTGTCACTCCATGGGACAAGAGGATTGTGTGAAACCATGCAAACACAGGAGGAGGGGGATCTGTACTTCCTGCTGAAATACAGGGTCCAAACTCCTGAAGGGAGTAGGCAAATCATAAGGTTGTGGGAATGGGGAGATTTCCGAGCTGTTGGGATGCCGGAGAGAGAAGCATGGTCAGTGTATACCAATGGGATGATCTGGGATTCAGGGTATTGGACAGAGCTACAGGTTTACTAGGGACTAGTCAGGAAAGGAACTGTGCATTCACTCTGGAAAGAACTGAAGCCCCCTGAAATCCTCTAACTTTTATGGACATGTGGCTAATACGCAGTGTCCAGCGGCTGTGCTCTAAAATACACCGTTGTGCCACAGGAGGCTGCAGCATGGCTTTACTGGGGACTGGGGTTTTGGGCTCTTGCTGCCCAGAGAGCAGAGGGTGCAAGTCAGTGCTGCTGAGTGAAGGATGAGTGGAGACTGGCCCTTGGAGGTCTCTACCTATTGCTCTGTATTGATGGTAAACAGCCAAAATATGGCCAAACGTGATAGCACTAAGCCATCAAAACTCCACAGAGCAGAGAGATCCACCCAAAGGTCAGAGGAGACAATGTCTATGCATGCCCATGTCCCTAGGCCTGAGGCTCGGACCTGCTCTCGTAGCCAGGACCGAGGAGGAGACACCTACGTTCCATGTACCGGATGATGCGGGCAGCCATGTCTCCAGCCCCAAAGCTGGTGATGGGCGTCAGGCGAACTTCATAGCTCTGAGGCACTTTCAGGTTGGGCAAGATGTGCTCCAGCAACAGGCCTTTCTCCATTTTCTGCACAGGAATGAAGGTTTGGATGGTGTTTCTCTGAGACAGCTGCATAGAAAAAGAACTCACAGTGTTTCGAAAGTCCTGAAAATGGAAACCTGAGGGATCCTATCCACCATCTAACACCCTCCTCTTCCTATACAGACAAGTACACCTGGCTTATCAATGAGATCTTCATGCAGAATCAGTTTGAAAATTTCCACCGCTGGTACAAAACAGTGTACAGGAGCCTGAGCTCTCCCTGAAGGGAAGCCTTGGGGTCCTCGTGACTGGGGGCACAACTTGAACTACGGATCCTGGAGCAATTCTGTGTCAGAACCAACGTCTCCAAGAGGGGAGGAATGAACCCAGCTTACCTCCATTAGTGCACTAAGGTCCTGTGCACACACAGCATGGCATTTTCCCAAGATACCCTTCAGTTCACAATCACTGCTGCAGAATTAATTCATTTGCTGCCTGGGCCCTGTGGCTTTTCATCTGGTGCCTTGCTGGGACTTGTCTACTGCCATGCTTCCTCAGCACCCTTCCACAGGATCCACCCTTGAATCCTAGCCCATGCTGCCTCTGCAGACCAGAGCAAGAGGTCTAGTTCGAGTCAGCGTCCTCTGGAGTCACCAACAGGCTCCCTCTTCCGCTGGTGCCCACTGAGGAAGGAGCTGAACCATGCTAGCTGAACCATACCAGCCTGAGCATTGTTCAGTCTGCTAAGGCAGCAGGAAAGTTTGAAGAAAACAATGGAAAAATATTGTTGTCAAAATCACCACCACTAAAGATGATGAATTACGTGCCAGTGAAACTTCCCTGCCACGGTCACGCTTGCTTGGCAGGGGAAGGACAAGAGCAAGGATTGCATCGTGAAGATACAATTTCCCGCCTGTTGCTGTGCAGTGTCTGGATCCTTGTGGCAAGATTTGGTTTTGGTATGTTATTGGGGATGATGGCCCTGGTAAAAAGACCGTTGGCAGGGCTGTCCGTGGCCCAGTGTTCACTGTCCCAGACACTAAGCCTCCCCCTGCCTTTGTTATAACCTCTAGGCTGACAGGATTCATCGGAAAGGCAATTCTCCTGATAGGCAGGCTCAGCGTTTGTCATTAACTCCGAAGTTACAGGATGACTGGTACAGGGATGCAGGAAGGAAGGTTTACAGCAAATCTGTCAGTGTGGAGAGTGTGGGGCAAGAAGATGGCACGAGGGCACGGCAGAAGCAAAGGCCACCAGCAAGAAAGGGCAGGGGAGCAATGCAGATGTGGTGCTTGGTAAGCACACGCAACCCTTCCTCTGTTTGCCTCCAGCCCTGATGTATGTAACCCTAAATTCAAACTGAAAAGTAATGGCTGCTACTGGAGAGCTTCCCGTGCCAGAGCCCTGTTCATTTCCAACATGGCCAGGACCCACCTCGTCACCTGAGTTGATCTGCCCACAGTTTGGACAGTGCTCCTAGGTGAAGGGGAAAGGTTGGACCAGGACAAGAGGTAACAGGCACAAACTTGAACATAGGAAGTTCCACCTAAACGTGAGGAGGAACTTTTTTACTTTGAGGGTTGTAGAGCACTGGAACAGGCTGCCCAGAGAGGGGGTGGAGTCTCCATCTCTGGAGACATTCAAAACCCGCCTGGACGCGTTCCTGTGCAACCTGCTCTAGGTGACCCTGCTCTGGCAGGGGGGTTGGACTAGATGATCTCCAGAGGTCCCTTACAACCCCTATCATTCTGTGATTCTGTGATCCTGCCATGGTACTGTGCTGGGGGAGGGACTGGCCCCCGGGAATCCACGGCTGCATGTGTTTCTCACAGCGGACAACAACTTTGTACCTGCCTTAAACAGATCAAGGTGCAAGTTGCTTGAGCAACCGCTTTCTGCACCGTCCTCCTCCTCCCACAGGCAAGATGGGTCTGAGGGCTGGGAACTGCCCTGGTGTCTTCCCCCAGCTTGGTCCCTTCCCGCAAGGCACCTGGGAGCCATCCCGGTGGGCAGGACCAGGGCACGGCCCCTGGGAACCAAGCATGAACTTGGCACCGGGATGCTGCCAGGATCCATTCGCATCAACAGCGCCCCGTCTGCAGGCACAGAAGCTGAGCGCTGATCCAACTGGCATGCCCAGTGCTCAGCCCTCCCATCTGCCAGCCCTCCGCACCGCCGCTCCGCCAAGCAAGAGCGGAGCTGGCTCCCAGCGGCAGCGACCTCACCTGGGATCATTAGCACCAGATCCCCAATTATCTGGGAGGAGAGGAGGGGTCGCAAGGCAGAAGCAGGCGGCTGGTGCAGCACGGCTCCTGGCATGGGGATTTTTGGGGAGTGCAGCCCGACTCGGGAGGGGGCTGGTGGCAGCTCCTCCCCACAGGCTGCCGTAAGCCGGGGCACCGGGAAGGCAGCCAGCAGGTTGGAGGAGGTCAGGAGCCATTTCCCTTGTCTAGACATAACCTTTAGAAGAGAAACAAAATGGAGAATCGGAGAAAAGCCCGAGGGTGAGATTCAGACAGTGCAAATTCCACCTCAGCTGGGAGTTAGTTGGAATTTGGGTATCTAAAGCCTCTGGGAGCAATGTCAAATCACTTACTCTCCCACATCACCTAATCCAGGACAAACCGAGAAATCGGCCTCCAGTCTGGCCGGCAAAGCCCTAGATCCCCCAGTCGAGTCTATCCTCAGCGGCACATGGATTTAACCAAATAAACACAGAGAGAGAGCGAGCAGACTGGAGTCCAGCTCTAGCCCTGTGAGGGGGCAAACTGCAGCCATGCTCACTAGGGGAAAGTGTATGATGAGGTGCAAGGGGGGGCATCTTGGCTCCCCCCTCTCCCCTACCTTCTCAGGCTGCTTCTCGCAATGGTTTGGCCCTGACGTGCAGAAAAACGTGCCTGTCTTCCCTGTGCAAAATCATCCAACCCAGACCCTGGGAGAAACTCCCTTTGAGAAAAATCCACTGGCCCATCAATATGCATCCCTGCTGGGATGGAGCTGGAAAAACACTCCCATGGGCCTATAGAAGGCAGTATGCCATTGAGTTGGTTTTACAGGCCTTGAAGGAGAACGCTCCAAGGACCCATTAATTTCACTTATGCTTCAGGGTCTCCGGTCATCTCACACCATACAGGCCATAGTTGTGCTCCAGAAGTTTGCAGGAAAAATCAACATTTAGCACCAGCTGAAGACTTGCCCAGAGCCCAGTTATGTGTCTGGAGGTGGCATTGGCCTTTCTGCCACCACTGATAGCTTTTCATACCTCCATCCTAGGACAGCTAGCGGGTCTTTCCCCTCCACAAAACACTTCAGACCCAGCTCTTCTCTTAGCCTGTGTCCTGCCTCTCTATTCAACCTGCAACTTGAACAGACACAGCAACGGGCTGCCAGAGGGGCTGCCCTCCTACAGTCCTTACAGTCCTGGCATCCCGACAGAACTGGCCCGGGATGTCCTTGGAAGGACGGGCTCTTCTGGGTGAAAAACAGCATGGGCCAAACGTGTCTCCTGGGCTAGCTGCAGCCATCAGGAGAAAGGGCCAGGTGCGCTGCCAGCAGAGTGTAAAAGGCATGAAATTAGCGCAAGGGAGAAAAAGGGGTCAGCTCCAGCCCGCTCTGTGCACACGGGGCAGGTGCCAGCTTCCAGTCACTAGCACAGGTCCAGCAGACAGTGACACTAAGGCCAAGGTCTGTCTCTGCCTCCCCCTCCCTAAACATCCTTTGCCTCCCTGATTGCCAGCAGCAGGTCTGTGCAGAGCTGCATGCATCAGTCCAGCAGGAACCCATTTTTTTAATCCTCTGCTCCGATCACCCGCTGCTGCCCGCATTCTCCTGCTCTGTGCATGTTCTTCTCCCATGCTACCCTGGTATCTTCTTCCCTCCACCCCCTCCTCAGCCTCCTTCCTCCTGATCACACTGGCCCAGTGCTCCAGCTTAATATTGCTGTGGTGCAGTTAATAAAGCAGAGGCAGGCGCAGAGGACAGTGAAATGCTGGCCACCTTATTAGAGATGCTGAAGCCTCAGTGGAGGATCTCATCCAACAGGCTCATTCATCACCAGGCTCGGGATGCTGCCAGTGAGGCCAGAACAAGAGCCCAGCGCAACGCACAGCCTCATCTCTGCCTTCATCTCCTTTCATTTCCAATAATGAGAGGGAGGGGATGGGAAGAGATAAAACAAACAAAACCACAATTTCTACCAGCTGGCTGCGGATACCATACAGGCTGCAGAGGGGAGAACATCCTTGCAGAATGAGCTTGCGAGAAACACCTTACAAAGGACAAAAATCCACCCCGCGTTGGACGTATCTATTCACACACACAGCGTGCAACCTGTCCCTTTCCCTTGTCACTTGCAAGCAGTATTAGCAACCAAGGGAGAGCACACTCACATGCTCATATGTACTTAGCCATCCAGCCTCCGGGACCTGCAAACTAGGTCTGCCATTTCTCATTGCTCACCATCACACCCTGTTGGTAGGTATTGTCTGCCCAGTCCCCCGTCTCATCATTTGAGCTGGCTTGTGGTGCTTTGAGAGTGCTTGTCCCACTGTGGCCAGCCAAGCCGACTCCTGGTCCAGGAGCACACGCCAAGAGCCTCAGAGAGAAAAGCAGGACCCTGCCCCTGCTTCCATCCCAGCTGGGACACTGTCACAGCAGAGGGGTCCAAAGTATGACACCGCCACACCTACATTTATGTAGGTTATTAAAAGAAAAAAGGATGTTGTTTTCTGACTGAATGATGTTTAAGCCAGGTACATATCAGCTGACAGACATCATAACGCCAAAGTATATTAATAAACACATCTGTCGATTGCTAATGTTGCAGTCCTGCTCAACAAACCACACCACGCCTTCACAAGACTACGATAACCTACCTGTGCTGGGACTTGGTGTGACCTGCATAGCCACGCATGTGGTCTCACAACCAGCTGCACATTAAGCAGCTGCATGCTTGTTTGAGGGAGAAATTAGAACAAAAACCTGTTTCATCACCAGGCCCCAGGGAATTGTTGCAAACACCAGCTAGAAAAACGTACATTAAAATCATGCAGATTCCCCAACAAGCTGATCGGTGCAAAGGAACTGCTCTGCGAGCATCCAGCTTCCCAGCATTGCTGTTCACTCCTGCCACTCTCTCCTTACTTGTCCCGCTTCTTCAGCAACTTCTCAGCACAGGGAAGGAGCGCTAGCTCTGCTTTCCAGTCTCTCCCCTCCAAATCCTTTCCGCACACGCTCACTCTCTCTCCCTTTTTTCTCAGCCTCATTCAAATTCCCCCAGCTGCTCACTCGTTTGCAGCACAAACGAGACAGGGGTGGCTGCCCCCGCTCCCACGCCATCCTCACCAGCTAACCGCAGACATGGGGCGCTGGGAAAGCTCCCGGCTCCCATCCCCGGCCACCCTGGCCTCTCCGAAGGGAGACGAGACAGAGGACAAAGGCACAGCAGCCCTGCACCCAGGCTCCCTCCCTCCAACAGGCTCTTCCTCGCTCCCCGTACAGCTCCACAGAGGAGCACAACAGACAAATGGCATCGCCAGCATACGTGCAGGCGGGACATTAGGCTGAGTTCCCCCNNNCCCCCCCCCCATCGTAGCCTAACTATGGGGCACCTGGTGATGCAGGAAGCACAGGTATTGCAAAAAGGTCCGAAAGAAGCATGGGGCAATAATGTGGACAAAATAATCTTCAACTGCCCGTGCAGCTGGTGGGCTGCACTCTTTAAGCAACCAGCAATCAAGATGGTCTTCAAATGTCAGTGTCCTGGCAGCAGTAGGTGCAAGGGCATCCATGTCTCTCACGTGCCCAGGAGAACAGTCTCAGCCAAGCTGCCCATTTTCTCATCAGGCATAGACATCCCTGTTCAGCATGGTCCAGGGGCCAGGAGAAGGGCACTTTTCCTCTGACAGGCAATACAACTTAGGGTGTGAAAGAGCCTCCCATTTTTACCAGTTCAGCCTGTTTGCCAAGAGTCTCGGACACATTATGTAGCTCTGTCCTAGAGTGCTGCAGGCGTCGTCTCATATCAGATTTCCCCTGTGGCTGTAACTGCCATGAACTCATCCCAGAAAAGTCCAGCTAAGACACAGCTGCTCACTTCCAAAGGGAATGTCGTTCACAAAGACCAGAAGCAATCACACCGTTGTCCTCAACATGCTGGGACTGTGGCCTTAAACTGGTGGCAGCCAGGAAAGATACTCCCAAGCACCCCATCCTAAGGACTGGAAGGGGCTGAGCTTTGTTGCGGTGCTGGTAACAACTCCTGGGACAAACACGGAGCTCTGCAGCGCAAAATATCCTGCCACCCCAGCAGACGTGCCTTGCCCTCAGTTTCTGCCCCAACTCCGAAGCTACAGGATGCCTTGCAGAGAGGTAACTTCAGAGAGTTTAGATGCCATGGATTTCTTAATGTTTAAAAAAAAAAAAAGAAAGTATGATGACAGGATTTATGTGTGTCAGAGTTTACAGCGTCAAAGATTGAAAGCAAATTATCCAAGGGCCAGATCCATTCTCCACTGCTGGAGAATGAGAACCCAGGAGATGAGTTCCACCGGTAGAAATAAGATCACTGCAATTCCTTGGGAAAAGAGGAATGAAGAATGCTCAGAAACAGGGACAGGAAGGAGGTGGGGACAGGGAACTTTAGGAACCTCTCCTGAATACGAGTCTCCAGTATTTTCCACAATGATGGAAAAATGTGCTATAAATCTGGCCCTTCTCTCTCACTTCTTCCCATTCACTTTCTGACACATAGCAATGGATTGAAATTCTGGTCCCAGATGTCACCTTGGCACCACAGGGCAGAGAAGCAGAAGACGGTTTATCTTTGACATTGCAATTGAACACCACAGATTTAATTCTTGGTCTTTGTATGTTGGCAGAGGGAGAAAAACCCTCTGCACTGGCAGCCCCCTCCTATCTTCCAGGAGTTCAGAAAAGGGAAAAGCAGGGCCACGTTTCAGGGACACAGAAGGGGAAGTACACTCCTGGCTCACAGAGTCCAGTCCCCTATCACCACAGGGGATACCTCTGCTGATTCATTTTATGAATGTACCACATGCCATCCTAAAAGCCGTTCCCGTTTGGCCTGCTCCTCCCGCTGGATGTCTGTTCCAGAGCCCGACTGCCCTAATGTTTGACTGCCCTAATGTTCGCATTTCCAGCCTGAATTTATTCACAGGCAGCTTGCACCCAGTTGATCTTGTGCCAATATTGTCCTTTAGCTTAAATGGCTCTTTCCCCTCCCTGCTGCTTGACCCCCTGATGTTTTTAAAGACAGCAATCACACCCCCTCTCAGCCTTTGCTTTGCTAGGCTAAACAAGCTGAGCACTCGGTGCCTCCTCTTGTAACACAGACTCTCACTTTCCCTGATCTGCTCTATAATCCTTTTCTGCATGACCCCACTTGCTGGAGTTGAGTATCCCAGCCCTGCATCTAGGATGCAGCAGCACTTCTCCACCTCGCCTGGAAGTACCTCAGGCTTCACCTAGGAGTACATTTGCCCTTTTTCACACCTGCACCTTACCAGCCGTTCCCTGAAGTCAACTCACTCACCCACATCATTCCTCCACTTCGGTCATTTCCCATTGACGAGCTCCCAGCCTGTAGCAGATTCCTCTGATAGCGCTCGCCACATGCATGACCTTGCCTTTGTACTGCTGCATTTCATCCCACCTGAACCACTCAAGTAGTTTTCTGTCTTTTGGATCTTCTTTACAATATCCCGATCCTTCACTGAGGTGGCATTACATCCCAATCTGGTGTCAGTCGCACAACATTTCAGCAGCACAATCCTAATTGGGGATTCTGATCTGACTGGCTGGTATCAGCCATGGGGAAGACGCCTGCCCATTCAGCAGTGTAGGTGCTATCTGGAAAAGCTATTTGGGTAAGTTTTGGTTAGTGGAGAAATTTGGTTTGAGTATGAAGACAGTCGCTGTGATGTTTCTCTACAATCCCTCATCAAAATCCCTGTGCCCATCAGATTGGATTAAAACATTTTCCTGGGTTAGTACTTCATCACCACCTTGAATGGAAACGATGTCAAGCATTAACAGCATCAATTAAAGCGCTAGGGTAAGTTTAAAGTTGGATTTATTTAATTTTCCTTGCTTGATGACCATTACTCATTAGGGGTTTCCACAGCAAATAATCACATTGCAAACATAAAGTTGGCATTTGCCAG
The DNA here is from genome assembly GCA_013398915.1 of Dromas ardeola. Taxonomy (NCBI): domain Eukaryota; kingdom Metazoa; phylum Chordata; class Aves; order Charadriiformes; family Dromadidae; genus Dromas; species Dromas ardeola. The sequence goes on along the minus strand of VYZM01000919.1, from coordinate 101,470 downwards.
ACAAGCACACCAGTGAACCAGCATTCATGCCTATGTTGTTCATCAGTCAAGCACACAGGTTCATATCCTGGGGTTAAGCCAGCATGGATGGCCAAATCAAATCCATTATTCGGTCTAAATGAGGAATCCTGGAAGCTTTTCCTCCTAAATTGTCCTTAGCAGGAGGCTCCCTTTCTGGGCTGAGACATCCCCAGCTCCAAAGAGAGACGCAATTGTGACCTTCAGTAGCTACCGAGGACAGCTGGAGCCATCTAAGCCAGGAGACAGTCTCTCTCTCTTCCTCTCGCACACACAATCAGCTGCCCATCCTCATTAGGTGCCGAGAGCAGCAGTTTACAGCTTCCTAGAGAAGCCAAATTGGTGCTGTCGTGAATTACTGTAAGTGCTTGTTCCTCACTCTTCAATAATGTCTTTCATTAGGGGCTGATCAGAAAGCAATATGTATTTTATTAGCATATGTTCCCCAGTCTAAGAAGAGCAGACCTGATCTTCACTCTGGCAGGGAGACAGTCAAGTAAAGGCCTTAACTGAGGCACAGCATGACTGGCAACTTCATGAGCCATGGGCTTACTGGGGCATCTCATGGCTGCATGTCCTGAGGAGGGGGAGCTCGGGAGTTGGAGAAGAAAAAGAGGTAAAACTAGCACCTGAATTTGGTGATGGGTGGGGAGGGAGAGAGACCCACACACTCCCCAGCCTGTTGAAGGAGCCTATGTTGGTGTCACTGTGGTTTATACTGAGCTAGGCAGGTTCCGTGTATGTCTAGCTATGCTTGTTATCTCTCTCCTACTATCTCATATCTCCGATCTTGGAGGCGCACGCGGTCCTTCTGTTCAGACTGGAAGCTCTGTACTGCTGCTGCAAGATCCTACCTGTACTTGACTATGCACTGCAGAGCCTGAAATCGCCTCTCTGTCCGCAGCATGGGCATCAGCTGAGTAAGGGACAACATCCCTCATGTTGCTTCACGGCCCCCTCCTACCCAGAGCAATGGTTCCACTCCCTTTTGAGCCTCACATCTGAAAATCGTCACTGCTCAGGGCCTTACTGGATCCAACTTTATACCCACGCCTAATCCCAGTGAGTAAAGTCTCCTCTTCCACCTATTTCCTTGTAGTGGACATGAACTACCTGCAGCCAGAGCCATGTACGTGTCTATGTACCATGCTGCTATTGGGACTTCTGGCTCCAAGAAGAAAAATCAAGCGGACTCTGCATAGCGCAGGTTTGCTCAGCTGCAGATAGGTTGCGTTCTGGGAGATTTTGTCTATAATATGGTTGTGACTTAACAAGGGAGACATGCTCCACCAACAGGAGTTGACTTCTTTACTTCAGTTGTCTACAGACCCTGGCAGAGCCCTCTGTTAGGGCACCTTTGCCCTTAAAAACAACAATTAATAAAGGACAGGGCTATTGCTTACTGGAGAAGAAACAGCCTTTCTGTGGGACTCTGTACTTCCCAGTCTGGTATGCATAATGAAGGTGCCCAGGTAAGTATCATTCCGGAGCCTATGGCTACCTCGAACTCGACTGCACTTGCAGTCCCGTCTCTGTTAAAGAAGAGGCAGGCAGCACAGCGTATTCAAGGAGAGACAGAAAGCCCTTCACATTGCTCCATGCTGCCTGCACTGGCAGCCTTACTGCGTGCGCTTCATTTCTTTACGAAAACACAGTCAAAACACCTACCTATAGTGCTTACTCCTGCCTGTTTGTCACTAGCTACGGGAGAGACTACATCTCTCTTCCCCTTTCACACACTATCTCCTCTTATCTCCAACATGTTCTAGGAAATGAAAGCCAGGAAAAAAACCCAAACCCAAGAACAAAACCAAAAAAGGAAACAGGAACAAAACAAAGAAGAGGTGGAAAATAGGAGGGGGAACAGGAAAGGGGAAGAAGGCGCACAAAGAAAAGACTCTGAAGCAGTAGGAGGAACATGGGCTGACTACTGAAAACAACAGATGAGCAGAGTAAATGGGAGGAAGCTGCATCACAGCCTATCGCCAGGGACTCTCAGAAAGACTCAATAACTAGCATGTACCCCTTGAAGCCACCGAAGGAGCGTGGGTAAGAGACGCACACAGAGGACTCACTTTTATCTTTGATACCTGGCAAGCATTTTTCATCCTGTGCTCCGCTTTGTAAAACACAAGCCAATAGCCTGCTGGATACGAACAAGCACAATGGTGTGAAAACAACATCTCAAGCCTGCCAGGCTGATATGAGGGGTATATTGGTTGGGGGAATGTGATTATCTCTTCTCTCACATTCTCCTTACCCTGAACAGTGGTGTTAGGAGCTAGAGAAAGATGAGATTTTGCTACTAGACGTGTTTTAAGATCATATGAGCCTTTCCTGCGAGATTATTTGTACGGTTCTTCTCAGGCACTGTAACTATTCCAAACAGAGCTAAGAGTGAGAAAACTGTAATTATTCCGTTGTACTAGGCAAGCTAAACAATATCCTGCTTTCTCTCTTGCACAGTCAAGTACTCGAATTGCATTAGGAGCAGTGCTTACAAAAAGTGAATGTTAAGACAAAATCTCTGCTGCAAGGCACCTTATGAATGGCAAGCTATGTTGTAAAACTTTCAGCTACCTGTTTTGGGCACGGTACCTTACTTACTTTGGATAATCAGAGAAGAGAAATGGTACCATGATGCATAACTAACCTGCCATCGCTCATATTATCAATTTTCCCAACTAACTCATTACGAATGATCCGTGGACCAGGGATAAACAGCTCAGGAAAACCATGAATCATATTTGTGAAGAGCAATTTGTGAATGCAAAAAGACAGGATTAGTCAGACTAATTCATTAATTAGGCATCGTTTGCTAAGCTCTCATGGGCAAAGGGAGGTCTCAATAGTGGCACTGGAAGATGTTAGGTGGACCTAAGGGGGAAACTTCGTCCCACGGCTCCCAGCCATTTCCACTGAACTCACCTGACCCATCTGTGCTGGTCAGGCCTGTGTCGAGCTTCCCTGGCCAGCCTTGTAGGAATCACTCTGATCCTCTGGCTGCCAGGGCTAACAACAGCCGTGGCCGGGCAGATACCTCTTTGTGCAGTGAGCAACGGCCAGAAGGAAACTCGCTTCCTTTGCACTGCGTGGAAGCTCTGCTGATGCCAACTTATCCAGTAAAGAATACACGAAATATGGAAAAAGCTCCTTGTTTCCCACCCCCACCAAATATCTGGCTGTCCCGAAGTCTTCCCTTACAGCACAGGCAGAGAGGACCTTGTTCTAGCAGCTGGTCTCATCAGCACATCATGCCCCGAGACAGATTCCTAGGGACAAAAGGAGAGATGGCTCAACATGCTGTCAGCTGCAGTGACTGATGTTGTGTCCCATTTTCAGGCAGCAGAGAGCACAGCTGAGGCAGGATCCTTCCCTCTCCGCTCCCAAACGCCTGTGGCAAAGTTGCTGCTTTACCCCTAGGTCCCACACAGCACTCTCATTAAGCTTCAAGCACAGCTTGTCCATCAAATGCTATTGATCAGCCAGTTCTCTTTCCACCACCGTGCGGCTGCCACTCAATCCCACCATACGTCCCAAACCTCTCCACCTCTTGCAGCCTAAAAAGGCAGCGTCACCTCTCCCTTCTCTTACTTTCCCTGGCTTTGCATCACGATGGCTGTTCTAACCGTCCGCCAAGCACACTTCCCATTGACACGCTGGCTTCTTTCTGCATCCTTTTCCACCTCCCTCAGGGCTGAGTTCTGCACAGCATCACGTACACCACTAGCACAACCGAAGGCAATTGACTTGACAGCACAAATATAATCTGCCTATTCTCCCCGCCTGAACAAAAGTTGAAATACAAAAAAAAAAAAAAAAAAAAGAGCATCAGTGGAGGAGACGGGCTAGAGCTGAAAAAACCCACCTTTTCCCGCTACAGAGGACGGCTCAGCAGGTAGGTGAAATTGCATTGATTTGACGTTGTCCCGTATGACAGCAGCCTGTGATCAGACATCAAACTGGCCGCCAAGGCAGGCAAAAAAGAAGACAGGACTAAAGAAGCTTTCTGGCAGATGTGACTTATAAGCCACCCTACAACAGAAGGTCTGCTTTGAGATTCAGTCCTGGGCAAACATTGGGAGGCCAAGTCACTGCAGTCCCCAGTCCTAACACCAGTGAGACAGGACCCATTACCCAGTGAAATGGAGGAAAAGGCCTCCAGTGGCACCAGGGGAGGTTTAGACTGGAGATTAGGAAAAATTTTTACACTGAAAGGGTTATTAAGCATTGGAACAGGCTGCCCAGAGAAGTGGCTGAGTCACCATCCCTGGAAGTATTTAAAAGACAGGTAGACATACTGCTTAGAGATACAGCGTAGTGATGGTTTTTGTCAGAGTTAGGTTGATGGTTGGACTGATGGAGGATCTGAAAGGTCCCTTCCAACCTAGGCAATTCTGTGATGCTATGACGAACAGTAAAGGGATGCGCCATTTCTCATACCCCACAAGTGTTTCGATCCATGCAGCATCTCGCATGCAGCCAGGGCCACCATCTGCTGCTTCATGGGAAGTCACACTCCCTTCCTCGCTGCAGCCGGCTGGGACTGTGTTGCTCTTGCAACAAGGCGGAAAGGAAAAGGGACTCGTACGTCCTTTTTCCATGTGCCCCGTCTATGCCCCACACTGGGACATCAAACTGGGCTGTCCAGCTAAGCAGCCTCTCAGCAGGAGGACTTCTCAGTGGGTGCACCACCACAAGCCCTTTCCCTTTTCCGTGTAACGCCAGGCCAGTGCACCACAGATGACATTTTATCCAGAGCAGGATGGGTCCCTCCCCGCTTTACAAGCCACAACTACATCCCTTAAGCTTTTCATCTTCTAGTATGAAAAGGAGCTAGGAGGACAGCCCTGACTGCTTTTTAGCTAAGCTATCCTAAAATCTCCTCGTATCATCTCCTCGTATCATCTCCTCGTATCATCTCCTCAGCTCCTGCGGCGTGCCCCACCTGAAAGCCCCCCCCCTCCCCAGCACTAGTTGGGGGACGCAGTGGAGGCACAGTGCCCCAGCGAGCCTCGGGGCGAGGGCTACGGACCCAGGCCTGTCGGCAGCCCCCGCGTGAGGCGGTTACCTTGGTGATGGCAGCGTTGCCCAGACAGCACGTAATCCCCGGAGCCAGCAAAATGTTAGCCCCTTGGTTTGTAAAGCCAGTCCGGCCACCCCTGCCTGCCTGGCGCAGAGCTGCTGCCTTCTTTCCTAGCCCTCGGCGGCCCCCCCGGCCCCGAGGTGCGGCCCTCAGGTGACACCCCCCGAGGCACCGGCTGCTCGGCTTCCCAAGAAGCTTCGCCCGAAGCCACGGTTGCGATCTGCAGAAGGAAAGGGGTTGCGTTCACCTCCCAGAGCACAGGGCCGGGCTGCTGCAAGGGCCACCGCAGCAGCTTGAGTACGTCACCTTTCTGCCTTCACAGCCTTCCCTAACCTGAGACCTAATAAACAAGTGGGCTTATAATATCTGGAGGCAGAGAAATCAATACCGTGTGTGTCTCTTTTATACTCTTCTCCAGGCACTGGCTACTGCTGGAGATGGGAGGAGACAGGCTTTTGGCGTGGATGTTCTCACTACTGATGAGCGCAGGGCTGGGTGGATTAGCTTGCTCTGGAAGTTTATTCAGCCCTGGCTGCACAAAGCAGCTGTTTATTTCCTCACAGGGCTGCTTACAAGCACTGGAAGAAGCATCCAACTCCACTAGGCTGGTTCCTCACGTGCCAAGGGCCACGCACGCAGGTTCATCAAACCGTGGTGGTGCATGAACAGGGGGAAGGATAACGATGCGAGTTAACAGCATCCTCAACTAAACATTTACGTAAAAGACCATGGGCTGGTGCGCTGCTGGCTCATCCTCCCTTTCGAGCAGCACCACCCCCGCTTGGTGGGGAGGGAGCGAGTGAGAGATGTCCCTGCCCTGCTCTACGCACCCCTGGGGGGGCGTCCGGCTCCGTGCGGTAATGACGCCCAAGACAGACAGCAGTTGACAGACGCTGGTAAAGTGGGCTCAGAGGAGAGCAAAAGAACAACTCAGAGGCAGAAATGAAGCGATACAGACCCGCAGCCTGTGGGCCTCGGCACAAAACCTCTCCCGCTGCGTTGCGATGGCCATCAGCAGTGTTAACCTTCCGCTCTAATCACAATCATTAAATTCCTGCTAACGCCCCTGTCCTATGTCTGTCCAAACAGCTCTGTTATCTGTCACCTCCCCACACGGTGAGCCCGGCTCCCCACTGCCGCAGCTCTCATTAATGCCGCTCGGGCTGGCTGATGAGGCAAGTGGCAGCCGGCTCGGGAGCCCAGATGAGTTTTGTAGACAGCGGGGGATGTTTATCCAACATGGAGGGGATGAAAGTACAAACAAAGAGAGACTGTACAATTACTCAGGCATCGCACAGGGCCAGTCTCATTAAAGACAGTCTCCCTGACAGGAATTAATCTGAAGTGACAACCCAGTGAGCTAATTTAGCAAATGGGTCCAGGGCTTGGCCCGGTGCAAATTACAGAGGTCTGTCTGGAAGGTAGAGCTGAGCCTGCTCCGAGGAGGAGAAAGGCAGGAATGTGTTAATCTGGCCCCGTTCTGGCCCGAGCCTGCGTATGAGAAGGTAGGGAGGAGGAGATGGCAGCCTCAGGTCTCCTTGAGGGGCACAATGAAGATTAAACTTCCCTACTGCACCAATACCTTCTCCTTCCTCTTTCTCCTGCAGCCTCAGGTCACGGATGGGTTCCAGCTCATTAAGTGCACAGTAATTCTGCCACTATCCCCTGTAACCGTAACCACCAGCCCAGCTCAGATCTTTCCTCCAGGATGCAACCTGCTTGCAATATCAGATGGCTTTTCATTTCTCTTTAATGTTAAAGCAGAGCTCTGGGAGGGGATAAAATACACAGAGAGAAACAAGCAACTTAAAAGGCTTTTTATTTTTTAAGCAAAGATCTGGTTTGAGGAGGCTGCTTTAAATCCCCAAGCAATGAAAAAGCATTTTCAGCTGGAGTGCAGTGCCTCAGTGCTTTTCTATGCTACGAGAATACACGGAAGAAAAAAAGCTGACCAAACAAGTAGCCCAAAAGCCTCATGGCATCTGCCCTCGACCAAACCACCCAAGGCTGCAAACTCCTAAGTTCACTGGCTAAGACGAAGTAAGGTGGGTTGGCATTCGGATCAGTCGCCTTGGAGCAGGAAAGAAAAAACCTCCCAAGCTGTCGGGAGAGATGCCTGTGGGGCCCCTGCAGTTCCTCGGTGGGGAACGTTTTTCCCTCTGAATTGCCACGCAACACGAAGCCACTGCCTAGCCCACCTGACCGATACACTCCGGGAAATAACAGCCTGTTTTCTGAGACATACAACAGAGGCTTTACAAGAAGCTTGCTCCACATTGCTATCGTGAGCGCTTTGCCTGGGTCAGTGGCTCCAAGCTGTCAGGCTGTTTATTTGGTTTTAATCGAAGGTTAATTCTTATTCTACTGGAACTGGTACGTCTGCTGTGCCGCTCAGCCTGCTCCCCGGCGCCGGGAACAATCAGCTCCTGTGGAAATGCACCTGCCTGTCTTGCTGGGAGTCCCCATGCATCACTTAGGAAACCAAATTCCCCCAGACTGCTTGCAATCCCCCCAGGAATGCCCAACCAGCCCTCGGAAGCTGTGGAACAGGAAGAGTGAGAGGAGCCACAGCACCAGCCAATTGATAAGCAGCACTTTGACTCTCACCCAGCCCCATTTTCGGCAGCTGCAGCAAGAAAATTTAATTCAAGGGTTCCCAGGTGCCTTGCAAAGCATCCTGCTACTTAGGGATCTTAGTATTACATATGCCAAGAGCTCTTCAAGCAAACTGGGGGGAGCGAAATGAAAACCAGCAAAGCATTATACAAACCAGTGGGCACCCTAGCTGGCTGCCCTTTGGATTCCAGCTCAGCAAGAGTTAATCCCCCCAGACAGGCCCGTACCACCCGGAGTGTGCAGGCTGCTGCAGCCCCATTCATTCATCCTTAAGATGCTGAAGAGCTCCTGCTGCTGACCCCTGAGGCTGGGGAGCTCCCAGGGCTGGAGGAGAAGGTGACCTGGGCTGGCTGGCTGGGTAAGCTTTCATCAACTTGATGCTGGCAATAAATCAGTCGCGTCTGGCCACGTGTAAGGCCTGTTTTATCTGAGGAGAATATTCCACTTCAATCCGAGCTCTCCAGGAGGATTTCTGTGCCACCACAGCCAATGACTGGAAGCCGGTGTATCCAGCAAGGAGGGCACACGGGCAAACGGCGGCTCCTCATTCAGGCAGACAAATCCCTGTTCTTAAGAGCTCTCTAGTCAGCAACGCTTTTAAGCTTTTAAGCTTTTCACAGTTATATACAGTAATGTCACCATGTTCTGCGGTCCAACGACGGAACAGCAGAACACGAAGCTCAGCCCAGGCGTCCCAGCACGGAGAAGAAGGTGCGACAAGGCAGCAAAGCCAATGGGATGTGGAAGAGGGCGATGGCGCAAGGGAGAGAGTGGAAGGCGTCAGTCGCAAGGCTGCTTGGAGCCCAAGTGAGATATGGCGAGGCAAATACCAGGAAGGCAGGACAGGAGGACAGAGGCAGCTCTGGGAAGCGGCAAATTGGAGACAAGAGGGGATGTGATCCTCTGGGACAAGGAAATTAAAAATTCTCAGTGAAACCTCAGTATTGCACATGGAGGCAGAGACCTCATCACGACACACAAGTGTCTTTGTGGGAGGAGGGTCAGGAGAAGGCGATACCAAGAAAGCCTTTTCCAGAGTGTGTCCTGCTTGTGCTTGACAGAAGTGGGAACAGATCTCCCCTGCTTCCTCCTCGCCCTGCCCTCCCTTATTCAGACCCAGGCCACCTGCAGCCAGGTCTAAGACCCTGCCCATACATGAGACTGGGCTACAGAGAGACGACGGTATAAGACACCTCTAAAACACACCACTCAATAGTCACAACTATGTAGAGATGCTCCAAAAGAAACATTAACAGCAGTAACCGATGGGATATGAACAAAACCAGGGAGAGTTAAATTTGCATGGGCACTCAGCTTCCTTCGTGTCATAACTTAAAGCAGAAATGTGATCTTCCCTTTTCTTGATCCCTTTCAGTAGGAGCTCAATGAGGAACAGATCCAAGATTACTTTTGGGCACTGTGCAAAAGGAAAAAAACCCTCAACATTACTGGAGAAGGATAAAAATCACAAATGAGTTCATTGAGTTGCAGTGCTGATAATAGCGAAACTCGGCTAAGAGGGAAGGGGTACTATGACAAACTGCCTTCATTATTAGAGGCTCCCCTGTGTCCTGTATTATTATTAAGCACTGACAATGTGCTTCACACGGTTTGAGTAACAAAACAAAGGCTGTCCCACCCCAGAGAGCTCACAATCAAACGGAGACATAAAACTGGAGCCTACTGTGCAGAACGAGAGGAAAGAGACACTTGGATCTTTTTAATTATTTTGTTTTCATTCTACAGTAAACAAACTTTTCCTTGCAAAATACATTTGCTTCCAAGCCACCACTGAATGGCAAGAAACACCAATTTTAAGTGCCCCATTTTTAAAAAATGTTGAACGTAGGCACTTTGCTGAGCATGGATGAAAGTACCTGGCAATCCCGCTAGGTTAATGTGCTCTTTAAAAACATCAGACTCTTTTCCCTAACCTTCTCCAACCAGTGATCCCTTCAGATTTCCCTCAGTTCTTCCTCCCCCCGCTCTGGTATGATTTCTCTTTAGACTCAGAAACCTTCAAACCCACTTCTCTTCCCCTGCAGAGTTTATATAGTCCAAATAGCTTCATTACTGTGACAATATGAAAGCCCTTTTGCAACACAACAGCCGATGACTTTTTCCTGCAGCTCCTGCCTGGAGAGCTCTTCAGCTTATTCCCTTTATTTCATACGAGTGAGGAGGGTGGAATTCCACTCGCTTGAGTCTTTGGCCTATAAAATCTACCATAGCCAGTAATGACTGTGGGGTTTTGTTCACATTAAAACCCCATTCAGAACACTGAGGATGAAAAGTCCAATGGGAGGCAGCAGGGCTTTGAAAGCCCTTGATTGTACCCAACACCAGAAGTAAAAACAAATGCCAAGCTGTGCAATTGGCCTGTCTCTTCCATTTGGTGGAGAAGGTGCAAGACCATCAGGGTCTGGCAATTTCATCACCTTCATCTCTTAATCTGCAAGGAGATGTAACTGCCCCCTGAGAGGTCCTCTTCCCAAGGGCACGCACTGAGGCTCCAGAAGAGCAGGCCTTACCTGCCGGACTTCCAGGCGGTACTTGAGGATGGGATCCACAGCATCGGGCTCCTTCTGCGTCCACTGCAAGATGTAAGAGTAATTCTTGGATTGCTTCTGGCTCAAGGTGGGGTTGGGAGTGTCATAGTAAAACTCTGGGCTGTAAGCTTTTGCTGGAGGGGGAAAAAAAAAAAGAGGAGGAAAGTAAAAGAGTGGGATCAAGGGGAACATAAATTACAAAGAGATGTGAGAGTGGAACAGCTCCGCTCGCCCGGCTCATCCACTTGCCTTTGACATGACGGACACCTTTACTATTGTAGCTGGTGTTGCACTGACGTGCCATGATTGCCTGTGAATCACTACTGCTTTCACAGCCTAAACTACTGGGAGGGTTAGCTGCCCTGCAACACCAGTGGGGCATGACTGACACCAGAGAAGGTGGGAACAGCTTCAGTTCTCCAGCTGGAACCAACGCTAATCTTTTCTCTCTTGCTTTGTAGTTTAGATTGAGGTAACAGCTTTAAACTGGCATTTCTCCCGTTTCATCTGCTGCTTTACAGAGTCTCCTGCTAACAAACCCTGAGGAAAGATCATTTGGCCAGTAGGTCATAGGAAAAGCTTTATTTATCACACAGGGACCACGGCATTAAAAAGGAGACCTTGCTCCTTCTGCATCTCTCCTGCCTGGGCAACACAGTGCTCCAGCCTCTTTGTAACACGACAGTCAACTCGGCAGCAAAGGGGATGCTGACCTCAGCCTGAGTAAAAACAGCGTGAGCTTTTGCAGGGGTGGAGATGTCTTTTCTAAACCCACGTCTCCCCTTAAAAACAGAGGGCTGCAGGAGGAAGGGAAACACAGGAGAAATGATATACCAGAGAGAAACTGGACAGTTCAGAGAACAAGGGACCTTCCATCATTTTCCCAGCCGCTGCTGTCCTGAACCACTGGCAAACGGGGCTCGAAGGCTACAGCCATGCAGCCCGGGGATGGTGGACTAACGCACAGGGCCCAGAAGCAACTCGAGGTCTTACCCACAACTGGTTTTGCCGTATTTGACATTACCTTCATTTCACCCTGTGCACTTCAATTTTTGGCAGGTCCTGTCCTGGGCCAGGCTGGATCTGGAGCTGGACCTGAACCAAAACTCTCTTTTCTGGGTTCAAGTCCTATCCTGACCTGCACAGACCAGAAAGATGCCTGGGCAGCAAGGGATGATGGAGAGCAGAACAGGCGTAAACACCATCTCCCCCGGCAGTCTGCTGCACCTTTCCACCTGAATCCCAGGCCTTGCCATTCTGCGTGGTTATAATTAGGCTTGAAAGGATTCAGTGTTTATTTTTTATGAACTCCGATGGATAATATTGATGTTTATTTCCAAGTCCTTTTTTTCTTATTATTTTTATTGACTTGAATTTTTGCACAAGCAAGAAGTTCAGAACCACCTCAGAGACTAATTGCTGCTTATTCAACTCGTATTGACTGTGGAAGTCAAGCTTCATAACGGATCCCAAAATAAAATAAGAACTGATGATAATCATCATCTTGCATGATATTAATTCCTTATTAATTGACTCCAAGATGGAAACAGAAGCTAAAAAAAAAAAGGCTTCTAATAGAAATGCAGCACATCAAGATTCCTTTTTGGAAAATGTTACCATTGCTGGAAAGTTTTGCCTTTTGCTTACAGCTGATAGGAAGGCTGAAGGTTATTCACTCCATCTTTCAGGGCTTTTCTGCGCTTGTGGCTGGTGGGAGCGCAGGTGGTGACCAGTATGGGCTGCCCTGACAACTTGCACAAGGGGAGTGGGTTGGATGTCTCGCTGTCCTTCCAAAACATCCCAGAAAGCTGATCTCCCATCCATAGAAGAAACTGATCCCGTACTGGGCAAGTTTACGTACTCTGTTTCCACTACATCTGAACACCTCACAGTTACAAATGAGGCACTGCCTCCCTGTCAGATAGGAAGGTTTATGGTCCTTCTTCCACAGAGAAGAAAGAGAAACAAAAAGAGACTATGCTGTTCTCCCCACTCACACAGGAAGGCTGTGGCTGATGGGAATTAAAACTCGAGTGGTCCTAAGCACAAGCGCAGGAGTCTAGTCACTGGATTATTTTTCACGTTGCTCTACAGGCTCTGGAGGTCTAATTGATTTGTAACTGTCCAGGACACAGGCAGAGACGTCTGGAGCTGAAAAGCCACCATCAGATATCAATGCCCTGGAAACGGAGAAGGGATGCAGGAAAATAAATGCTTGCTACTTTCCTGATAAGTGTTCTCTAAGGATGAATGCTGCTTTCTGCTGAGGGGGATCTTATCTCGTGGGGCACAGCATGATGCTGGTGAAAATATGTATTTGTTACTACCTCTAGCAAGAGATTCATATCCTGGGAGCATTCCCAAGCTTGCTAGTGGTGGCTCATGGTGGGATATGGTCTGCCTTCACTTAGCGCCATGAGAGTTGCAAGCATATGAAGAAAGGGTAGAGAGGGCCAAAGCTCTCAAGCAATATCCACCGTCAGACAAATTCCAGGAAATCTCAAGGGGTGAGAGCAAGGTCCTGAAAAGGGGCCCAAACAGTAGAAGTGGTTTGGACCTCCCCATTTCTGAGAGCATCTCAGAGTTACAGCATACCTGAGCTTTGCCAAACCCTGGGAAAGATCTGCTTCAAAAATCAGGCCTTTCTGGGTGTTATTTATTCTCATTTGTTCAGCCCTGACTTGAAAAGTATAATAAATTGGCCCCGGACAGAAAAGCCTATATTTTGGCTGAATTTACTGCTTATTAAGGCAACTGCATCGGATAGCTGTTCTAGAAACTGGTGCCCAAGTCAATTCTGGGGTCATGGGAAAAGCAGATTTAATGATCAGCTGGAGAGTCTAGGTCAGATGTGTGGTTTTAGATGCTATAACTCTGCTATCCTTCTTTGCGGTTGCAGGTGCTGGAGAGGAGTCCCGTTACTGGAGTTACAGGAGTCCCTGCTGGATTCACAGAAAACCGTAAGCTGAACGTGCACTGGGTACCAGTGCCCATTCCCAGCTCATGTTTGTCCCAGCAGGCATCGTGAGACACAGACAGACAGGAGACATAGGGAAGGTACAGGAACACGTAATACAGTTTTTCTTTGTTTGTTTGTTTTAAAAGGGGAAATTAGGTGGTTTGGAGCCTCATGGGGGGATGTAGAGAGCCTTTCGTTTCCCCTTGGTCAATATTTATCTACGATACAGGTTGTCCAGGCTTGAAAGCTGATGGCAGCCTTGAGTTTAAGTCCTGTATCTTTCAGGCAGGTGGTCAAACATTGCTAAAATATACCACTGGCTGGCACTAACTGACTCAGGTCCACCCCTGACTTAAAGGACTGCCTGAATGATGGAGGCAGATCTCCCTGTTGGCTTATGGAGAGTCACCTCTTCTGAATACAGCGCCATGAACAGGGGAGGCAGCAGAGGTTGTGTGTACTGGCACCAGTTCACGAGGAGCAAGCTTCCCACCTCCACCACCCCCATCCAACAGCTCGCTCCGATGGGCCCTCTGGGACTTACCAGACACCTGGAAGAGGCAGGCGGAGACCCCCACGTCGTTGGAAATGCTGCACTCGTAGCTACCGCTGGTCTCCCGGCTGACACTGTCCACCTTCAGCTCCGAGTAGTCCTGCTGCTCTGCCAGGGGCTGTGCCAGAAGGGTCCCGTTGAAGCGCCAGACGGAGGTGGCCACCTTCATGGGGCTGCCCTTCAGCATGGTGCAGCGCAGGGTGACGCTGCGCCCCATGCCCTGGCGCACGTCCTGGAAGGCCGGCTCCACCACAGGGGGGACTGGAGACCGAACAGAGCAACAGACGGGGACGCCGTCAGGGAACAGCCGTCTGGCTCAGCACGGTCACCCCAGCAGTGCCTCTGAGGAGACAGGCACCTATGATTTCCATGAGGATATTTATTTCCTAGCAGGAGCCAGGCTTCATCAAACCAAAAGCAGCAATACTCATCTGACATCCCCTTCTGACTGGGCTGGGGCCACCTCCCACCTCCCTCCCATTTATTAGGTAGGGGTGGCCTTTAGCAAGTACTCATCCCACAGTGAGACACTGCTTGGAGGAGTTACCAAGCCCTGCTCTTTCATGTGAGAAGAGCAACTCCAGCAGCTGAGTGCCACAGCTTGGATTCAATCCTCAGATCCTAATCAGAATAACCATAGTCCTCCTACCCAGCATAAACTGCACTCCCTGAGCAGGCAAGTATGCTCCCAAGCAGCTACATTCATCATCTTCTGGTCAGAGTTCCCTTCAGTCCGACAGGGTATTCAGGGACACCACGTTCAGATGGAGTGATACGCACTGGCTGTCCCCAACTGAGCACAGATCTCAAGGGGTGTTAAGAGGGCCTCTCCCAAATCAATACAAAACATCAAGGACTGGCTACAGGGATTCTGAGTCCTATTTTTATCTCTGGCAACAATTCCCTGACACTGGGAGGCGAGTCACGTCTCTCCATGTCAGCTTCTCTGCCAGCAGTGTGAGAATGGTGACGTGTGGCCACCTCCTTAGCAAAGGGAAGCTACTAAGTCTTGTTCTTTAGCACTTGTAAAAATTTACAGGAACCTCGCAATTTGGGCATGGTTGAGGCAGAGCAAGGAGAAAGTCTGGATTGGTATTGCTTGGGTTACCTCTTACTTAATGCAGTGGCAGGGGACTTCAATCTCCACAGCCACCTGATGGAAATATTTCACTTGCAATAAACTGAATTAAAACACTGCGGCATGGGAATAACCAGAAGCTCTCCGTCTGAAATGAGAAAGGCTTCCTGAACACAAACCAGCTGTTAGCCCGAATTTAAAAGAGGGAGAACAGATTTATAGCAGCTCCAGCACAATCACAACGCACCTTCTCCAGGTTCAAAGCACCTGCTCTTCCTGTCCACAGACAACTCGTATGCATTACAGATCTACAAAGCACCTGCCTCCTCCAAAGGTCCGCAGAGCTGCCAAGCACAGCCAGGCCCAAGACCCTGCAACACGCAGCGTCTGGGGGACCACAGACACAGCTCCACCAGGAACCATGGGTCGGGCAGCATCCCTGCTGCCCTGAACACAGCCCTGCCTGGAGGGCTCCAGCTCACCAGCCTCTCCCCTTCCATACCCCAACCCCAGCAAGACCCACCTACAGCCCTGTAATACTAGCAATATCTCCCTCTTCACCACAGATGGAGTGCACGCACCACCCCATACGTCTGCAGGCAGCATCCCCTCTTCCAGGGACACAGATGCATCTGTGGGTACACAGCGTACAAGCGTCCCCTCCACCTGGCGGCCCGTGTTTGACAGCGGCTGATTGTTTTCTAGGCACCCATTCTCAGCTCTCAGCCTCGCGGCCCTTTGCTGCACTTAAGTAGATTAAAAGCAGCCCTTGACTGAGCTCACATTGCCGTGCTGAGCGGCATGGTCAGCTCATTACAGATGGCTTTGCTAGCAATGCGTCTCTGCGGGTGCTCCAAGCGCTGACTTGCCTTTGGCTCGCACGTCTCCCACCTCACGGCAAGAATAATGTGAGAAGTTGTTTGATTAGACCCAGTGCCATGAATGTGTCATCTCCATCCCTAGCTGCTATCCCATTTCTTGGGTCACATCTGCTCCTTAATTGAAGACGGTGGGGTCTCACATTATAATCAAGTCCAGCTGGTGATATATTAAAAAAAAAAAAAGGAAAAGATAAAAAGGGGAGAGAAAAGAGAAAGGAAGGCTTAAAAAAAAAAAAAGGCACAGCAGCTCCAGATGTACTCAAAGCAATCTATCTCATGAGGAGGAGAGAGACAGGTGGGAGAGCAGCTTCTTCCCTCACTGCACCGAGCAGTGTACGGAGCTGGGACAGAGGAAGAGAAAATGTCTGAAAAAGGACAAAGTGCCCCCTGCAAGGACACATGCTGCAAGGAAGGTGCCCCCCCCGGACCTCACTGAGAGAGTGTCTGGGGGTGGTAAAGGGTCACAGAGGAGCAGAGCTGGGACACTCCAGATGCTTCCTTAGGTCACAGCAACAGCAGGACAGCCAAGGATGCAGAAGATATTCAGCTGGAACACGGGATTTACTTGATTGCACTGGGAGAGGCTCTGGGCCTATGTTATCACCTTGCGAAGGGAATGTCTGAAAGTGCCTATACAGTAAAAATTTATTACATTTTCTCCTCTTGTCTCTGGCACTAGGAAACATCCGACAAACATTAACTCTGCAGGTAGTCCTGGAGCTCCTGGGTTTTCTGGAGAGGTAGCTGAAGCAGGTCATCCCATCACTGCAAAGGATGCACGCAGCACTACAGCAAGGGGCAGCTGTTCCTGAAGGCTGCCAGTGGATAAGAAAGCGAAGAAAGGTCAACAGCAATTACAAAGCCAGACATCAGCTCCGGCCTCCAATGCCTACTGGGGAGCCCACACTTCTTCAGGTAGTTTATACACAAAAGGGAGACACGCCACCAAAGCAGGGATTCAGTCTGCAAATCCTAGCAGATAACAACACAGCCTTTTCTCATCCTTGGCTTAAATGCAAAAGAAAGCTTGTTTAAATGAGCTGGTGCTCCGACGCCCCAGAACGGGGAACTGAACAGCTTCAGTACACCTCAGATGGTGACTGTCTTGGAGCAGAGACCTCCAACATGACTCCTGCACAGGCACCTTTAGGGAGCTGCAGGAAATTATAATGATCTTCCAGGTGCCTCTAACACCCACAGGGAAGCAGCATCCCTGCTGGCTATATGGGAGCAGTATCTGGCTATTCTGGCTCACTAGGCTGCCACGGTGCTCTTTGGGGAGCTTGGGTATCAGCCTCAGTTTTTAGGACAGTTCCAAAGGCAGGTCCTTGTCCAGAGGCTCCTCAAATGCCTTCCTGTATCGCCCCTGAACTCCAGTTCATGCAGCTGAAGTGTTCTTTGAAGCAGCAGCCACGTTGCAGGCGGCAGGTTGCTACGCTTCAAGGAGGAGGTGAAAAACCTCTCTGCCTATACAGGGCTTCGGGATCCCCTGGTAAGAAACACAGCAAGCAAATATAGATGATTACTGTTTTCTCTCAGCACACAGCTTAACTCTAGAAGAGCTCGCTGGCTGGAGGACTGACAGAAGGGGTGAAGAGAGCAGCGCATTACCGTTCTAGGCAACGCTGGAGGAGCGAGGCTCCTCCAGCGACCTTGTTAAGATGCGGCTGCTGTGAAATACAAGGCAGGGCAGCCTGCCTTTGCAGCAGAATTATTGCACGACAGGAGAAAACATAATCACTCACCTGCTCGTTAAGAGCAAATCAAATCAGCCGAACACAGGCAACCTACTCCAGCGTACCAGGCACCTTAAAGCAAAGCCGAGCTGTAGGCAGCTCCCTTGCTGTGAGCCAGGGCAGATGCTCTGCACTGAAGGGTTGCTAAGCTAGCACGGTGATCCCGACGATGAAGGGCAAGAGCGACGGAAGCACAAGAGAGAAATCTCAAGTGTCAAGGGGTGTTGCTTTGTGCCCCAATAAACTCTTATTTTAGTTTCACTGGAAGTAACCAGGGCTGAAATGCTCTTCCTACTAGATGAGCGAGAAGCGCACTGGCTGTTGAGCTGTGGGCAAGTCTCTAAGTATTTGTTTTAAGTCTGTATTTATTTTAGCCTTGAGGAAGGGAGGAGTGTTCTTCCTTACAAGAGCCAAAGTGCTTGCAGGAGAGACCACGGCCTCCTTGCACTGTTACTGTGCTGTCCTGCTTGGGCACAGCTCAAGAAGGGGCACTCAGTGATCCCTGCAATGCTGTCCGATTGCTGCAGGTTCCCATCAAATTCAGATGCCTCCAGGAGGCAGAGATGCTTTCTTTCACCAACGATAAAGTCAGAGCATCCCAGGATGTCAGTGATGCACTGTGGAAAGTTTTTCACTTGTGAGGCAAATACAGGAAAAAAAATTAAATGAAATTTTTTTTTTTCACTTTAAAAAATGGGGATGTTGCCATGAGGCTGCTCAATCTGATATGGATGAAAGGCAAAGAAAGGCTCATATTGGAGTGGATTGATGCACAGGAATCAGTGACAAGATTAAACACATACCAGCATCTGCAGAACAGGGGAACACTGAGCAAACAGACCTCACATTAAGAGCTCAGGCGAGAATTGAGAAGGTCAAAAATCCTAGACGCCACAGTACAACACCACTATGCAAGACACAGGCAAAGTCTGCCTTCCCACAGCTTGAGGACTGTGAAGAGCATATCCTGGTCAATTCCCAAATGCTGGCTCATTTTGAAAGGGCTGTCGGAGCTGAGGAGCTCACCCATAACCTGCTTTCTGACTCACAGGCAGCTCTTTTCCCCTTCTAGCCACCCTGACCAGAGGCTGACAACAGCCATCTCTGTAGGTGGTCAGCTGCCCGCATTGTACCGCTGGTCCATGCAGCTGCCATGGGCTGCTGCACTCTTATTTTCCTACAGGGATTTACTTCCCGCAATGCTTCCTCTGCTGCAAAGAGCACCGTGGTGCAGCAGTGTCCAGGCGGAAAAACAGAGGCACAAGCAGAAAGACGGCCTGCCCAAGGTCACACGAACCAGCAGCATCAGACAGAAGCAGCGTGGGAGTCCCGTATCCTGACCCACGCCCTTAGCCCGGGCTTCCTCCCCTGTAAAAAACGCCTTCCACTCTACCCTCCAGATTCAGTCATCGCGTACATTTTTGTTTAAATCTAGAAAGTGCAACACGTAACTCAAGTGCTGAAAATAGCACGCCTTGCTAGATTAGAAAGCAGCTTTATTTTCAGCAGCTCTCATCCCACTCTGCTGAATGACTGGCTCCAAGCTTAGCCATGCAATCACAGCACCGGTGGGGCTTCTGCTTCTAGTCTTCACCGTAGCCCACGATGAGCTAACTGATGGCTCACTCGCTGGATTAACATTGCAACGGACACACAGATAAACTGGTATGAAAGACTGCACTTTGTGGTTAGTTACAACTATTAGCTGTGTTTTGTTATCCACAGTGGCTAATGACACTAGGCAGTAATTTCTCTCTCCGGAAAGCAAATCAGGACAAGCTGCTGTTAGGGCCTTATGAGACCTATATGACCCCATCCAGCATCGATTTAAATTCTGCCAGGTACCCTTCTGCAGTCATACTGGATGCAGTCTTCCCTAATCTTCTCTAGACAACCAAAGAAATCCCAGCAAAGGGTGTTTTCCTTATCCAGCCCCCGGTCCCATAATCCAGGGTAATAAAGATGTCAGAGGCATCAAAGAAACTGCACCCCTGCTTTCACAGCAGGTAGAAAACTCCATGGTTTCAGGGCCAGGAGAGACCAGAGCTCTCTACCCGAGCAAGCGGGAAGCTTTTTTATTGTCACAATGCTGGGAAATGACAGCTGAGCAATTCTGTTCCCTGCTACAGCACACACACACCACACCAAGAACGCACAGTAGGTACCAGCAGTTTTCCAATGTGGAGACAAATATCCAACTAATATTTACAGGCCCAGTCTCATCTGCTTGTTTCTGAGAGATGACATAATTAAGTAGTTAGACGAGGGGAGATGGAGGAAGAGTTGCTCAACCTATTTCAGTTAAAAGCCAGAATCTCTTTCTTTCATCTTCCATGCCTTTTGCCTTTGCACTTCAGTCTCCCCATGTATAAAGAGATAAAATGCAGGGTTTTTTCCAAACTGATTGAAAGCCAAGTTGCAAGTATTGTTATTTCAAACCAAACAAATTTGTTTGAGTACATTTTCTGCGAGGCAAGTGGGTGGAGGGACCGCAGAAGCAGGGCTCAGAGCAGAGAAGGCTTAGTTCTGTGCCAGTTGACTGCTTTTAAAAGAAGAGCAAATGAAATATATTCACTACCAGCTTTTCCCCTTCCCTCTTCTCCAAACTTTCCAAACCAATTAGCTCAACCAGTCTTCACCTTGTTTTAATAAAGAGGGGGTTACTAAAGGATTTCCTCTTCTGCATGACAAGCTGTGCTGATTAATATATGAGACCCCTAGCTCACTTTACAGAGGGCTTTGAAGGAAGTCCATCCTGGGTGGGAATTTCGAGACCTTCTGCCTCACAGACATGCCTCCTCAAAAAAGATCTGTCCTAGACATGCTGGAACTCCACTCAGACTCACTGCCCAATTAATTAATGCTAACAAGACACTACAAAGACAAGTATTCTCCGGTAGTGTAAAGCCCCCTCATTCCCATGCCTCACTTACCTTCAAGTGCCTGGTTTCAAAACAGTACGCTCCCCTAATTGAAAAAGATAAGTGGGGAAAGATGGTATACGTACAGAAGACACATACACATTTGTACGTGAAATGCATGCTGATAATCCTCCCCCCACCCACATACCACCCAATTAGCAAAGTTAAGCACAAGAGAAATAAAGAGGGCGAGAGAGTGAGCATTTCAGACCTAATACCTTCAATTACTGCCAGACCAATGGCATAACCCAAATCCATATTTATTTATTTATTTATGTTTGCCACAGACAAACATGACAATATTGTCTCTAATTCACAGCCAATTTTGCTAGTTATAGCATGGTGAAGCAGGATGACGGCTAGGGTGGATCTGGGATTCTCCTGCCCACCCACATACCCGCAAGAGGGGAGCATTGTCAGACCACCAACTCTCCGCTCAGGTTCTGCCTCTGTCTTCTAGAAGATAACAAGATGTCAG
The DNA here is from genome assembly GCA_013398915.1 of Dromas ardeola. Taxonomy (NCBI): domain Eukaryota; kingdom Metazoa; phylum Chordata; class Aves; order Charadriiformes; family Dromadidae; genus Dromas; species Dromas ardeola. Next base: position 80,595 of record VYZM01000919.1, on the reverse strand, counting down.
CTCATACCCATGCAGCTGTTATTACATGCTTCTGTTTAACAAATTGGGCTGGCAGTGACATGCTGCTCCCAATAGCATATAAATAGTTTAGATCCAAACATTCACTAACAGTCAGCCAATGATATTCTTTCCCCAAAAGCATCCCTTATGCATTAACTTTTGGCAGAGAACCAGTTATCTTACTACTCAATAATTCATAGGTGAGCTACTCAGCTGGGTAGTTCTGGGAATAAAGCAACTCATTGCCAGTGCAAACTAAGGAAAAGAAAAAAAAAATCAACCCACAAAAAGAACCAAATGAGATTCTTCTTCTAAAACAGAGAATCTTTCCTCTTACTTCAGAGTTTATCACTAGTTTTTCTAACCCAGTTCCCTTGCTCCAGTTTAAGCCTACAGCAGCTCCTCACCATAGATGTTTTTATGTCCTTGTAATCAACTCTGTCCTATCCCCAGTAGTGCCCAACCTCAACAAACACTAGGAGAGAATTCCTAGTCCTCTTCTCCTCTCCCAAAGTCCTTGACAAGATGATGTTGACGTTCTATCATAGAATCATAGAATAGAATCATAGAATCTTCATGGTTGGAAAGGACCTTTGAGATCATCGAGTCCAACCATGCACTCACAAAAAAACCCCTACAATCTCTGCCACTAGAGCATGCCCTGAAGTGCCAAATCTACACGTTTCTTAAATCCCTCTAGGGATGGTGACTCAGCCACCTCCCTGGGCAGGCTGTTCCAGTGCCTGACCACTCTTTCAGTAAAGTAATTCTTCCTAATATCTAATCTAAACCTCCCCTGCCGCAACTTCAGACCATTTCCTCTGGTCCTGTCGTTATTCACTCGGGAGAAGAGGCCAACACCCACCTCTCTACAGCCTCCTTTCAGGTAGTTGTAGAGGGCAATGAGGTCTCCCCTCAGCCTCCTCTTCTCCAAACTAAACATGCCCAGTTCCCTCAGCCCCTCCTCATATGACATGGTCTCCAGACCCCTGGCCAGCTTGGTAGCTCTCCTCTGGACACGCTCCAGCACTTCAGTGTCCCTCTTGTACAGAGAGGCCCAGAACTGAACACAGTAAACGTGTTCACACACTATATGTGCGTGTGTTTGTGTATGTATATATATCTTTACAATTCCCCTTTCTCTTCTTCCTCTGTTTTTCAGGTGGCAGAAGCACAGCTTTAGGTCCTATTTAGATTTTGTTTTCTCTGGGAAGAAACAGTCCTAGACTTTTAAACACCAGAAAAATCACATGCAAAGAGTTTGGGAAACGAGAAAATAAAAGAGAAACCTGAATCTACAGCTCTGACTCTCCTCGTGCCTGGCAGAGACAAGCAGGGCACGGGGACCTATAATGGGGCAGAGATCAACAGGTGCCGTTTGCAACCTTGAGAGCAGAAACAGAGCTGCTTGACACATCACAGCAGAATGTATTCCCTATGCTTCCATCCACAGTGTAAAGAAGGGAAAATAGAGGGAAAACAGCCAACCTGTGATGCTCATCGTCCTGGGATAGGCCCTCCACATTCCCGAGAAGGATTTGGAACAACTGAGAAAGGACTGATCATCCTCTGAGGTTTGACAGCAAACCTGGAGCTAACTGGAACAGGACTTTAAAGCCCAAATTTATCCCATCTAACTTCAGGCTCTTCATTGAGGCACACAAGTTAGGAATGCCACCTCCCTCCAAAGCCATTGAGTGAAAGGGACATATCCAGAGGATGATTCGGATGGTAGGAGTCCCTGCCTGGCATTACCCCCTCTGTCCTGTGCCTGCACAAGGAGCCTAAGGTGATCCCAGCCCTCACATCTCTGCTAGGTCGGATGAAGGCAGATCACAGTAAACGTCTGTGCGACACCTGCACACAAGTGGCCGGTGCCACCCCTCTGCATGAACCTCTCCATGAACCCTCAGTGCCTTGTTTATTGAGTTCATCAGTAAGCTGAGCCATAACACGCATCTGAAGCTTGGGCAGCATGTCTTGCTCTTGGACAGAAGACACGTCCTGTGGTCAAGCTGCTGCATGCCACAATGGAGCTACCCTGGGAAGAAAAACAGACACCAGCCTGCACATTCCCCACAGCAAATATAGTGAGACAGCATCCAACTAGTGACACTGCTAGGGCTCATGTCCAGAGTATGCAGCTACCACCTACAAGGAATTGACTGAGTTTCCCCTAGTCTCCTACGGAGGATCTCACCCACAACCTGAGGAGCTACCAGGCAGAAGTGACTGTGGACTCCAAGCAGCAATCCAATAATAACAGGCTCCTGTTCCATCACCATCTGCCTGAGCAATTCAATCGCCTCCATACATTTAGACCCTTTTAATAAAAGAACTGAAAGTTAAGAGCAGGCAGGCTGCAGGAGAAAGGGCCTCCGAGAACTGTGATCCTGTCAAAACGGAGAAGAGTCCCTGCTTTAGAAATGCAATGATTGTAAGGGCCGCAGGTAGTCAGAACCTTCTGCTTACAGCTGGGCTACAGCATTACCTCACCTTCTGTTTTCAGTTTGAAAGCTAAATTGGGAGCACTAGATGATCCCTCCACAGCTGCTTTCCAAACAGGCAGGCAAAGCAAGAGGCAGCAGAGCCAAAAGCAGAAAAGTTGATTAAAAAATCAGACCCACTTTAATGATGGGGTAGCAGGATCAGAGCTGGAAAGGGGAGTGATCCAAGACAGAAAGAGCCTGGCAGGGGAAGGAGGGCCATCCAAAGCAATTAAGATGATCAAATATTTACCAGCATTCCTTAATATGTTTACTTTGAATTCTTTGTCTGTATTAGTAAGCGAAAAGGATGCATGGGGTGAAGCTAGACCAGGAAGAGTTAATGCAGTGGGTGTCCACTTATCTACAGAGTGGAAAGAAGACAAGCTTCCCTATACAAACCAGGCTCTTCCTCAGCCTCTCCTTCAGGCCTAGCAGGGAATTGGACCAAGGAGGAAGAACTCAGCATAGACCAACACCCAGTTCTTGATCACTTCTCTATCTGCTGCCTCGGAGTTCTACTGCCAATCGTTTAATATCCTGCTCCTCTAACTGTCATCATTACCCCATTTTTCCATCCTTCACCCTTGATTTATTTTGATTCATCCGAGGAAGATGACGACAATGAAAACGTAACCGTTCAGAAAGAGGCTGAAAGGATGCTGAAATGAAAAGATTTATGGCAAACGTTCAGTCTCATAGATGAAGCAGCTGAGGTCAACAGATATTGAAGCAATTTTTCCCATAAGAATTAATGTAACAAGGAGGGTGGTGCCTACAGGAACTTATGAAATGCATGCAATTTAAAAACACAGGATCAGTAGGTATAGCATAGAGAAAGGAGAGGCAAGAACATTTTTTACTGTAAGCATTTTTGCTGTCACTCTCTGGATGGTTACCTCTTAATCATTGTCATCATCATCTTCAGATGAATCAAGATAGATCAAATCAATCACAGGAGAAGGACGGAAAAATGAAGATAGGTTCAGGCAGTCCATCAGATGAAATGGCTGAAGTTGTTCAGAACAGTGACCAGCTCCAAAAAGCCAGCTGTCAAATAGCCACCATCTCTGCCATCTGAAAGTCCTACCTTCCCTCTCCATCCTTCACACCCTTGCCTGTGTGCATTTAAAATGCACAAATTTCACTAAGTGCCTGTGTCCAACTCACCCTCTATTAATTAATTATGAAAAAAAAATTGCTTTATCTGTCATATCAGTAACTGTCATAGCTTTTCATGACTGTATCTTCAGCGGATTGCTCGTATAGAGAATCATCTCCCTAGATCTTATTCCCAAAACTGCTAACCACCTATGGAGACAGCAGAGGATTTGGCAGCTCCATTTCTTCAGGCCTGGGTGATACCACTGGTCTCAGAGAAGGGCATGGACTTAAGATACGGAGGATTTGCTCCCCCACTGGAAACCTCATGTCTCCTCTCTACATTGCCACCGTGCTTCCAGAGAAGCAGCAGCCCACCAGCCTCGCTGCTGATGCAGAGCCAGCCCTGCAGCTCTCATCTTTCCCTGCCTTTGGAAGAGCACTGTCACTTCTGACAGCCGCAGGTGTCGTGGGCTCCCAGAAATCATGCTCCGGGGCTTGGGGTCTCTTCTGCAGCAGAGGGCACTGGAAGGAGGCCAATGACAGAACTGGCAATCATTCAAGGACAGCAGCCTGCTCCTTCGACCTCCCCATCTGGCTATCAGCTCTGTCCCATCTCCTCTGGACTTGGACCAGAAGAGGGAAATTTATGAACAATCCCACTCACTGGATAAATCTGCTCTGACATTCGATTTTCCAGGTTGCTTTTGTGGCTGGCCTCAAGCTGGGCCAGCACTACAGGAACCATTTGGAGGAGCAGCATCCCTGTAATGTGGGCACACACCTATCTCACAGAGACACCTTTTCATGCTGACTGCGGAGGACTTAGGCAGCAGCAGAGGTGATATGCTGTACAAGTGGGACCCTGGATTTTGGTCCAACAGATAAATGCCCTAGCTGGTTCTATGGTTGTTCACATTCACGACTCTTCTGGGACATGAAAAGTAAGGCCATTACCTTTCTCATTCTCAACCATTGCAACAAGATGTGAAAGTGTATCCTGGTCTGAGTCAGTCCATCAGCAATTATCAGCCCAAGGTGTTGGGGCAGCACACACTGTAACGTGGCATCCTGCTCCTTCCAGCTTCTCCATGGTAGACAAGAACACCTCCCACACCCAGATACCCCAGGTGAAAAGGACATTTTAAAGAAGTTTCAGCCATGGTTGCTGAGCCATCCCACTGTGGTGGGCAGAGAGAGGGTATAATTCTGTCTACAGCTCTGGAAAGAACCCATGTGGACTTAAATCTGGGAATATCTGTGGCTAAATCTGTGATAAAAGACAGAGATGATGAAAAGACAGGCTTCTCTCTGTTCTCTTTGTAAGACTGTAGCTGGATCTGTGTACCCTGATCTGAATTCATCAGTGCAAAACTGGCAGAAAAACAGACCAACAACAGATCACAAAAACCTTCAAAATGCCATAGAAAGTAGGAGAAGATGGGGGGAAACTTCATCTAGCCAGGCCTTTGAGGGGAAGCTTGTGACAGCACCCTGCAAGTACCAGAGGAGATAAAATAATTTTGAAACCTCCATGCAGGTAATTGCCTATTGGAGTACAAACATGAACCAATTGGGTCAATGTAAGTAGAGGAGACCTCAGAACAAACAGCAATAAATCTTTTTATTCCTCAATGATTCCAGAAAAAAAAACAACTCACGGAAGATGAATGTGGGATGCAACTTTACAAGTTAAAAAATGAATGATGATTAATATAGTTTTATGGGTCCTTGGCAGACAAACTGGGTAGTGTTTGAGAAAGCAACAAGAAAAGTAACTATCTTGTCATAACATCCTCAGGCATTGGAAAGATCCTGGCTTGCTTCCACATGACAGACTAATTGAAGATGTAATACTGTTCAAATGCAGCCCACATTAAGCAGATTAAAAACACATTAACTGAAAGAGTTCAAAAAGAAATTTTAAATGGGTGCACGCGCCACTGGCATCTCTCTAGTGAGAGGGAAGACCTCCTCTAGAAAGACCTTTCTAGTGAGAGCCCACATGAACCCCTTAAACTAATGCTATTTCACATCTTCATCAAGGTCAAAGATCCAGCCAGCAAGCTGGCATAGCTAAAGCACATCAATTATAAAGTTTCCTGTTCAGGCTGTGTAGCCAACATCACACACAACCAACTTTGATGTCTGAATGACCTTACATCTATTTGCAGCTGGGGTGACTGGGCGCAGACTTTGGCAGAGCTCTGTGATGGGGCTTGTGCTTTGCTTCCTTCCCTCCGTCCCAGAGGCAGCGCTTTAATGTGCAATAACTGACAATCACCATCCTTAAGTGCCTGTGTCAGGGTAAGATACCAACATCTGTAGAGGACACAAAATATGCAGCAGTAAATAACATACTAGAGAGATACCTCAACAGGACAACTTGGTTTGCTTGATGGAACGGGCTTACAGTAACTGCATTCAATTTATCCTGGATAATGTACAGGTCTGGCAAAAGAAAACAACTGCTGAGGAAAGAATGGGTCGCTCTTGTTAGGAAAGAAATGACAACTCCAAGAGGAGCCTGAATCGATGTAACCCAGTGTACATCAGCTTTCAGCTGTAGTCCAAAGATGTCCAAATCCTCGGATGATTAAGCCAAAGCTTACTAAACATATCGTGAGATGGGCATCACCTCTGCATCTGCATCGGTGAGATCATTTTTGAAAATCTGTTTAATACGGGTGACCACGCTGCCAGAACGGTGTTGAAAAAAAACCGAGAAGAGGGCTATAAAAATGAATCAAGGGCTGGAAAACATGCCTTGCGGTAAATGGCTAAAGAGACTCTTTCTGGATTGCATACTGAAAAAAAGGCTAAGAGATTACTTGTTCTGGTGTCTGAGACTACACAAGGAAGAGACTGCTGATAACAAATAGCTCTTTATGCGAGAAGACAAAGGCATAAACAGAGCTTGTAGTTGGAAACTGAAATGAGACAGGCTTAGATTAAGTCACGACAACTGAACCATGAGAGTAAAAAAACCACTCGAACAACTTACTGAGGCACACACTGAATTCTCCATCACTTCAGTCTGTGTGTAGCTGCTGCACTGAAAATGTACAAACAATCCAAGTTTAGAGCCACAAAGGTAAACTCACCTTGTTCCTCAGCTCCTCTAGTGAGAGAGACTAAGCTTGGCATATAACTAACTCTCCTGTCTAGACAAACAGCACAAAACAGGTAGAAAGAGATTCAAAGAGCTTTTGCTTTCCTATAATGATCAGGAAGCTGGAGTGCCAGCATTCTGGGTAGGCGGATTGGAGCATATAAGCTTCTCCAACTGGTTTAAAAACCAAAATAAAACAACAACAAAAAAAACCCCACGCCACAAAACCCAACCGTCTTTCCTCCTCTCTTTAAAACCTGTGAGTGGTTTCATTTGCATCTTTTCATTTATACATGTGAATTGGTTTCTAGAAAGCTAATCAGAAGGAAAGCTTGCCCATTTCCATGCATAAGCTTGGACTTTTGCAAGGGCTCATTACAAGCAGCCCAAGGGGAAGAGGAAAAATCCCCAAACCACAAAAACCCATTTTGAGTGTTGCTCTGTTTTTCTCTGACCCGGACAACTGCCACCATCTTCTCATCCCTTTAGACCCATTATGCTCTTTCCAGCAAACCACCTTAGATGGAGGGCTGCTGCCTTTCCCTCAAGCCCCAGTTCCCCATCTTACAGCACACCAAGACGTTGGCTAAAAGGCCTGTATTATGCAAAAGCTATGAACTGCTCAGAAAATCCCAGCAGGCCTAACACTATTAAGCCCGTCTATATTGCATTAAGTTGTTATTAGCAACTGTGTTCTAGCTTATGATTAGGACAGTAAAATATCTCTTTGCAATCAGCCCTTGGTAAGGAAAAATCCCTGTTCAATGCAAATGCCACTATTATTTACTGTTCTCTTGACCTCAATCACAGCCACTGTTGGGAACCCCTGTTAGTTTTGGCACTCCAACTGATTCCTCCCATCAAACGCTTGGCTGAGTCAGGCCCAGAGTTGTAGCGTATTTGTGACAGCTGAGATTTACAGCACTTGTTTGATTGGACGTGAGAGCAGGTCACAACAGATCAAGAGCCTACGAAGGGTCAACTGGAATGGCCTTCAGTTGCCATTCTTTCTTTAGCCAGCAGGGATTTATCCCAAATGCCTGTTCCCCACAGAAATTGAGTAATTTTCAGTCTCTTCTACATCCCATTCAGCCCCTTGCAGCTTGGCAAACAAGCAAACAGTCTCAGAAGTCAGCTTCCTCCCAGTCAACAGTAATGAAAAATTTCCATGGTTTCCTGCGATCCTAGAAACAAGGACTACAAAATCATACAAAATGCAACAGGTCTGCATGCAACTAGGAAATTTAAGGACGTCTGCCAATTCCTGGAACCAATGAGGGTTTTGCAGGTTCACCACTGGGTTCATAAAAGAAAACCGACTGTTTTACCTCAAGTCCTGTAGCCAATTAAATTCGAATCAGAAGCAAAAGCTGAGATAAGGTAGGAGTGTGTGCACACACATGCTTATTTGTGTTTGCAATACAGAGGCAAAGAGGAATGGAAATCAGGAACTATATGAAGTGAAATAGGGCGAGAGGGGTGCATGCTGGAAATGTGATCCCTGCTCATTGAGAAAACACTGTTTCCTGGCTTCAAAGAAAAAACAGTTTCTCTCTCAGAGACTGGCCCAAGTGGAAAAGCACAAACTAGTAACTGAACAGTTGTTTCCCCGCAGAAAGCTCCAAAAGGCCCCTATACCCTTCCAAAAAAACGAACCCTCAGCCTCCCAGTACAGTGTCCTAGCACAGGACCGGCAGCAGGAAGACCTGCTGTGATATAAAGAAGCCTGAGCACCTCTGAAATTTAACTCACATTCAGTTTCCCTACAGGAGTGAACATAATTGGTTCTGTTTCAGAACTTGGGGTCAGGATGGTCAGAACTAATTAAAATTCAACACCCCCCCCGAATATTCAGTTTCCTACTAGGACTTCTGTTCATATCAGGAGTGACTCGGAGTCTTTACTGCATAAGCCCCCTCCTCCAAAGTGGCATCGCCTTCTGTACATTGCCTCCACGTGCCTGCCACAGTCCTCCAGTGGGGCAGGGAAAATAGCCCTGCTCCAGTCCCAGGGCACAGTAGGAGAGAGATAGCATGGGAGCCTGCTCCTGCACCCTCGTAGGTGCTGCTTGACATGGTTTATGGCCCAAAAATCCTGGGAGAACAGCAAAGGCACAGGCATGATGCTACGGCACCACTCTGGGAAAGAGGCTGGGGGAAAAGAGGCTCTGCTCCCCTGGCACAGGTCCTGTGTCAGGTCTGATGTCCTATGCTCCCCTGCAGGTGTGGACAGCTGCTTTCACTTCTCTGTGTCCCAGGGCTTTGGCGCGGAGGCTGAGAGTTATCATGAGAAAATGAATTGCTTTTTTTGCCTGCTTGGTGTCTCCCTGGTTCCCTCAGTGAGTCCTAGTCTGTGGTGTCTCTCTCCCCACAGCTGAAGACTCAACATGGCTCATTTCTTGGTCACCGAGAAGCAGAATTTGACAGGGACAGAGCATTCCCTCCTTTCCTGTCCTGTGACCCCAGCCTTAAAACGTGACAGCTGACAGCAGCTTTCTAACTCCCTGTATCTACCACCTCCCTTGCCCCATGGCTCCTGATGCCAGCGTCACCGCATATAGAGCATGCCTTCTCAACTCTGCTTTGCTCAGGTGTCAGGAACAGCTCTCTCTTTTGCTAGAACATATACACAAACCTTCCTATTCTTTAGCTCTCCTATCACCAGTTTAGAGCACCCAAATCAAGATTTTTGTTATTCAAATATTGAACTACATCGAACCCATACAAGCAGGTACCATCTTCTCTCCCTACCGCATTCCCCATAAATCCAGATCCCAGTCCCGTCTACCACCTCTGGCAGAGAATATCCCGCCACTCCATGCTCCAGGGTCCATGGCTCTTTCTCTGCCTTGGCCCATTTCCTGCATCCCCTCCCTGGACACATACTGGTGCTGCGCAGACCAAGAGAGAAAGCTTGGCATCAGCTGCTGTGCCAAGTTCACCATCTCCGACCTGTTGACTGGAGGTTAAGTGTGTGGCAGAAGGACTTACGACGTATGTTCAAGAGGAACCTGTGTTACACCCCCATGCAAACAGTAGCAGAGCCAGGACAACCTCTCCCTCCAGCCAGGCTGCCTTGACGCAGCCTGGGTATGACCAGCTGTATCGCAGTTCGGAGATCTTTGATAAAGGTGGTTTCATCTGTGGCCTAAGCCCAGACAACAAGAAGAGGGATAAAAAACAAAGCGGTTTCTTCAGAACGACAAGATGGGAAGCACTGAGAAAGTGTCTGAGAGTACTTCAGCAGCAGTATGCTCCTGTGGCTTAAAGATGAGGACACGCTTGGGTGAGACCCAAACATGCACAGCCCTGCAGAATGCCCAGCACAAAGCGTTTGAGAGGACTGTGGAGTTGTTTTTTTTATCCCAACAAGTTGATGTATAGCTAGGTCCTTCAGGGAAAATAGCTGCCATGGCAGGAAAACCTTAAAAGGAGTATGTGAATCAGAACAGTACAAGATGTGATGATCGGCCCTGAAAGGGCCACGGTAGGTCCACAGAGATGGCCAAGCCTGTCTGCCATCCACTGTGTCTACGCAGCTGTTTTCTCTCCTTTCCTGACAAAATTGTATAGCCTGGATGTCTGTCTCTCTTTGTTGATAAAATTAAGTTGCTCTTCCTGGAGAGTCTGGCCAAAAAACAGGATAATGGCAGCTTATGGAAAGTGTATTTGTTTCTTCCAACAATATCCGAGAAATGGATTAGCTGATTTAAACCAGTTCTCTTCTGAACAAACAAATTCATCTCTCTAGGCGAGGAGCTCTCACACAAGCTTTTACTCAGCCTATCATTACAACCACAGAGGTGTTTAGAGATGAGGAATGAGCTGCACAAAGGCTGAACGGCAGCGCAGGCAGGCTGCAATCTCACGTAGCAGCCCCGGGTCCCCTCCTTAAGGAGGGCTCCCACCTCCCTGACACACATATCTGGGTATCATCCACCCTTCTTCCACAGCTATTTACCCAGGTCACAGCGAGGAGGCCTCCCGGTACTTTGCATCTGACGTGTGGTGCCACAGACTGAACATGCCACCTTGGCAAAATCTGCTCCCCAGCTTCCACTGCTCCGGTGAATTCTCCCTGCCATCTGGACCTTTTGCTTTATGTCTCAAGTCTCCTATATCTCCTGGCCACCACAGCGTGCAGACATGCTCTGTCAGACCAATTTCAATCAAAGAGGTAAACCGGAAAAGCTCTCAGGGCGCAAGGGAGACGTCCCAAGAAAATCTCAGTGAATGGCAGTATGTGGGAACCTTCCCCACAAGGCAGCAAGCAGAGAAGAGACCAGGGTCCTCCAGAGCAAGTCCTAATCACTACACACTGAGAAGAAAAATTCAGGCCAGGCAAAATTCATAGAACTGCTTTACTCTGTGAAAGACATTGTCCTCCAAAGCTACATACACCAAACACTACATGAAAGCAGCACTGAGAGCCCTGGGGCTTTGCTCTGCAAACATAAAGACTGGTGGTCTTTAAGGTGGTCACAAAGAAGAAGGTTTTAGCATCCTCATCCTGTCAGACTACCTGCCCCTCAATGCCATGAGACTGGCAGGAGGGTAGGGCCACCAAAGTCCTAGACAAACAGGAGCCATCCTCTTTTGAGATGCATTAAGTACGACCCCATCTGAAGGCCCAATCTGAAAGCGATGTAAGTGCCATCACTGCCTCTGTCTGCCAGGCCCCAGGACCAATAGCTGGTAATTGTCAAAACAAATCTGAGGCCAGCCAAGCCTCTGTGGTTGTTACTGTGCTCTGAGCCACGGCCATTTGGGTTTACAGTCATGACTGAATAAAACTGATTCCTCCTCCAGCCTGTCCTGAGACTGACAACTCTAATTAGCTGTTAGCGGACCAGGCACCGGGAAGCAGCGCAAGCAATCCTAACGCCGAGGAGGGGGCTACGTGCACAAACACAAGCTCTAAGCAACTTAATCCCAGCCAGAATACTGCTGGCGGAAAGCGTGTTGACAATCAGGAACAAAACTCTCTGCTCTTAACGGGGTGAGCGGGGGGTTCTGTGTATTGATAGAAACACAGAAAGAACGTGTATACTTTCAGCACAGTCGCACAAACCTCCATAGGACAAATTAGGGGATAAACAGGGAGGATTTCCATCAAAGTGGGACCAGAGATGGGGTCAGGCTTTGTTCAGGCTGCTGGTTCGAGGTCATGCCCATGACTACAAATGTTTTTCTTCTTTTCACTAATGAAAGCCTGCAGGCTTGCAAACACTAAACTTGTAGAACGCACATTTTTCCTGTGGCTTTGAATAGCGAAACAACTTCCCCAGAATATCAGTCCATTCTTAAGCCTCTGATGGTTTAAAATGAATTAGAGCATTCCGGAGCTCTGGTTGGTATGAGAGCCTGGGGTTTCCCTCTTTTGTGAGCAAGACCTGTACCATGTAGAAAAGTGATACTGAAGCATGAATGAAAGGGCAGGAAAGCCCCAGCCGCTGCAAGGGTAGAAAAAAATAAATAAATCACCTTCTGCCCCCGGGTTAGATCCTGAGCTGCACTCCTCAGCTTGGAGGAGGGTGTCAGGATGGACTGCGCTGATGAAAATAAATAAATAAAATAAATATTTTAAAAGTAACTATTAATAAATATACTCAGAAATGAAACCAGCCAAGTCTAAAAGTCTTAGCAGATGGCTCCATACTCCAGCTCACATGGCCAAGCTGGAAGATAGATAAGCCAGCTCAGCCACAGATATGGGTCAGCTCTAGCCACAAACAGTCTCATTTCTCTTAGACTCCCTTCACATAGGCAGGGAGAGCTGCAAGGAGCTCTCAGAAGCCAAAAGCCCCATCCCAGCCACTCTCAAGAAAAATCTCCATGCCAGGAGCATGTCTCAAGAGCGCTTTTAATGGAGCAGTTAATATCGAAGCTTACGTTTCAGAGGGAGCAGGGCACCAGTAAAGAGCGCTGACATTGAGCGATGGCTTCAAGAGCTGATCGAAACAGTTTAACGCATTTCCATTTCCAGTTGCGTGGATCCAGCAATGCCTTTTATTTATTTACAGTACCACCCCCTCCTCTCCTCCCTGCTCTTCTATTTGCTACACAGATAACAGAGGAAATTGATGCTGACTATTGCCCGCCTGATGTACAGCATTGCCAATGGGTTCAGCAGGATTTTAAGGAGGAATGAGTCAACAGCGTGTGACCAGGAATAACATTTGCCAGCGCGTGAGCTTGAACAGGAAAACATATCTGTGCCCACCTGAACATTAGTTTAAGTGACAAGGGCAACAGATGCCCCAGCAGGACGTATTCTGGCTGCCTTCCAGGTCAGGGCAGAGACAGACCTGCTGGTCACCAGCCCTGTGGCAACATCTATGTCTAGGACTATGCAATGGCACCTGAAGTCCTGTTAAGAATAACTGCCCCTCCAACGAGAATGTCAGTCTGCTTTCCTGATTACACCTAATATTCACTATGCTTTGAAGATAAAGCACAACAATTCACCTGCTGCTTAATGTGGCAAAACACTACCCTAAGGGCAATAAGCATAATCCTTTGGAGATCAATCCCAAATGACTGTGGACTATTATTTTGGATCCAGAAGGGGCCAAATTTGCAGACCATGTTATTCCAGGGAAGGAGACACTCCGGTTAATTCCTTTTCTAGTCTTTCTTCCTGCCAAGATCTCACCTGCTCTGTGACCCAAGGATGAGAAACAGGATCATCTTTCAGACTTGACTACCCAAAACAAGGTCAACCCTATGTAAGTACCTCCTCTTCCTTCTTCCTTTCTTTCTCTGGGCACTTAGAGACACCAAGACCTCTGACAAAGACAAAATGGCAGCAGCAAAAGCCTGCTTATGCAATCGTCAGAATCTGATGAACTCTTAATTAACATATCTCAACAGAGGAGATGGGCGCCCTGCTACCAGGCTTTGGTGGTGATCCAAAGAGGGAGAACCCATTTAGGTGATCGAGCAAGGGCCTGAGACAGAAAGTAGCGAGTGCCATGAGGGAGGATAAACCTATCTGTGGGAAATACTGGAGTAGAGGTATCAAGGATCAGGTGTGATGAGGAGCACAGGGTTGAGCTGGAATTTGAGCTGGAATTCGAGCTGTCCAGTAGTTTATGACATGCTGTTCGGGACTGACAAAGCATCAGAGCTGACACAATATCATTCAAGCAGGATAATGTACTAGGATTGCAATTTACACCACACTGTTTTATCAGGCTCTCACAGAGCAAATATTATTATTCACTGTGATAAGACAGTCATCTCAAAGTCCAGTTCTAGCAACAGCTAGAGTTTAGAGACACTACTAATCTTTGTTATTCATGGAGATGCTATTTTGACCAGGCTTTAGGATACATGGCTAATATCTTATTTGCAATTTGTTATTATGTACTTGCTAAATTTGTATCTAGGCAGCAACCTTTTCACTGATCCACACTTTCTTTCTTTCATCTTTTCATACATATTGGCTCAAATAACACTTTGTATTCCAAAACCCAGAGTGCTGCACGTTTGCAAGCTCAGTGTGTGTTTTACAGCCTTACGCTATCTCACCTACACAGGGTAACCCAGCCCTGATTTTAAACCCACCTCTGCAGAGGATTCATTTTTCTGCTGGGATTTTCTTGAGAGAGCACTTGCTCCTGAAAAACGCCTTGACAACAGCATCAGCAATAGCATTGATATTATTAACAACAACACTCTGGCCTTCCATTACTATTTTTATTTCAAGATTTCAAAGCGCTATGTTTATTATGCCCCACAAATCCTTGAAGAGAGGGGTCAGTTTTATTCCTGCTTTGAGGACAGGGGAAAAGATGACAAGACATTGCCACTCCAAGTGGTAGCCAGATTCCCAGGAGTTCTGACAAGCCCAATCTCTCACTCTAACCAGTATACAACATTTCTTCATCCTTACCACAGAGCTATAAGGCTGCAAGGACTTTCATGAACTTATTAATCTTCCAAGGCTCTACAGTTCAGACCAAAAAGTCCAGGGAACAGACCATCCAGCCTGTCAGAGAGCTGATGATAGACAATTACAGCTCATAAGATAAAGGGAGAGCAACTTTTTCTGCTTGCAAAATACAGAAAATAATAAAAAGCCCAAACATTTTTTTTTTTGGACAGCCCACTTGTTCTTTTTGTCTTCTTATTCTCTTTCCACTACTGCAGTGCAGTTGGCAATCCCTATTTCTGGGCTAGTTTGTTACAATACAGCACTATATGCATGAGGGTGAGGGGAGAAAAAGAAAAGAAAAGAGAAACACAGAAACAGGTTCTGACATCTAATCAGATCTGCCGTATTGATTTTGCAACTTTAGCTTTGGAGCAAACCAGAGAAACAACCACATTATCACCCAGAATTCGCTCTTCCCTTGAGTGAGACAGTTCAAAAGGAGCTCACGCCGACACGTGAACAGGCAGGCCTGCAGGCACGGACACACACGGACACACGCTCGTATGGATGCACACCCCATCCAAGCAGCTCTCCGGTGGGATGTGGAGGCTGGGGTGGGGTGGGGGCGAGGGAAGAGCTCATCACGGAGGCTGCTGGAGCCACACGATCCCCATTTCTGACAAGATGAGAATTCCAGAGCAAGCCACCGGACTAATGAGCTACCCACGCTGGAGAGCAGCGTTTCAATTAACCACAGCAGCCCCCGCCGCGGCACCCACCTCCTTCCAGCTGCGTGAACAAGGAGGAGAAGGATAAACAGGGACTGTGTTGTTCCCTTGGGTGTTTTTTTTTTTTTTGCACGGTGGGGAAAGGGGGGAGTCTATAAGGGGGATGAGGGCAATTCTTGCCCTACTTTCTTGCTTCGTAGTTTGTTTTTCATGCTGATGGAAGGAGCAAATTGACAGCCCCGGAACAAAAGCTGCCTGCTCAGGCACAGAACGGCAGTGCTACCATAAGCTCCTTCCACAGTTTCCAGGCAGGAGGCGGCAGCTCAGTCCAACAAAGAGGCAGTATGCACCCAGCTCCAACTAAGGGTTCATAGAACTGATGGAGAAGGGAAAAAGGCCAATTGGGTGGACTGCTGCATGAACCATGCCACCATTACTTGGGTGAGATCACAATAAAGCATTTTTTGGCCTTGGGAAGACCTACAGGAAGAGTATGTTGAGTTGCTCTTTACACAGAAGTTCATCACATCCTTGCCTTCTTGGGGGTCACATCAAAGGCTCTGCCCCAGAAGAGCTTCTGGCTTGTACCTACCATTTTACTTGTGTGGGGAGTCATATCCTCCCACTCTAGCCCAAGATTCAGAGCTGTGATCCCCCTCCAGACCACCTAGTAAGCCTGAATTCATCCCAGGCTCGGCACTGCTGCTCCCTCTGCAGGGGCAACGAGGGTCAGCGAGGACCACACAGCTTTCAAACACCAACACCACACTGGGGACACCAGCAGGTCTGATGGTTCTGCTGCTCCAGAGTGAGATTTTACTGTCTCTCCCGTCAGTTCGTGGAGCAACCAAGAGCCACCCTCCCTGCCAAGTCCTGCCATGCCCCCTATGCCTGACCCAGCCTGACTTCCAAAGCAGCTTAAACCAAGACGCACATTTCCACCCTGCTTAAGGGAAGTTCCTTCGCACATACTTACCTGCATGGAAATCTGCACACGTTTCCCTGTTCCCATCCTGTAATTTAATTCCTGCCATGCTCCTGAAGGGACAGATATAATTTTAAAAGTGGATCTTTGAATACTCAAAGTGCCTGCAGGGTTTCGCACACCTCCATTACTGCTGTGCTCCCAGCAGCTCACATCTGTGAGCAGTGTGTCTGGTTGGCTTCAGCCAGGTTATCCGCTCCGGTCTCGCTTCTCTTCTTCCTGGGGAACGAGCCTGGGAGGAGTGTGGCAGCATGTCTAATGAGCGCTGCTGTGCTGTGCGTGGAGGCTCGTCAGTCACAGCTCAGAGGCAGCGTGCCCGGGTGCAAAATTAACCTGCTCCCTACCCATCCCAACACCTGCCAGATCCATGCTGCTCAGAGGACTCTCCGAGAGTTCAGCAATCGCACTATCCAGATGGGATGAGGCCTGCAAGGAGGGCTTACTCCTACAGTCACAGCTCCTTGCAGACCAAGGCATTTTACCCAGCTGCCTTCTCCCTGTCTCATTCAAAGTCTTGAAGGAGAGAGCACACACCCCCGCATGTCAAAACACACCTCAACAGCATGGGAGCTGAGCAGGCACTCACTTCTCTGGAGGGAGAAACCACTGCAGGGAAAGGACAGTCACCCAGCGCGGATACCAGCAGCATCCCTCCTTCTATTTTCACTTCTGTGCACAGATTTTTGCCTTCAAGTGGGGCTGGAAGCACCACCCATCGCTGAAATCACCCCATACACCTCACGCTGAGAATCAGTTTTCTGCTACTAACAGCTTTATTGAATGGAAACCATTTGGGATTATGCAGTCCCAATTAGGGTCTGCCTAGCACTGCTTTTCAGGCAAAATAGTTCAGGTACGTCCAGAAATAACAGCTGGGTTAACTAAGTTGAAGAAAGGGTTGTGGGGTGGAAATGGCCTAATTAACATTCGTTACCTTTTGAGTGCGTGACATTACAAACTTATCAACATACCCTGAAGGTATTTTACACAAATGTAATGCACATAAATACACACCTCGTAAAGCTGCTGTTCTGCACTCATCCACTGACAGGGGAAGGGAAAGCATTGTATACAAGCACACACAACACCTCTCCCTTCCACTTGCAACACGCTGGCCATGGGGTATCCTGCCCTCAGCTTTGTATAGCCAGACCAATTAAATACAAACTGTTCAAAGGTCCCCAGACAAAAGAGATGTGTCTGCTCAGCCCAGTAAGAAAGGTCAACTCTGCTTGAAAGCTGCACCGAGTGTGTCAACCCTGCTTAGCCCACAGGCTTCTGTGTACACAGACATTCAGACAGGCGCTGCAGTACTGTATGGTTGTACTCACACTGCACGTTGAGCTGCACCAGGGCCTCCCGAGGTCTGATGTTAAAGCCATTGTACCTGGCTGTCTGACACTTATAGGTCCCGCTCATTTCTCGGCTCACACTCTCCAGCCGCAGCTTCCCATCGTATGTCTCCATCGTCATTGTCCCTGAAGGCATGGGGGTTTCCTTATCTACCCGGGACCAGATGATGGGTGGCTTGGGCTTCCCTCGAACCTCGCACTGCAGCTCAGCCCGGGAGCCCTCTCGGACAGTGATTGTGGATTGCCCCTTAGGGACACTGATGGTTGGTGGCACTAGAAGGGAGACAAGAAGGGAATCATTTTACAGCAAGTTTCCAGCAAGCAAGGAATATTCTTGAGATGCTTGTGTTCAAGTCACACCAACAGCCCTGAACTCCAAAGGTTTCCACTTGACGCAGTGCAACCCCTATAGGAACACCCTGCTCATGTAAGTCTTCCTACAGGGTCTGGAGCCGCAGGGCATCAAGGAAGATCCAACAATGTATCCCAATGCCAATGGCAAGTACTAGCTGTACTGGGACATTTTCCCAGCTCCCACTCCACTGGTTCCAAAATGCTGCCCAGCAGCAGGGCTAGCACAGAGGAACCCAAAGGTAAAAGCCTCTTTGATCCATTTCTCCATTTCTGATCAGTGAATTTCCCAAATGGAACTGCAGTCTTTTGGCCAAGAAATAGAAATTGTATCTGCCAAGGTATCTAGTTCCCTTTCCCAGATCAGACCGAAACTAAGGCTTCAAGGATTAGTGCTTGTAGATCACATCTCCAGCCTTATCAGGTATCCAGGATCCCTGTTCACCTCTAAACCACAGCAAGGAGCCAGCTCTGTTACGTGTCTTTGCTTTCTTTATGTCGAGATTCACAGTGCACTAGTAATTTCTGGCTCACTCAAGCAAGAGATGGGTCCCAGCA
Source organism: Dromas ardeola (assembly GCA_013398915.1). Lineage (NCBI taxonomy): Eukaryota > Metazoa > Chordata > Aves > Charadriiformes > Dromadidae > Dromas > Dromas ardeola. The sequence continues at coordinate 62,044 of VYZM01000919.1, read as the reverse complement.
CAGATAACTTCTGGTATCCCTTCCAGGCCAGGCTTCTCCTCGGCAGAACTGCTACCGAGCTGGGGCTAGAGCTGGAGGCACAGCAATGCTCAAGAAATATCCAGTTATCAACTGACAAACAAAACTTTGCTGATAAACAAAGCTCAAAAGAAACCCAATGTTAGCAGCTAAAGGGTGCAGAGGTGTCGGTGGGAAGAGGTTTGCCGTTCACGTCCCCAACTCCACCAAGAACCAAGGAAGGGGATGTTTGTGCTAAACCCCATGTAATATTGGCATTTTATTTGTATTAAGCTTCAGAGTTAACAGTTCAACTGAGGTAAATAGGGTAATCAAAAATAAATGGGTAAATCATTTTCTGAAAGCTCTTCTTTCAGCCCTTCCTGCTGACAGTGGCGACACTTGGATTGATACTTCCATAACTGTAAGAGCCACGTACTTTTTTTCCATTTAAATCAAAGTTTAGAACTACAGAGGCTGTAACAAGCTGGCGTGACCAATGTTAGCTCAATTCAACTCCAGCAAAGGAGAGTGTGCCACAGTAATTGCACACGTTACAGCCCACAGCTGCTTTAAGAGCAAATTTAGGATGGCTCCAGCCCAATCTCCCTCTGCAGTGACCTCCCTACGCAACAGGGAGGACACATTTTCAATTTGCAGGTCTCCTGTGGGCTGGGGAATCTCATCACACCCTGTCCTGCACAGCGCGAAGGGACGACAGCACTCTCGGCACCCAGCACTGCCAGCAGCTGCTCACCCGGCGAGAGGCAATTTTCTCCATGGGGAAAATCTGTAAATTGTATTTGAAGATTTTTATTTTTTTTAATTAAAGCTATCTCCTCAGAGCTGCGCAGTGGAGGCAGCCACCTCGGCAGGCTCAGGCTTCGCTCAGCAGGGAAACATGGAGCCACCGCTGTCGTCCTCCTGCTCTGATTCCGTGGTCTGGGGAAAACTCGCTGGGTTTTCATGCGGGAACCACATGTCGGAGGCGCCTCATGTCTGCTCGTGGGGATGCCGCACGCTGGACAGCCTCAGCTGCTGCATGAAGAGCTGCTCCAGAGGGGACGGCCATGTTCATTCCCTGGGTCACAAAGCGGTCCGGCTGGCCCAGGATGCCAGAGAGAGGCGTCAAAACGCCCCAGGCTGCCTTCCTGTCCTTCCCCCTCAGCGGCATCCACATGGGCCTGTGGGGCTCACCCTCCACCGGTCAGACCAGAGCACAGGGCAACCTGCCACCACAGACAACTCATTTGAAGCAGCAGCCAGCTGGCACCTGGACTGACACCTGCATCAACAGACACCATCCAGCTTTTTGGTGGGACCATCCAGGGTCTCCCAGCCCTTGTCCACCTCCTCCCTTTGCAGTCTTAAACACAAATGCACTCTGCCATCTAGTGATCTTGGGCAAAAAGGATTGCTCCTGGCGGCGGCAACCACATAAGGTCAGGAGAGCTGGCTTTGCACCAGGACTGGGGGGTTCCCCAGGTTTTATTCCCTGCTGGTACAACGGGGATGGTGTCTGCTGGCACAGAGAGAGCCCTACTTGCCAGGGCTGCCAGCAGAAGGGAAGCACCACCCTTTGGTGCCGAGTAGGTCCATGGCACGGTCAGGGCTTGGCCTTCAGACTGCTAATTAGAACTGGGCACAGTCCCATCGGAAGCAATCTGGCCCCAGCATTGCTGCTGGAAGACAGGGTCTTCCCAAAGCATCAAAAGCACTCACAACACCTTTTGCCGGGGAGCTGAAGCAAGCAATGTCCAGAATCAAGACTGGGATCAGCCTGACCAATGGATTCAGCACAACCAGGGACTGAGAAGAAACTTTCCATGAAGGTTCAGGACAAAATCTGTGGGCAGCTGGCCCCCTCAGGAGTCCTCATCAGATTAATAGCCCAGTGCTGCTTTGTGCCGTACCCTCAAGGTCCTGGAAAGGCAGCAAGATGACATGGATGTAACAGAGAGCAGAGCTGGACACACCACTTGGCCAGAAGCAAAAAGGCAGCCCTGAGACCCTGTATTTCAGTCCCCAAAGTGACTGACAAACACACTTACGGATTAGTCCTGTCCTCACCAAGCCATGGGGTGAAGCTTTGACCCTGATTTTAAGGGGGGGAGGCATTTATAACACTTGGACTCCTACAGAGAGTGCCCAAGACAGATTGCAATTGCAACCCAGTAAACGTTAAAGCTCTTCACACAATTTGCTATGACAGATGATACCAATCTCCTAGCCACAGCTCTGCAGAAAGGGACGTTCCTCATAAGCAATGCCAAAGCGAGGAAAAAGCAGCTTTCTTTCTCCTTTACTCCCTTCTAAGCAAAGGGACGCTTGAAATTTGGTGAAATACCACCCCCTCTTTCTTCCTTCACAATTTGGAGGCTTCTTTGAGCAATCACACTAAACCTGTCTCTGTAGCTTTGACTAGACTGCACTTTGGACTTTTTCATAGGGAGCAAACATAAAGGAAGACCTGCTTGGTGTACAACACATCTGGCAGAGGATCTCTATTACTCATCTCCAGTCTCAGCCATATCCTTGCCTGAGGATGTGACACTTTTTCCCATTGGGATTCAAGACACTCATGTGAGGTCCTTCAGAGGGATGGGGGTGGGGAGAAGCTAGTGAAGCCCACCACTCTCCCGGGGTCCCCAGCTGCCACAGAGAGGCTCACCTGTCTCTGAGGAGATGTTCACCTCCACACTGAGGTCAGGAATGGGTGCTCCCTGGAAGGTAGCCACGCACAGGTAGGTGCCGTAGTCACTGAACCTCAGGTCAATAATCTCCAAGCTGCAGGTCACAGGTGGGAGCTCGGGGTCATTCCTGGTGATGAGCAACCGGTCTGAGAACCTGGCTGGTTTCCCGTTCTTGTACCAGGAATAGACAACCTTCTCCTGGGGGACAGCATCCACGTGGCACGAAAGCTTCAAGTCCTGCCCTAACTGGATGGTCTCGCTCTCTTTGATCACATCAGGGGTGATCTGGAACGTGGCATTCTTCATGGCTGGAACAAATACAAGTGCAAAACTGGTTAGGGACAGCAAAGTGTCTTGCATGGGATAGGACAATAGCTCTTTGCTCCTCAGGAAGGCAACATCTCCATTCAAAACCTGCCTCAAGACCTCCTCCAGTTATGTTCCCACAATATATCCCCAGGGCCTTACATCTGGCAGTCTGGGATCATTCTCTAGCGCAGGACAGTGCTACAGCCCGGGATGAGGCTGCGAGCAGTGCTAGCATGGCGGGCTGCTCTGGGAGCAAAGAAGCTTGCACAGCAGCTTCTTCAAAACATTAGTCTCTGCTAAGTATCACATTCACCCTCAGCTGAACAAAAACAGCCAGGCGGAGTGCAAATCTAGCCTCTCCACCCAGAAAACCCATCCTCTGAGAAAGAGAGTAACTTACACCGCACCAGCAGGTTCACTGTCTTCTTTGCTGGGTTCCCCACGTTGTTGATGGCCGTGCAATTGTAGTAGCCTGAGTCTTCCACACGGATCCTCCAGATAGCAAGGTTGCCTCCTTGTACAAGGCTGTTGGGAGGCATTGGGCCAGGAGAGTGAGACCAAACCACCTCCGGCTGTGGGTCACCACCCGTCAGAGAGCACTGCATAGTGATGTTGTCACCAGGGTTGACCACCAGTGTCTCATTGACAGACAGCTTCAGAGCAGGTGGGGCTGGAAGAGTACAAAGAGGAACACTTCGGAGCTTGAAAAAGACCCACCCACTTGCCTGTGCACACCTTCATGCTTTCTGGGATTTGTTCTTGAAGATGGTGGGTTTGAGTAGGGAGAGCCAGAGGGATGCATGAATTCATTACAAATACAAGGTGTTTGTGAACCTAAAGCATTATCATTACATGTCTTTGAGTTAGAGCACCTTGCTCTGTTATGGTTAGGAAACACTGCAGGCAAAACCTCACACTGTCCCAGAATGGAGGTCATACCTAAAACACTTCACCACTAGCACTTAGGACTGGGGCACAAGCTAGGTATGATATTTGAGCAGTGTTTAGTGCAGGTTCTCTAGGCTTAGGACTCAGATCAGAAGAGAAGCCTGATGAACTCCCTTTGCACAGGCAGGAGCAGGAACCAAACAAAATTCGGCAGTGGAAAACCCAAGACTAGAGGCTTCCTGACTCCTGATGCAAACAAATGTAGCAAGGCAGAGGGGCAATGGAAAGCTGCTGTGGCCCTGCGTTACTTACCTACACTGCACCCAACCCATTCCTCTGCAGACACCAGAGTGCCTTCTGTTCTCCCTGCATGTAATTGCCCTTACTCTAGACAAGCCCTGCTTGGAGAAAAGACGCAACTGGTAGCTCCTACTAGAGCACCTGTATCTCCTTTGCTGCAACACTACTGTACGAATCACGGTTAGTCTGCTTATGTCTCAGACAGAAACAACACACTGGACCGAGCCCTGACAAAGAAAGAAAGAAAAAAAAAAAGGCAGGAGAACAAGAGAACAAGAGATGCATTGTCATAGAGCATGGGAAGGTGCAACCATGGATTGAGCTTAACATCTCAGGACCCAATCCAAAGCATGCTGGGAAGCTCACTGGGATGTCAGTGTTTGCTGGATGGTTCTCACAATCCCAAGGGACGGTCAGGCAGAACACCAGATGCATGCCCAGTCACAGCCTGCTCCTCCTGCCTGACCACCAGAGCTCCACCCTGATGGAGAGGTGAGGGAGAAAGGACAGGCTTACAGGACCCTGCTTGAACCCAACAGCTGTTTGTATTTGAGGACACTTGGGATTAAACCACTCCTCCCATACGGAGTTGCCATCCCAAGAAGGAGTTTTGGGGAAGGTCTACCATTAAAAAAGGACCTCAGCTATCCCATGATATGCCTCTCCACCTCTCACACCCAACTAGATGTCTTTCAGAGGCAAAGCCTTTGCCTGGCAGCTGGCCCTTCCAGCTCAAAGCCTGACACAGAGGACCAGGACCTGTCTGCACTGTAACAGATCATGAACAGCAGCTCTGCACCCGCTCTTAACCTCCTTCACCTCCACAGGTGTCAAATACACTTCTCCATAGACCTGGGGGCTACAGACCATGTCACAGGGATTGTCTTTCATGCACAACTGAACAACTGGGACTGATTCAAAATGTCTAGACAACTTCTCCTTTGAATACCCTAGTACTTGTTTTGGTTTATTTTACTTCTGCACCCTTCTCACTACATCCCCCTCCAGGAACTGATCCAAAAACCCTTCCCTTTATATTCTCTATTTCATCCCATGAAAAGCCTTTTAAAAACCCTTGTCAGCACCATCGCCGACTCTATCCAGACAGAGCTGAGAAAGTAGCAGTCCCCAGCACAAAGGCGGGGAGTATGTTTTAAGTAACAGCCATAATAATGCAAAATAAGACATTGTTCCATATTCATGAAGCCTGATTTAACAGCATCATTATTTCTGCCTCTTCTCTCCCTGGACCCTGCGTTAATGAGCTGTGCTGGATTTGTGTTGGATCTCTGAATTACAGCCCATACAAACACGGCGAGGAGGACTGCTCGCCCCTCAGCACCAGCCCCATGATTTAGCAGTGAAACTACTGCCATGCTGGGATATTGCTTTGGTGCACTGAATCAAATGTCCTCTCCCTGCCCACGGGGCATGCTATTTGTGCCAGAGGTGGCCAGCTGTGCCTAAGGAAGAAGGTGGCTCCTCTGCCACCTGCACTGGTCATTTTGAGGCCAGTGGTTGGAGTTCCTTGAATTTTGGGAGGCCACAGCCTGCACTCAGAGCCTTTGACAGGTCTCTTTGCTGGAGTCTTGGAAAGAGTGTGCAAGGGTTAATGCACACTAATTGGCAAAGGAAGGATTTGTATGTCCTCTCCAAGCTCCAGGTGCTGTCATGAGAGCCATCGAAGCCCAGGAACACAATAGCTCAACTCACGGTGGTCAGGCAGGACACATTCCTGTCACTTACAGGCTGTCAGATGAGCGTAGCTGATACCAAGTAGCTGTTCCTGCCCTCTGACATTGAACTGGTCCCGGGTTCACATGACACAGACAAGCTGGTAGATGCAGCATCTTGCCTGGGAATCTCTACCCATCAGAGCCAGAGAAAGGCTGAGACCAGCCTGTGTCCAGAGAGAAGATGTCAGAGTTGGAGAGCACAAACCAGAGGTCCTGCAGGCTCTGGTTAAGAGTTTCGGATCTTGCGGTGTTTGATGTGCGCATATCTGAACAACACTCACCTTGGCCAGCAGTGACATGTTCTGGGCAATGCAACGTGGTGGTGGGGGGGAAAAGTGAGATGCTGGTGGAAGCACTGCCTGAGGGCAGGTTGTGTGTGTGTGCACGCAAGAGGGAAGGCAGGGAAACTGCGAAGCTGCCACCTGCACAGCTCCAGGCAGCAAGCTCCCACGATGTGCCCCAAAACAGAGCCCCGGCTGTGGCAGCCTGCGCGGGCTCCCACTCCCACTCCTGTCAGCCGACAGGGGTTAACAGTCTGCAGACATTGTTATGCAGGAGATGAATCTCATTTATTTGTAACCTGTGGCAATTCCTTTTGTTCTTGGCTCAGAAAACCTGCTGGCGGAGTCTGCCGAGCAGCAAGGGGACCATTAAAAACAAAGAGTCGCTTTCAATTCCCTTTGAAGTCCAATTTGCTGCAGTAAAACTGCAGGAGAATTAACCAGCTGGGCTGCTTAATTTTGCAGAAATCGAGGAAGAGGAAAACGTCAGCCTGACCCTGCTGGAGAAGGTGGCGACAGGCCGGTGGTGAGCCGGTCCTGTGGCTCTGCAGACTCAACCTGCTGGTCTAGAGCCATACAACAACAGCAGGACAGAGGAGGAACAGGGGAAACCTACTTCCCATTAGGGCTACAGACCGAGAACCCATCCCCTGCTGCAAGAGCGAAGCTGCTGACGCAGAGCTGGGCAGGAGCATATCTCCTTGCTGGAGACTATGATCTGCCCAAAGGCCACCACCAGAGCAGCCAAAGTGAACCAGCTGAGGAACAACAAATGAACTGGGAAGAGAAGATTCCCTTGGCCTGACATGACCTGACCCACCAATTCCCCTCCAGGTCTGTGGTAGCTGGGTCTATAAATATTTAAGAGATCTATTTCCATGCACCTCAGCGCCCTTTGGGCCTTCCTCAGTTGCAAAGGCGAAGGCATCCTGAGCGAAGCTGCTCAGGATTCTGGGCACAGCCAAGGCTACGGAGGTTGCTAAAGCACAAGCGCAAGAGGGAAGGAAAAGACCTATACAAAAAAGGAGAGAATTAAAGATTTTTCTTTAAATATTTTCTCATCTATGCACAATGCTACCTACAGGGCAAGTAAGCCAGATAACATGAGTATATTTATCATGAAATATTATTTAACACAAACCCTGCTCACAGCACAATGCCAGCTTCATTTTCACCTCCAGCTTTTAATGCAATTTTCTAGGAACACATTTTCCATGGCCCCTTTGAGCTTGTGGTGTCAGGCTCCACTGTAACCATTTATAAATATGCATCTATAGCTAAACAACAAGAAAAAAGAACGAGATGTATGTGCTACGTGGACCAAATTCAGAGCCGAAGTTCTGGCTTCTGATCTGGCTACAACCTGAAAATACGTTTTCCCCGTTCACCCAGTAAAGGGGCTGGACTGAAATGAAGGGCAGCTTACCTGTGCTTGGGCTGGCAGGGGGGAGTGGACATGAAGAGAAATTTGATTTTCTAACTCTTCAAAGGTAAAGACACAACAGGGAAGAAGAGCTGTATGAAATCCCTTCATCATGAGCACAAGATAAGTTTTTAAAGGGAATATTCCAGCATTTGCTACAGTCTCATCCTGAGATAAACACAGGCAGTGGCGTTAGTTGCTCAAGACATGTTCAGAGATCTTACTATATAGAGAATATTTTTTTCTGACATTAGCTATAGTTCACTTTCTTAAGCTCGTTATTTTTCTTCTTTCTACATAAAATGATGCAACTATTGCTCAGCACCTCAGGCTCAAGTCAGATCAATAAACATAATTTATACAGTATCAACAATACCCCATCAACAGTTGGCAACATCAAAAGAGTTCTGTTTCCACTGCACAAAGATGACACAAGGGATGCAAACTGCTTTGTGTTACATTAGAGAGGTGAATAATTCAAAAAACTACAATGCCTTTCTTTCTGATCATGGAATACTCCAGGGCTGGAAGCAATTTCCTGACATTTACTTATTATTTGAAAATTTTCAACACATGTGCGGGCTTTGTGGGTGGGAGTTTTTTGTGTGTGCAGGGTTTTTGGGGAGTTTGGGGGTTTTTTTTATTATTTTTTTTTCCTTAATGGACAGGTTGCAATCAGGTCCTCGCAAGTATTTGGTACATGACGCTCAGTTATCAGGCAGTTACGGCAGGTCAAGCAAGAGGCACCAAACTGATTCTGTTCGCAACTGTAGGTGCACTCATGCACTGCCGGTATGAATAAAAATTTATTTATGGGGAAGGCACCGGAGACACTTGCTTTCCACAAACCCCGGCGCCAGCGGTGCCCGTCAGCTGGGAGGTGCTGAGAGCGCAGCCTGGCAAACCAGGCCAGAGTCACACACAAATTAATTATTTGTAAGAACTCCTGCAGCATCTGCCCCCCTCTAGACCGTACCGAATCTATTTTTAAAGTCACTTAGAATTATAAATAAATAAAACAGTGTCTGGATTAAAAACTACACAGTGCCTCAACACCTACATGTAGTCTGTTTTAATGATCCCATGGCAGGCCTGGCCAAGGCACCGGCTATACAGAGAGCGACAAGAAATTAGAGCATCCCTGGCCACAAAACTTCTGCGTGAAGGATTTGCAATCCCAGCAACCATGTATGTGGACGTGAGGTGCTGGAGGCCCTGGACAGGGGCCACCATCTGCGTGTCACCCTCTTGGAGGGGTAATGGTTGTTGAGCCGGCGAGAGGTTGGAGGGCTGCGGGGACCCTCTGCGTCCTCTCTTACCTGTGGTGTTTGTGAGCTGGAAGGTGATGGATTTGTCAGGGATGCTGCAGACGTTGCGGACGGACACCTGGCATGTGTAGCTGGCATAATCCTGGGGCCGCAGGTTCTTCAGCTTCAGGACTTTGGTTTCACCCTGAGAGTTGGGAAAAAAGGGGGGAAAAAAACCCAGAGGTGTCCAAAGCACAGCTCATCACTGCAAGTCCATAACCTGTCCCAAAGTTTACAGATTACCAGCAGCTCCCACCAAAACCTCAGGGAACTGTGCAGACTCCAAGCCCCCCTAGCTATGTATAAAGGAGACACAAAACGTTTGCAGTGGTAACTCCACCTCCAGGATTTCTCAAAATACCCAGCAACTGACTGACATTTAACCTGAAAGCACTGCCGAAAAGGTGTAGGCATAATTTCTCATCAACTGTTGACAGAATCATCTTGTGGAACCTGAAAAACCTTAAACATCCCAGAACAGACCCTGAGATCTTACACCAAGATGTTGGTAGGAACCCCAAGGGATGTCAGTGGTGTCTCAACATTGCAAAACCAAATTAAATCCGAGCAGATTCAGGCATTAATGCTGGCCTAAATATAACAAGTTCAACACTTCCGCTGTAAACATTTGCAATACAGGGGGAAAAAAGACTATTCAGAGAAATACTCAAAGAACCTCCCAAAACTTTCTGATGTCTCTTCTCCAGATTCTAATATCTTTTATGCTGGTGTAAATCCAGAGTGACTGCATAGACTTTGATAGCCATTTCTCATACTATGGTAACAAACAAACAAACAAAAATCACTCTCTGGTACTCCATTAGTTACTGGCTTGTTACAGAAACAGAATCAACTTGTTAAATTAACAATAGATGCGTTCTGCAGGTTTTTATTTATGGAATGTGGAAAGCTCTGAGATGCATCCTGTCGTTTGTACACCCTGCAACTCATATGTCTTCCCACGACAGCTTGTCATTGTTGTTCTCCTTGTGTTTGTCTAAATCTCTTTTGGAGAAACCATTCCGTAATTGCCTGCAAATGTGAGAAGGTGTCAGCATGACAAATCCTCTTAAGGACAACCTCAAGGGACTGGACAATGAGCTCAGGCATGCTAATATGCAGAGAACAAAGATCTGAACTAAGTAAATTAGAAAGATAAATACCTAGGAGACCAATAACCCTATGAAAGTCCTGTCCCTAGAGATTTGTTGCTATGCCACACAAATAATGGCATTTACAACATGCACATCAACTACTTACGTACAGGGTCATATGTATCCTGTTTATCGATTAGTAAATGTTGGCTAAATGTGTATAAACCTTCAGTGTAAATAACTTTTAAAAACCTTAAACAGGAAAGTCTTCACCTCCTTTTTAATGTAGAAGCCTACCCAAACCTGACACTGATACCAGTTGTTCTCTAAGACAATACTATGAAGTCCTGCAAAGAGCGCTTTGTTAAACGTAGTGCATTTGAGCTCCAGCAAGATATTCCCCTCCCAATAGTGTTGCAGAATTGTGTTTTTGTTAACTTCACCTCTTACCAACCCAAACTCAGAGGTTTATTCTGGTGCCAAGGAGAGGACCGTAATGGCATACCTGTGTGAGCACTGCAGTCCTAACACCCTCTCCCAGAGCTGGGAATGACCCATCATGGTGGGAACATTGCCTGACGGATCATTTCCAGTGCTGGGTCATTTACACGTTAATACCGCAACAGGGTGAAATTCTGCCAGATGCCTTACTTAGCTGAAGAAAATATCTCAAGTCCTAAGACATACTCTCATTAAGCAATGTCTCCTGTTAATTACACTGAGTTTAGTGAAAGCTGGAAGAGCCCATGGTGGCTTCCTCTAAGGCCAGGGATGTCCTGGTTGGATGCCACAAAGCACTGGACTACACAAAGCTCTCTTCAGGGCCCAACAGCATTTTTGCAAATCTGCCACTAACCTGCGGCTCTCTCCTCTCTCCTCATCCCCCTGAAAGTTTCCATTTGGCTGCCCATTTCCATGACTGACAGAGATGGTGCGTTTCAATAAAATATGAACACGACTACATTAACAGAAAGGTTGCCTGGAGCATGGCTCAGAAATCCAGCTCGGCCAGGATGCGCTCAGGGCCCAGCTTCGGGAGAGCGAGGAGGCGCGTGGGATGAAACCGGTGCCCTGGGGAGCAGCCCCTTTCAGCCCTCCCTTCCCACCCATCACAGCCTCGTGCTGCCGAACATCCTTGCTGGAAGCGCTGGGGCTGGTATGCATCTAAAGGACAGTCAGAGCCAGAGCTCAGCTTAGGATAACATGCCCAGAGTGCCTTGGCAAAAGAAAAATTCCCCCCCAACTCCCACCATGTTGGTGGGCTAATTACTGTGAAGAAAGCGGCATTCAGAGGGGCAAGCCCAGCACAGGCGAACAGGAGAAGCAGAGAGGATGTGGATACCCTGTCACAGGACAACAGTCAGAAAGTGTATAGGCAGTTGGGCTGCCTCTGTTGCTTATGGCCATTAGGAAAAGCTCTTCATCATTTGCCTCATGAAACCCACAGCAATTCCTGCCGTTCACTCACACTGCTAAACAGGAAGCAATTCCCCTGATTTATGGAGCTTGGGCACTCAATTAAGAAAAAATAAAAATAGTAATGGGAGATACAGGAGACCCAATCTTGGGATTGTTTGCTTGGATTTTAGTCTCAGCCATCCAACAGCCATGTTGGGGATGTGAGGGGAGCTGTGACCTGCTCCCAGGGACAGTGACAAAATGGGGAAGCAACTTCTAGGTTGTCAGACTCCCTCCTGTTGCTCTGCTCCTCTTGTCCCCCTGGAACCGGCACACAGAAGTAGGCTCTACCAGGCCTTTTAGAGACAGTGCTCCCTGCAGTGGCCACCAAGGTCTCCCCAGCATTGTAGTCTACACAGGAAAAGAAACACCACTCACTGCACAGTGCCCTGCATCAGCAAGACAGTCAACACAAGCTGTTGGAGTTTTGTTTTTTTTCACCTGTGTGTAGAGGGGTTCATAGATGTCCACACCATTGTCCTGACTATGGGAAAGCGTCTCAGCTCCCCGTTTCCAGATGAAGCGAGCTGGTGGGTTGGAGTTGACAGTGCAGCGGAGGAAGACAGTCTTCTCCTGGTAGAAGCTGCCACGTACATCGCTGATGGTCTGGTGAACGGTGAGAACAGGTTCATCTAGATCTGGAAGGAAGGTAAGGAGGGCCGCAGCAGTTGTTAGTGAAGCTTGGTCTACACGTACAGCCTGCAGAGCAGATAATGCTCCAGTCGCCACAGAGGAGTGGGGAAGCTCCCACACCTTTGGCTGATGACAACTGCTGAATTAAGAGCTGATCTGAGGGCAGGTAACACAAACAATATCTAAAGGGAACAGACAGGAGAAGCAAAAATTCTCCCGCTCACCACACAACCTTCAGAGAACAGAAAGCACCTTCTCGTTGGCAGATCTCATGTGGCTCTCGAGCAAACTGCCTGCCTGCCACATGCCTCTCAGACCAGTGGGCTGCTTCACCTTCCGCAGTGACACCCCACACCCCAAATCACTGCTCTTTACTTCAGTGAGAGATCAGAAGGATCCCAGGAAACTCTGCTCCATCATCATTTCTTCTGCTTCCACTTTCCAAATCCCTCCTGACATCATGGGGTTAAGCCCTTGGTCTGAGATGACCACACAAAGCTCATGACAAACCTTCAAGTCAAGGGGCTAGAGTAGAAGCCAGGACAAGATCAAGGAGCTGAGATGGAGAGTCATCTCCTAGACAGGAGCAAGTCTCGTGGGGTGCCATGGGAACATGAGATGCAAAACACTGTGAAAGATATGCACAATTTCTCTCTCTTCCTATTAAAATATCCTCTGTGTATTTTCTTCTTTTCAAGGTCTGTAAGGATTCTCCCTCTTCAGCCACTTCTACTCACTGCATCCCTATCACTCACCCGTAAACTGATCAGATTCATCTCTGTTTTCTCCCTTTATGAAATGCTCCTTAAGAAAATGCTCGTTCCAATTCTTTCACCATACTCTCTCACCATACCTGCACTAGACACGCAGCTGTCACGATTGGATCCGTGGTTATCAGCCATTTCACTTGCAAGGACACAGGCACTAGCCCTGCAGGGACCATACTTTCTCTATCCACCCAGGGCCTGCTGCTCCCCAGGGGCTGCCCTCCTGCTAAAAAAGGGATCATTTTCATGGGCTTCTGTACCAGACACCAATGTTTGGACATCAAGGAAGCACAGGGAAAACCTCAGAGGGGTTCTCCTCCAAGAACGACTTTGAGACTGATTGTGATTAAATGTAAAGATACCATTCGACAAGATGGGACCAACTGACCCTTGCCCTTAAGCATGTCTTATAAGGCACCTGTTGAGCTTAGTTGAAGCAATTCTATGTTTTCAGCAGCCTTATGACGCCACCTTCAACTGCAAGGAAACTGCTGCCAGCACTGTCTTCTTCACATATTAGCAGAGATGAAGAGGACGCGTGCTCATCACCTCCTGCACCTAATTTTCACCGTATTTTATTTTAAAGATTTGCAAGTTTGGAAATCTGACTCCCAGTAAGGAAGGGGGAAGCAGGAATGAGTTTCTGCTAATGTGCCATCCAAACAATGCACGTTCTCCACTAAATCACAAGTGTCAGCCTGTGGATTTGCATATTTTAATGAGCTGTATGCTTGGTAGACAGCAACTGTAATGGGACCCGGGATTTGTCGGCTTGACCACACCATAGCTCTGAGATATGAGTAGAGCCATTAGTAGAACAATGACAAGGCACACAAAAATCCCCCAAAAAACAAACCCAAGGCTGAAGAAAAACAGGTGGCGAAAAAAAGGCTCCTCTCTGTATGCAGTGCTGTCTCCATGTGACCATAGGGTGATTGAATTTTACACCAAATTCTTTTGGACCAGGACCTTGGGCACAGCCTGTCGTCTTTCCCCCTTCTTTGTCCTTAATCCTCCTTTATTTGTTCACACTTTACACAAGTAACTCTGTAGCTACTATACTTCTAAGGCTCCATTTCTCAGCGGGATGCATGGCAAAACATTTCCCTTACCGATCAAGGAAGATGCCCACCATTCAGGTCTCCTGGCTCCCAGCTACTCCCCACACAGAAAACAACATCTTCCTTTCGGTTGCTAAACCTTTCCTCCCTCGAATCTTTCAGCCTTCTTTCGCAGCAGTCAGCTCTAAGTCTCGCCCTCCTGAGAAAAGCTAAAATAAGACCTACGACGATATGTATATCCTTGATGTACAAGTAACGCCACCGATGTCAGTGAGCTGCACAAATGATAAATTTGGCCCAAGGCTGCTCATGGAGATGATCACATGGGATGTTTCATGCGCAATCTAAGCTTGTAAACATCCGTTCTTTCTTTTTCTTTATTTTCCCTCTCTCCCACATGGAAATACTCCAAACAGCATCTGCAGCTCTGCCAGTATCTAAACAATACTTTAAAGCCTCATTTGATGCCTACTTGGGGCAAAGGAATAACTTGCTACACAGATTAGTGTTTCCAGTTTAATACCCTCTTGGCAGCAGTGGTGCTCTCCACACAACCTCGCTGTCTCATACTAAAAGTATGAGTGAGGACTAGCACTAGCTGTCAAGGTCACTAAGGTTCACATGAGGGTGATTACTTACCTCCAACTACAAATTGGAATGTGGGGAAAGAAGGGGTTTGTTTTCAAATTCTGGTTCATTCAGCTGAAGGTTGCTTGGCTGAGCGTTCAACAAAAACTGTGGCTTTTCCTATGTGTTCCCTTGTACCTACTGCAAATACTAGCAGAAAATAGTCTCTCCTCCCCAAAAAACAAGCGAGCAGAACAGAGGTGCGTTACCAAGTCCATCTGCAGAGTAGATGTTAGTATGAGAAAGCCCTTGGCCACCCCATTAGCCCCATAGTTCTACAGGTCAGAGCTGCACGAGGGACCACGGGACACTACATCACTCTAGCTCCAGCCTGCACCCCAGAAGTAAAGGGAGCACCCTCAGGCCATAGAGAGATTCATGCCACAGTGCTGTTCCTAGAGATGCAGACCCTGGCAATGTGTTCTACTGGGGCTTGAGAAAAGCAAGTCCCCTTTGCAATGGAGACTTATCATATGCCTCCACCACATACAGGAGAAGAAATGGGCAGAGAAGCCAAGCAGATCTAGGTGGATGTCAGAACTCCTCCAAACAAAGCTATGCAAGGCCCATGAAGAAATGCTCATCCTATCCAAAGTGGTTGCTGATGAAGCAATCTATTTTCCCAGTCTGTGGCATGGTGCCTCTCCAATATAGGGTAGGGCAAGGAAGAAACAGAGACGGGAGCTGCTCCAAGCCATATAATACAACTGCAGATCATGAACCTACCAAACCCTAAGGATGTTCAAGTCTACGGCATACTTTGTGAGGGTCACATCGTTGTAGGGCTGGACAGTAGGACTAAAAGTAAGCAGTCAGGCAGCAGCTGCTGTCAGCAAAGCTCTGCCTGACTCCAGACAGGTACTGGGGTTTTGAAACCTGGAGGTTGTTCTGCTGACAGATAACCGCAGTGCGCTTCAGCACAGAAGACTGTCTTGCTAGGAGTGTGGGAACAGATGGTGACAGATTCAGGGAGAGTTCAAGCTGCTTTACCACACTTTACATCTTTTAAGCACCAACCTCTTGCTGGCTAAGGCCTTCTCAGAAGATATAAGTGAGGAGAGGGATTTGGTGTTTTTTGGGTTGGAGAAAACTGGAATAGTGGATAGCAAAGGACAACAAGGAGAATCTTCCCCAAGAGAGCAAATCTCTTGAAGAGTTGCCTAGACCTTAAATCTTGGATTCCTCCCATAAGGGGGTTATGGGATAAGCTTAATTTCCCTCCCTTTTGGCCACAGCATCCCCAAAATGAACAACATTAAGCCAGCATAAGAAATTTTCAAAACTTGGGGCCCAAGGTGGAGAACCACTAACAGCATCTCCAGGACACAAGAACCATTGTGGCGGACATTGCAACCAGCTAGAGAAACATCAAGTCACTGAAACCAAGGGATCCTCACAGATTCCTTCATGTTCACCCCTTCACAGCTCAGCCTCCTCAGGTGCATCCCAGAGTCTTTTACTCTGTTTCCACCATGCTGCAGAGGTAGTGATCCTGGGGGCAGGGCACTGGTTTCAGGAATGCCTCAAGCATCTGAGGCACTACCAACTTCAAGAAGCACTGGTTTGCTTCAAGCATTGCCGGCTTCAAAGTGAAGACAAAGAAAGCAGAAGCCATCTACAATGCTACACCCCAGACAAGTGCCAGGGACCTCTGGAAGTGACAGGCATCACAGCACCTCAATAAGAATGACTCACATGGACAGGCAGAGCTATCTTTTTTGTGGATGGGTCTAATTTCCTAGGGAAAGGGACCCTGGGGGGACCACACCAGTCCCTTTGCTCCTGAATCAGGTGTGCTTGGTCCTAGGGCAATGCAGCTCCCTGCCGGCCCCGCAGCGAGGCAGAGACATGCAGTAGAACTGTGGGAAGGTCTGGGCTGCCGCTAAACGACTTACACTGCACATCTACTCGAATGGACTTGATGGCAGGGACCCCAACCCCATTTTCTGCTTTACAGTAATAGCGGCCCCCCTGCAGCCTTTGGATCTTCTCAATCCGAAGGGTCTCGTTAAGCACTGACGTCTCTTGGAATTTGTCCGACGCGCTGCCAGCAGTTTTGGTCCATCTCACCTGCACGAGAAGAATGAGAGAAAGACAAGCAATCAGTTACACAAACTAGAGATCCCAGGGGACAGACGCACTCCCTTTGCTCCTCTTCCCTAGCCATTCTCAAAAATGGGTCCTACAGCACCCTCAGACCTTACCAAAGTTCAACTGCTGATCTCACTATGTCTCAATAGACCGGCTACTGATTCTCATCCATCACCAATCTCCACGTCCGAGCATCCAGGATAGTCCCTCAGTTCACCCAGACACACACTGCTTATTTACCACTCCTGCTCTGGTCCTGTAAACCCAGGAACTTGGTCAGTTTTATACCACTACCTGCTCAGCACAGGACTTTCACCATTAAGCCTTGGAGCCCCACGTGGCTGGTAGGCTGCAGAGCTACGGCAGACATCAGACATCAGCTCACAGCTACAGAGCTTTTATTGCAGTCAACACTCTTTTATCTTTCTCTGGACAGCAAGGCTATTTCTGTTGTTTGCTTTTCCAAGTAAGAGTAAGAAAATACAGTTGCTATCTGGCTCTTGCCCCTTTCCCACAGGGAACCCCTGTGTATGTTATTTTTATAAGTCATCCTTTTGCAGTACACAAGCTTTTGCTTTGATTTTAAAGATACAGAAAAGGAAAAGAAAACACCCCTTCAGATTTCAAGCTATCTTGCATTTTGTTGTCCTTATGTTACATGTCTTAAGAGCCTGGCTTGCGGGCGCAACAGAGCTGCATGATATTTCTTGGTCAATGGTGGCAAAAGGACAGCACTCCTAAAGACTGAATAGTTATTCTTATGTCTGGAATGAGGTGCAACCCTAGCAGTTGTGGTACAAACTTCCCCTTTTTCTCTGCAGTCCAGAAAATGAGAGAGAGAGATGGCTTTTCTCAGTTTTCTCAACCCATTTCTTTCCTACATCTGCAACCTCCCTTCTAAAGGCTGCTGACTGGTGGGGCTCCCACACTGGTGCCCATCCAGACTCTGGGACCGAGATCCAGCAAGATCAGCCAAGAGAAAGGAGATAGGCTTTCATTCAACACTGGTCACAGACGAGATGGACCAGATACCTTGACTCCTTCCCCAGACTTTGCCTAAAGCTCACTGCCACCACCTGATTAATGCTGATGCTCTAAAAAGAGCAGGGGTGTCTACCTCCCACTCCCAGAGTATTAGGCTGAGCACATTTTCGGAGTTAATGACCATGGATTTATTTAGCCTTTGTAGGCTTATTATGAAATTGTCTGAGGGCCCCAAGACTCTCAGAGTCTCCTGTTTGCAAGTACAATTCAGCCAGCTCTTTAATCTTTTCAATTTCAATCTCGTTTAAGTATTTTGGCCACATTTTCATGCTTTAATGACTGGCTGATAGAAGGGAAAAGAAAAGATTAAACAAAGGTTAGGATAAGAGCTTAGCTGGGGAAGAAATCTATCCATGAGGAGGGACTGCGGATTGAGGATGGCAGAGATAGGACGCACGCCACATTTTATGTGCACGGGTTCCAGCCTCTACAGTCATGCCTGCTTCCACGCTCTGGTGTCCCCTGTGCACGTCTGGGCAAAAATAAGCTCACTAGCGTGTTGTCTGCATCAGGCTCTGCTCCAGCAACCTCTCTGGCTACTCAGGCTCAAATCCCCACAACCCGCCAGCAACTTCCCACACATTCAACGTCCTCAGGCAGGGCCAGCCCTACCACCTTCCTCTTTTCCGACATACACAGCTATCATCTGCCCACCACTGTCTCAAGCCTCGGCTGGTCATTTTTGCTGGCCCGGCTAAGATAATTTCCTTTTTATTGTTTCCAAGATATGCTTTGATGGATAAACCATTTCAAATCCTGCTGGTTGAGTCTCTCTCTGTCCCCTTTGTCATCACCTCTTAGCCAAGTAGCTCGTCACAGGCAAGTCTACAGAGGCATTGATTGGTGTATGCAGATGCATGGCTTCTCAGCACAAATATCTTTGGCAGGATTGGAGAAAGGGACCAAGAAGGCACACATTTCATACTTGGCTCCCTTGAGTGTATTCTGGCACATCCAGCCTCGTAGTATGCATCAGCTGCCACTCCTACCACGCTCTGTCCCAGAGTGGGCAGACGCTTCCTCTGGTCCAGTATCTCTATAGACACATCACTACATTGAACCAGCCTGCTTGAGTATCTGAAGGGTGGGGAGATGCCTGCATGGGGTTGAGGCTATGCAACCCTCTAGGGCCCTGGGGAAGGACTGCAGCAGTTAACCAAGCTCAGCTCCATACCCCTCCACTGAACTGTGACTTTGACCACAGCATGGATACATCCAGCACTGCAAGTCTGAATCCAACCCTGGTCAATGGCCATAAACCAATGACCAGTGGGCTCTCTGTGAGGCTTAGTGAAGTGCACTACAAACAACTTCCCAAACTCCCCCAAGCAGGTTCCCCTTGTCTGTACATGGTGGACCATGAAGGACCAAGTCCTATGGCCAGCACATGCGGGAAGCCTCCTCTAGTCTGTTCAGGCTGTTCCTGCTTTGTAGTAAGAGGGCTGAAGATTTGAGCATGGTTTGTATAATGGATCCATTTTTGACTTTGAGGTTTTTTTGAGACTTCACATGCTGAAGACCACTAGAAGGTGGTAGGCTCCTGCAGAGCTTTGTGGACTGTTTTCCACAAAAGTAAGGCTAGGTGATTCATACCTTAGCAAGCTAGCGCTTGCTATGGGGCATCCCTACCTGACTCCAACACGTAGGAGAAAGCTGGGCACCCCGCTGCCCACAGTTTTCCTTTACATGGAGACTACAAAGAAGCGCCATGGAGAGCATGGGTGACAGGCAAGACTAAAAGCTTACCTGTGGCCGGGGGTGTCCTGTGACCAGACACTGCAGGACCAGAGTGTCCCCCTCCCGAATTGTGTAAACACGTTCACTGATGTTGTCTTCCTTCACCACGCACGCCTGCCCAGCATGGATGATTTGGGCCTGAGCAGGAGCTGCGGAGAGGAAAGAAGAGGTAAAGAGGGAAAGCAGCAGCACCCCAGCCCCTCGCGCCCGCTGCCCAGGGTGGCTGCTCCCACGGCAGGGTGAAAGAGCCACCTCTTAAGCCACAGAGGGGAGGAGATAGGCAGTGCTTCCTATGAGACACAAAGGCCTCAGAAGATATAAAATTGAGCGATTTTCCCCATCTCCTGGGCGGCTGGCATCAATTGCTGTTTTAAAGCCTTTAGTCCTGTCGGGATGAGCAGCTCTAGGCACCGAAAAGCAGAATATGGGGCTTTTTTTGGGGACCCTCCTGCACAGCCTGAGGACCAAGAATTCCCTGCTTTCATCTCTTCCCAGAGAGGAGTATGTGCAAGTGGTTAAAGTAGGGAGCTGGTCAAACCACAACTGCTCTACGCCTGTCTGAACCAGGCCTGATTACTATGATTTGCCTTGCAGGGGACTGGGATAACTGCTGAGCAGAGTCAGAAAGGGCCTTGAAGCTCAGTACAGCTTTTAGCACATGTCCCTAGAACAGGCACAGCACACGCTGCAGGAGAAAAAAAGTCTTTCCCAAATTACGCAGTAACCTATCTCTGCCCTGAGCCAGAGGGAGCAGCTTCGGTGGGATCAGGGGACCCATCATCTCTAGGAATCTCTCCAGCTAGGGCTCCAAGCAGAGCCCGGTTACCGCCAGTCCGGACAGGAAAACAAGCAAAGACCAGCACTGTGGAAAAATACATGGAAAGAAAGTTCCCAGAACAAAGTTTGAAAACCTCATGCCCTACAAACAGCAACTACGTCCCACTGTAGCCCTGACCAACAGCAGGGAGAGACAAGCTCTAGGAGAACAGAGTTTTTTAAAGAAAAAAGCCTCAGCTCCAGGGTCCTGTGCAAACAGCCCTTGGGTCCCTACTCCAAAACCGTTTGTGTGATCACTGAAGTGGCTGAGATGTATTGAAGGTGACTGCGCAGCCCAGTGGGACACCTGTGCTTGTTCGAGGGGAAAAACTCCAGTCGCACTTCAAGGAACAGAGAAACCCACAAACATGTCTAAGAATCGGTGCCTCGGTGAGAGCCCCCCTGGGATACTTCCCCGTCTTGGTACGACACTTCCAGGTGACTCTGGAGTCACAGCTCTAGCTCCCATTAGTGAAATACACCACAAACGAACAAACCACTGAGGAGATGATCAAAGGGTTTAAAGCAATGAGCCCTAGCAAGCCTTCTGAAACAAGCACAGATTTTGCACCTGTTAAAGCTGAACTGAGCACCCACTTTTTCCTCAAGTTTAGTTAAGTTTCAAAAACTACAGTATTTTTTTTTTTATTTATTTCATTCTTTTGGCATGACCAAAATGCTCTAAACCCAATCACCTGCGCAAGGGAAGTGCTCAGATTTATGCTGGTTTAATCCACCAGCAGCACAGACCCAGGGCAGGCTGGGCTCGGGCAGCGGAGGAGATCCTCCTTTGAGCTCAGCCTGTACAAACTGGTGTCACCACAACGCACTGACCAAGCAGCAGTGACACAAGAGTGGACACAGTGGGCAGTAAGCTGCTCTTGCTGCTGGGGCTCCACAGCCGGCCACAGGCAAGCAGCACCCAGGCAGCGGCACTGCACATGCAGCAAGCTACTGCCTCTTTCTGCATCTCTTCTGTCCTTCCAGCGTGGTGGCACTTTGTTAAAACCTTTATTACTGCCCAAACAGAAGCAACCTGTGTATTTGAATGATATGATGGCACAAACATGGACAAATCCCTCAGCCTCTCCTGTTTTCCACTCTCCGCGGGGCTCCCAGGAATGTGCCTGCCATCACTCGAGCATCACGGAATGCTGAAACTGGCTGTCAAAGCTTCATGGATACGAATGAGCAGATGAGTGACCTTCCTCCACCTGGATGGCAGAAGAGTCTTGCTGAACCCAGGAGAAAGCAGAAACCTTATATACGTGTGTGTCTTTGTATACACATACATGTAGGAGTGTGTACATATGCATAGATATATATACAGATATATACATACATGTAGGAGTGTGTACATATGCATAGATATATGTACAGATATATACATACACAAAAAAAAATAAGTACAGATATATACATACAGGAAAAGACATTGTGAATGCTTGTCAAGCAAACAGTGGCAGAGGAGTAATTCAGATGCCTGTATGACCTTTGCCAATACACCTTAATCCAAACGATAGTCTCTTCTGCTCTTTCAGCCCTCGGATCAGTCCTCTGCAGACCTTCCATCTCACACCTTTAATCCCACGTGCACTGCAGAGCATCGCTCACAGTGCCGAGACCCAGGCTGTGATGCTGAGGAAATCCCTGCTCTGTCATTAAAAGAAAGACCCTGTCCCTTCCCATCCTGTACCACATCCCTCCCCCGCCATCGCTGACCTGTGCTGCCTGCATTTCAGTGGGGTTCTGGCACCCTGCAGCAGCAAAGCTCTCATAACCTCTCTTCACAGTCTCTGGGCTGCATCTGCCGGCTGGTGGCTCCATTCTCCCTTTGCAAACATGACCTTGCTGCAAAAACTAATTTCCAGCCACCCCACGGAGAATCGGAATGTTTATCTGCAGCTCTAGCTCCCAGTAAAATGTTTCCTTAAGTCGCTCTGCTATACCCCACATGGTATACAACGTAAGTCTTTCAACTTATACTCTTTTTCCTTTGGCCATCCCGCTTCCATAACTTAACCTGTCTTCTGTAACCCTTACCTGTCATCTGCCTCAAGGCACTTCTACATGGGGCATTTCCACAGCAAAATCTTTAGGTGCAGTGGTACAGGATTAGAGGGGTTTTGTGCAACTATTCTGGTGCCAAAATACCTTGCAGTTATTTGCTGGTGTCTCTCTGAGTTCAATAGAAATATTATTTAAACTAATCCTTATTTGGCACTACAAAACATTATACGGCACTAGTCTACAGCAAACCAACCACCCTAGGGATAAACCCCATGTCATAATTTTGTCCTCCTCTCCCAAATTCTCCCTGAATCCACTGAGCTGTAACGAAGCTTACAAGCAAGCACGTGCACATCCAGCTTTGTTCACAGATGTTTTAACTTGCTTGTGTTACCATCACTAATACCTTTCAGCTATATTCATTGGAAAGGGACATTCCTTTGAGTGAATCCCCACTGTTTAAGCTGTAACATCTCTCTTGCAATCACACCACCAGGTTGCCAGCAGAACAACCACCATTTTTCCATGTCTTAAACCCCAGATGAACGCAGATCTCTCAAAAGGGAGCTCAGAAAGCTTGGGGTTGTCTTGGAGAGAAAAGCACTCGGGTAGGTGGCATAGGAGCCTGAGAAACTCTGCCTTGGATTACAGCTTGACCTTAGTGAAATGGTGGGGGCTGAGCAATGAACCAACCCAGCTCTTATGGGATTGCATTAAATCACCACATGAGACCTGGAAGGTCTCTGTTCCAAGCTCAGCCTGTCACATCACACAAAGGCTGGGAAAGTCACCTCATGCCGTATTACAGATGGGCAGAGAGATTGTGAGGATTAATTGCACTTTTAATGTGCTTGAACAGAAAGAATACATTATTGTTTGACATCATCCCAGGTCTCCTGGAGGATTTCAGCATGCAGACAGTTTGCGCATTGCCAGCACAACAGGATGGCAGGACCATGCCTGTCAGAAGAAACAGTTTCACAGAAGGCCCTTAGGAGGGAAAAGAAAGGCTGGAGCATGAGGCCAGGTGCTGGGGATGAAGCAGTAATCTCAGTCATTCTCAGCAGTCTTCCACAAAGAATGACCCTTGCATAGGTAGAACCTGCCCTGCTAAGTCCTGCTGGAACAGAATCCCCCTCTTCAGGCTGGAAAGCTCTGAAGCAAAGGTGCAGGGAAGACCTCTGATGACGTCTGCAGGGATAGAGAGGACAGGTTGTTCCCTATCCCTTTTTCCCAACATTTTGAGGGACAGATGCATCATCATTTCCCTTCCACTTCCAGGTAAGAAATCAACTAAGGGAAGGCTCCCAACACAGAGTCCTCCAGAGAAACTGGTCCAACCAAATATTGAGTGCCAGATGCTTTACAAAGGAAAAAATTCAGGCTCTGAACCTGCAGCATTAGGTCCTTCCTTGGGAAAGGGCTGGCTTGCAATGCATTTGGCCTCTGCACTGTGATTTCCTACTATGCTTTCACTTGATATATTTACACATTAAAACAAAAGGAAATTGGAGCGGATAAAATAACTTTATTCCCAGTGCAGTGTACTGTACAATGTTATTATAACCATAATCTGGAAAGTTTATGAGACTCTTGGTGCTTAGAGGTTGCTAATATCATTAAAATGCAGAACAGAAGAGAGAAATGGTTTTTTTTTGGAGAGGAATGAGTAATCTTTATTTGGTTCACAGGTCTAGCCATTCATCTTTTTGAGCCTGAGATCCCATCGCTACAATGGCAATGATGAGAGCTCCTTCACAGAGAGGGTGGTAAGAGATGGATACTGCATTGACACTCCCTCAGTCACAGTCAGCAACTGCAAGGCCAGTCTGCTCACCCCTTTTGCAGCGCAGCAACAACTGCACTTTACTGCTGCCTTCTCAGCGGGCTAGCACTAGCCATCACTGTTAGACTCTGCCCCATCACCACCTTTGCCACCTGCACACGTCCTGCAGATGGCCTCAGGGATGAAGAACACGTGCCTCCAAAGCTGCTGGTCCAACACCTGCAGCTACACACACAAGGACGCCGAATCCACCCTCCTGCAGGGTGGGGAGAGAGTAAAGCTGCACCTGGAGCTTTCCCTCCTCCTCAGACTTAATCAAGCACTCGGTTTTGCAAGGCAAGCGATGCCCTCCCATACATCTGCTGTAATTATAATTCAGCCTCTTCTGCACATAAACTAGGCAAAGAAGCCAGGGTCCTTCCCCATCCCTGCTCACAGGCTCCCTGGACTCACATTGCTTGGTTACATGGGAGCAAGAGGCGGCGGGGGCGGGGCGGCCACTGGCTGCTAATTTGCTGCTTAAACCCCTCAAGAACATGCCTGTCTCCTTCCTCACCCTTCCCATCCTGAGCAAGTGGCATGTAAGAGATGCATCTTGAAGGGAGTTCACATAAAGGGGAAAAATACATGGTGTTTATGGAGCATGTGGGCTTGAATAAGCATTTCATTAAGGAAATCCACACGTGGCATTCCTTGCTGAACACCACTCTCAGTACTGCCTGTCCGTGGGTGGAATTGCCGTGCGGTACCATGAGTTACAGACCCTGCACGGCAAAGCACCCAGGGAGCATCTCAGGCCTGGAAGTCACTGCTTTAGTTAGCATTTTATCCCGTCTGTTCATGCAAGGCACAACTCCGCTTGAAGAGCGGGGCCACACAAACACCAAGACCTTTGAGGAAGGGGTCATGTCCCTTTAGCAGAGCACAAAGAGAAGCTGGCACACAAGAAAAGGGAAGAGACATGCCAGCAACACTCAGCAGGAGCGAGGAAGGTCTAGTAGGATGGGAAAGGTCTGCAGGGGCAGTGTCCTGACAGTCAAACAAAACACCTTGCTCATGCCTGCTCTGGGAGGGGATGGCAGCTGCCTTGTTGCGAGCTCCATCGCTATTCAGCTGGTCTCATCGATTGCTCCACCATGGATGAAGACCACAGGCTTTGCTGAAACTTTCGACTAAACAAATTACCCAGGCCAGCTCCAGCCCACAATGCAGGGCATGATATCGATGGGCCATTTGAAAAGGAAAATTCACTCCAGCTTGAGGACGATTATGGAAATAATAATACACAATCAGTGTCCATTAACACTGTCAGCAGGGCTGCGGATCAATAGCGTATTAATGGCTGAAGAAAGACCGCCCGTACCTACCAGCAGTTAAGACCAGCACAATAGCAGAGGGAGAGGAGATGGCGGTGGGCGTCTGCAATCGAGCCCAGGCACTGGTCAGCTTTGCGCAGCCTGCCCAGGGGAACCCCTGTCATCTCCATGTTCTGAACACATTCCCTGGCTGCTTGCCTGGGGGCCTCCTCCTCCACACCTCACCCTCTCCCAACCTCTTTGCCCAGCACAAAGGCGAAGGGTGCACAGCTGAAGCTGCCCAGTACAGCTTAGCCTGATTAGGCTCCAAATTTTAGCACAAGGTCGGGCTGGTCCCATAGCAGAGAGGGAGGCGATGCAGAAGCCCTCAGGGATAGCAAAGCACATCCATGGTCCCAGGTGTCCTCCCCCTTCTTGGGCTTCTCCCTTGCCCAAGCTCCTCCTAGTGACTCTTCCAAGACGGTGTGCTGCCTGGGCAGCTCTGTGGTACCACAAGGCTGTTCCTAAACCAAAAGCCACCAGGAAGCCCTCCCTGCATGCTAACACTAAGGGTTACAACCCTAAGCAAGACAGATCTCCACTAAGGCTCTTTTGCTCCCATGCATCAGTGCTCTCACTGCAGTCCAAACCATGTACGCTCAAAAAACCCCAAAAATTTAAAAAAAAATTCTGCTTACTGTACTCCTGGCCAAAATTTGCAGCAGGGAACATGTCATTTTTCAGCAACAAAATGTCTCTGACTCCTTTGGTATTTGTACGCTGATCATGATTAAAACACAAACACCAACCCACCCACAAAAGAAACACAGCCACTTCCAAGATACACAAAGCAACCATGTCTACCCCTGCACAACATTCCATAGCACTCTTGAGCAAGAAGAGAAGAATATAATTTTCAATGGGAAGCGCTCAGAGAAATGAGAGTGTTGTGGAAAGTAATCACAGAGCATGAAACTTGCCTACTTAAAATAGCATGGGATTTATTTTTTTTTACTTGGAAGAGACCAAGACTATGTCTTTACACCTCTGGCTGATTACATCTCCAGAAACAGAGTTGCCTTTTGCAAAGCTCAGCCAGATGATTTGCACGGTCTTAAAATAACTTTTTGCTTCATCAATGTCACTTCCTTGAAGCATCTCAATAGTTTTGTTTCTTTTCGAAAAATGCCAGCAACAGAATCATGTGAGATGTCATGAATAGCAGGTACACCCCCCAGTGACAGCAACACCTGCTCCCAAGACCTCTGTTCAATTTAAAACTACCGAGGTATTGTGTGCTTTACTAAAAGATCAGGGTCACCAGATCATCACTCACACCCTCCCCTCCAGTCCCCAACTCCACTGCCTGCAGCGGCTCACTAGTTTTCCTAGGTGTTCCCAAAACTTTCTTACATAGGTCCACCTAACAGCAGAGCATCTAGCAGCAGAGCAAAATCAATCGGCAACTTTGGTAGGAATCAAGTGCCAGATGTTGCACACACAACATTACGGTGGCATAAACTCTGCATCACTGCCTAACTCATATGCCCAAGTGGAATTTGCATAGATGACTCAATGCCAGCAATATGAAGTAGGTTGTCTTCAAATCTTTAGGGGCTCCGGGTATGGTGGCAGTCAGAGCCTGCACCTCAGCGATACTGTCCTGGAAGCTTCCAGCTTTGGTTAGGAAATGAAAAAAACACATCTGTCTCGTCATGGCCATAAAAGAGACTTTATCATCTTTCCCAACCCACTTCCTACTGTGCCAGTTTCAGAGCCCGAGCTCTATCTGTAAATCTTACTGAAAACCCAATGAGCCACAGAGCCACACTCAGGCGAGGTGATCCTGCCAAGCCGAGTGCTCAAAGCATTGCGCTTAAAAACCCATTTCTTGCCTCGTTGCTACTTAAAACCCCTAAGCATTTTAGGGGAAAACACAAATGAGGCAAGCAGCCCGGGGGAGAAATCAGGCATCCTCTGTTCTGGAGACCACTGACAGACCGACTTGTTTGTCAGCTGGTAAAACACCTGAAAATGAAATGGTCCAGTCAGAGGAAAGAGGGCTGCAAAGAGAGGAACTCAAGTGGACATGGGCAGCACAGGCACCCGCTCATCCTGCCCATGAGCTGCAGGAACAGCGTCCAGGGGACAGGACAGCACCAGGCTCCTTGGCAGGTTTTATCCCTAGCCTCCCCCACCAGGTGTCCAGTCCCCTGAGCCAATCTCCAGCTGCTCCACGCACCCACCACCCTCTGAAGGAGAATGAACAGTTACAGGCACCCATAAAACCTGCTGACCCTCTGGCCTTTGTAAGCCCTCGTGTTCTCAGCTTCCAGCGTGCCCATCACCAGGAGCCTCCAGAGAGCCAGTTCACGGGAGAGCCAAGCCTGCCTCGGACAGATGAAGTCAGCTGCTTTTCAGGCATATTGTGAGACATTGTGCTTCTGCTCTCCCTTCTCCTCCTCCATCACAGCACGCAGGAGCCACTGAAGCTGCACATCCCCACTCAGCCAGGAAAACTGCCTTTCACCGGCATGCTGCAACTTGCCAGCACAGGTAGCAAAGCCCAACAGCCAACATCTCCAGGATCTGCTGCTAATAACTTTTGCAAGCAAATGGTCTCTGCTCAAATGGTCACAAGGGTTTTGCCCCTCTCCTCTTTTCCCTGAATTCGAGATCAGCTCATTCCCAAAGTCACCGGTGGTGCTGCTTGTTCCACATCCTTTCCCTTTTTATACTTCAAGCCACTTTGGTACAACAGTGACTCTTCAACAAAGAGGTCCATGCACACAGATCTATAAACCAGTGTACTTTGAAACTCAGCTGTTGTTTCATTGCTGGACCATTTAACATAGGAGATAAAAGGAGCGCACAACATAGACATTACATCCCTTCAAAAGAGAGAAAAAAATGACAATTTGCTAATCATCTGTCAACTAGATTAGCAGCAAAGTTGCATGAACTATAATCAATGAATAACTACAGGCTCCTTTTCATATCAAAAGGAAAAAAACCCAACACATTGGGCAACAGCTGTGGCTCCTGAATCATGAAAAATAAGGAAAGGTAGAGGGAGTGGTTTCAAACTGGGTTCCCTGGCTGGCAGGATGCTCCAGACTTTGCCAGTGAGGACTCCACCGAAGTCAGACGTATGTCCTAAAACCCACCCCTGGAAACACAGGGAGAGAGACAGATTCTCCAAGTATACTAAAAACAATAGACAAGAAACCAATATGCAATCAGAGTACACTGACACAAGCTGGGTAAGAACAGGAGTATTTCCATGAAACTCCAGCTGATGCTGTTCAAGATGCTAAACCTCAAGGTCCAAATTCTTCAACGTCAAGGTGGAAACTGGGGTCTGGGGAGCAGGAGAAGGCTTGGCAGAGAAGAGCTGTCTGAGGAGAGGACTTCTCTCTATGTGGAGACCCAAAGGGGACGTTGTATGCTCAGGGCTGCTAACCCCAGAAGGTGGGTGCACGGCTGTGGGGTTAGCAAAGCAAGGCACCGGGGGCTTTGACTAGCCAGTGACCCAGCTCTCCTGCAGACCTCCTTGTCCACGTGACCAAAGCAGCTCCACCGCTGTCAGACAAGCTCCTGCAGAGGCGCAGAGCTCAGTGCAGACCACAGAGCCCATCTGAGAAGCTGGGTAAACACTCAGGCACTGAATCTATGCTAAATTCTCACCTGTCATGGCTATGCTGCTTCCAGGGCCCCATCCAGCCGGCTCGGAGGGAGCTGGGGATGCGAGGGCAATCACGCCCTGATGACAGTGCAAACATTCCCTCCGCGCAGGAGAGGAAAGATTCAACAAATGACCGTGTTTACCTGCTGCTATACCCAGCCTCCACAGAAAGCAAAAGGCTATTTCAATTGTGAAACGGAGTAGTGGAGGGGGGGGAATCACTGCAGCAGCCAGAGGGTGATAAGAGCCACAAGAAAGAGACTGAACTAAAATTTCACTGAAAGCCTCTTTTGTTCTCGCCATAGTTAGAAAGAGCTGCAAATACAAATGCTACCCTTAATTCAAGTACCTAAAATCCGATTTGGCTACTGAAAAGTAATGGGCAGCAGGGACTTGTCTCTGTCCAAAGCTCTGCGCACGGCGGTACCCATCCTGCAGGCACCCCGGCTCCCCCGCAGCAAAGTCACTTCCCAGGGGATGAAAGCAGCGTGGCTGCGCGGGATCAGCTCTCAGCCACAAGCCACTTCATGGGAGACAGGCAACCGCGGCACAAACCCCAGCACAACCACTCACTGGCAACCCCGGCAGAGATGCCAAGGTCCCAAGGGACAGCACAGACTTGGCACCCTTCTTCTGGGTGCTTATCTGCTCCTGGCAAGGGGAGGATTAGAGACAGGGGTGCTGCTGGTGATACGGGGAGGCTGCTGGTGATACAGCCCCTCGGTGGAAAGAAGTGTTTGTGCTCAAATGGGTTCCCATACAGGCCCTCACAAAACACTGATGCTTTTATCTCCCAAGCAGTGCTGTTAGGCGGGGAAATGCTGCTATTGCACACTGCCAGCTGGGGAAGATAAAGAAATGAAATGGCTTGTCCATCGTTGGGTGGGAAGCCTGAAGCACAGCCAGGGATCAATCCGTACCTAATTCCAGTCCAGCGCCTTATAATGCAAAGGCCAAACTTTAGCCTCCAAGGCTGCCTAAAACAGCACTAAAAATTAGATTCACAGGGAGTGGGGGAAGAAAACTTCTTGTGAAACACAGAAGGGTTTACTCAAGAAAAACTGTTTTTCTCTGGATTTCCTCCCATATCCCTTTTCACCAGCACAAGGAACTCGAGCCTGAAAACTATTGCCAGCAAGAAAAATGACCTGGAGGGGCACAAGTAAATATGACAGCTCAACTCCACCCCAAAGGAAGAGAGAGAAACACCAAAAGGAAATGCCAACAAATTGTCATCAAAGCTGAGGCAATGGGAGCTGTGTGACACCCTTGGAAATCAAGCCAAGTAATGTTTTATCTTGACAGCATCCTTTACATCCATGCAGTGCCTTTGGTGTGCAGAATCCTAGAAAGTCTCCAGTTCTTTCCCTCTTGAGTACCAATAATTAATAACCACAACCTGGCAGACAAGCGAGCAATTCCCTCTGGTTCCGATAAGAGGAGCTGACATCTCTCTAACCCCAGCCACCTCCATTGTTTTATTCTCTTTGTTTATTGATCCTTTTATGCACATAATGCAAATTGACATTTAATAATTCAGCTGAGTTAATGGTGCTTAAATATTAAAAGGCTTTTCTCTCTTAATTAGCTGTAGCAAAATAGGCAACAAAGGAGTGCTAGATAGATGCCATTTAAAAAGCTCTCCTCCAAGTTCTCTGGTGTTATCCTAGGGATGGGAAAGAACAGTTCCAGAGAAATTTTGTACAAGTCTCCTACTCTTGCTAGGAAGGTAACTAACTCATAGAAGCGTTTCCAGAAGCTTTGATTCATAGAGCATATTCATCTCTGTCAGCTCTTTGTTTTCTCTCCCTTCTGCTCTTCTCCTAATAAAGACAGAGGGGAGGGGAAGGAGGGGCAAAGAGCAGAAGAAAAATCCTTCCCTGTAAGAAGTGCCAGCACTGGTGACAGGCACCCACGT
The DNA here is from genome assembly GCA_013398915.1 of Dromas ardeola. Classification (NCBI taxonomy): domain Eukaryota; kingdom Metazoa; phylum Chordata; class Aves; order Charadriiformes; family Dromadidae; genus Dromas; species Dromas ardeola. Next base: position 31,088 of record VYZM01000919.1, on the reverse strand, counting down.
CACACAGTGCAGATGCGTATGCAGAAGCCTTCTCATACGTCATTGCAAAACCTGCAACCAGGTGAAAATGGCTAAAAGGAAAAAAGTAGACGTAGCTAATTGAAGAGTTACAAACGGCACAGAAATCTTGCAATTAATTCCCCAGGGCACGACTAAGTAATCCAGGAAATGGATTTAAGATCATACTAAAATAAAAATTCCAGATGTAGCAGGGTAAGGGACCACGTATTTATTTTTCTTCAGTTCATTTTGCCCAGGGTTGAGAACAAGAGGGAAAATGCACGTTATCTTCAAACCTCAGTCTCAGCTCAGCTGGAGCCAATGGCTGTAATACATCTTAGTCATAACGTTGCTGGGGTATGGCATCACAACTGCAAAGAGCTGGCATTATTTGGGCTGTTTTAATTGTGCATACCTCCTCTCTTAATTAACTCTCATTTTAAGTCCTGGATTGGTTTGAGTTTGGGATAATGATCTCCCACCTGACCCAGAGCAGAACCATGTAGTCAGAATAATTAGATATAGTAACTGTTAATAACTTAGTTTAATTACAACCTATTTTCTTCAAATTTAGTCTAGACATAAGATTTCAATGAATTTTAATTACATGCCACGTTTGAAGATCCTGTGCTATTGCATTATTAAGTTAATTCCAGACAAAGAGACTGACAAACACTAAATTCCTTACTGAGGACACTTAAAAAAAAATTAATCTTAATTCAAGCCAATTAATAGATTGACTTGCAAATTCTCTGCAAATTCATTCTTCCAGTGAGGACCAAGTACTGTAAATCCGTAGAGGGTAAGCTGCATTTTTCACATATAACAAAGAGATCAAATTCCCAGTTTACGTGCAAAGTTGAGTTCATCCTTAGCAGCAGAGCAGCTCGTTGCATTTCCACAAAACACTGAAGTCACCGCTCTGGACCTGCCGGGCAGGGCATCATGGCAAAGGGTGTCCTCATGTGCAACAGCACCCAAGGACTTCAGGATCACGGGAGAGGGCAGAGCACCGATCCTTCTGCCCAGAAGTGACAAGAGGTGTGCAACACCGCCTTGCTCACAACCAGCATCCCCCCCCTGCACACAGGAGAGGGCAGTGGTGCACGCACCAGAGTCAGCCCATTACACTTTTATGACTGATTTTAAGGTGGGGAAATTCGGAGGCAGGATCTGCTACTTTATCTCCCCTTGTACGCAAATGCAAGAGGAGGGTCTTTCGCAACCTGCTTAGAGTGGGGGGTACCCCCTGCCAGTTGCTTTGGCAGAACATGGGGAACCCCTCTTTGCCTCTGTAAGGCTCTGCACACAGGCAGCGCTTTCTGTCACTCCGCATCTGCCGCATGCTGCTCATGCCGTGAAACATTCTTGACACCGTAACAAACAGTTTGCATTGTTTCCCTTTAATAGATTATCCATCTACTCCTCTCCAGCTGTGCAACACATCTGGCCACACTGCCTCTCCTGGGCAGGTACTCCTCAGCCCAATATTCTGCTCGTTCAGGAGACTTAGGAGGTGATGGGGGAGTAAATGCCCAGCGGACAAGTTGCATCTCCAGGAGTTTTCAGAGTCAATAAAACACAAGCCTGCTTCCAGCATCTTCAGCACCAAGTTACCAGCTTCGGCCTTCTGTAGTCTCCCTTCCACTTGCAGCGATTCTTAGTAAGGCAGGGCTGCTCTAGGCATGTATGTGTGATTAACTCGCGCAGTACGGCAAGGCTGTTCCTGCAATGGGCTTTGGGACGCTCCTACAAAGAGCTCTCCTCAACCACAAGTGCCAGGTCTCAGGAGCACCCCCAACCCCTGCAAAAAGAGAGTAGCTCTGGCATTGCCACAGCCTGGCTACACTGGGGGGGGGGAGGAGAAAGAGACGGGAAAAAGGAAAATGGTCTAGGAAAGAGTTTTGCTAAAAAAATCCTGATTACAACTGAAACACAGGCAAGGAGAAGCAAGGCAGGCTGATGCTGGCTTGGCTACTCCCTGGTGAGAGACAGATAGCAATGAACTTGGGAGCAGAAGTTCCAAAAAGCAAGGTTACGAATTTATTACTCTGCATCTGTGCAGAGTCAAAAGATCGTCGGAAACACCAGAGACTTGCAGAGGAAATCGGGGAAGCGCTAATGCACAAGGGAAGGTGTTTAAAATAATTTCTCAGCTGGCTGACTGCACGGGAGGTAAGGACAGAGATTAATTCTCTACTCGAGATCATGCATTTGTGCAAACATTGTTGAGCAGCTCGTTCAACAGGGGATTCGGGGACTAACGCCGACGTATCAAAGCAGCCAGGGTCTAGCTGACAGCCTTGCAAAGGAAGCAAGATGATCTTTGACACTAAGGAAATAAAGCTCTGAGAGACTGAAATGCTGACAGGCACCAGCCTCAAAGCCGAAGCATGTCTGAAGAGGAAAGCTCTTTAAAGACTTTTGTTCTCAAACTCTCTTCTGCAAGAGAAAAGGCTTTGACCTACTTAGGCAAGGCCAAGGGCAGGCTAGGACCTCAGCATATTTTGAAATCAGTTATCCTCAGTTCCATTTGATGTTCTCTTGATATTAGTAAGAAATTTCATTTTATTTAAAACACTCCTGGGCCTTCAGCTGTTTGTGGAATGACACAGAACATCCCATCTCACAAGAACAAAACAGTCCCTTGGTCTCTAAAGGGGACGGGAGGAAAGCAAACTCCTAAGGAGAGCAAAATCTCAAACCGGCCTCCTTTCTTAAAGACCTCAACAAACCCAGTCTGCTGCAGAACACCCTTCGACAAATTAACACGAAACTAGACAGCGGGTTTCCCATTTAAAAGAAAAAAAGTGTTTGAAGAGGGAAAGAGGCACAGCTTCTGAAAACACGTAGTTACTTGTAGCTCCATAGTGTGCAAAATTGAACTGCCATGCCCTAGATGAGCACGTCCCTTGTGCTGCCCATCAGGCAAGGAACTGGTTTACCTCCTAAAAGCTAGTTTTGCCCCCAGTTTCAGCCTGCTCCAATTTTCCACAAAGGGGAAAAACTCCAGATCTGGTTATGTCCCAGAGGAGCGTAGCTCCCCAGTAGCCCACCAGACCGATGGCTGACAGGGACGGTGGAGCTATTTCCCAGTGTTTGGCCCACAAGACGTGTCACCAATTACCAAGGCACCACCAGTTTGTTGCACTGAGATGGGCAGCACGCCTATCTCGGGGCATCTCAAAGCCCTATGTGACAAAAGATTCCTTCCGTTACAAATGACATCGGGTAAACAACCAAGAACCATTTGAGTCTTGCAAATCACTTATGGTAATCCTCATCTGGAGGAACACAAGTTGGCCTGGACAAGCTTATGAAATTGGCTGGGGTAAAAAGAAGTCATGCCTTACTCCAGCAATGGGTTCAACCAGGGCTGCTCCGCCCTCCGCAGGCACGTGTACTGCTGAACACCCAAAAATGAGCCACACCGTCACATATTACAGTCACCATGCCTTCAAACTTCTCTCCCTGTTTGATCATGTCCTAAAACAGGCGGGGAACAAAAAGTTCCCTTATCAGGCATGTGCTTTCCCTGTTGCTGCCTGCCAAGGAGGGGGACAGGGAGCCAACTGAAGTAGCTGGGGAGCTACCCACTAAACACCAAAGGATTTCACATGCAGCAGCAGAAATGATCCGAACTACCAGCCACCACCGACCACTGACAGCAAACAGCTCTTCGGGACCTGTTAACCACAAAGTTTTTCTGCCAAACTACCCCAAATCCCACCCAGGAGACACAGCATCCTGTATTTTTGCTCAGTTACTCGAACCTAACGGTCTTCAGCTCATGGCCTCCACCTCTACGGCTCTCATATATCACTGCTTAACTGTGACACCAAGGAAGCCAGAGAGGGGGAGAGAAACCCAGAAACTGAGAATAATCTTCAATGAGCACCAGTCAGTAACTGACTTGATGTGTGACCTTGGACAAGCACATTCTCCCCTTGGTGTATCTTCATCTCCCCATATGTCATTTGAATACTTGCACAACTGTGCCATGCAGAGTACTTTAAAGCTTATTGTTTATACAACTTTTTGAAGATGCAAAACACCATATAAGTGCTAAGTATTATTGTGGTTATTACTTTCCTCACAGGGGGGTTGTGAAGATTCGTAATTAATGTTTATAAAACAAACCTCTGTCATCGGATGAAATGTGCTAGAGAAGGGCAAAGGATTAATATCCTCAGTAATCTGATGTGGGTTTTACTGTTCTGCGCAACACCTAATAAAAAATAATTAAAAACAAACCTAAGCTGATACTGATAGGAAGGATGAGGAGGCAGGGCCGGATGCATGTGGGGACAGACTGCTCTCCATTAATTAAGCCCAATACCATCAGCCTACAAGACAGTGCCAAGTATTTTCTTGCTCCTGGTGATAATCACGCATTAAACTTAAAGCTGATTTTGGGTAACCAGAACTCTTGAATGCCGCAGAAAGACTCGCACTGCAGTGAGGAACACCAAACACGGCTGAAGCAGCACGGCTCTAAGCCCCACAACCCTTTACGCAGCATCTGCTGCCAGGGGAATTGGATGGGCAGAGAGCAAACAAGTGCAGGTATGCTCAGGGACCCCACAAGCACCCAGAAAGGAGTCGAAAAAAAAGCTGGAAACCCACCCACGGGGCCCCACTCCCACAAACCCCAAGTCCTGGTCACCAGTCAGTAGCCTGGAGGAGTAGAGAAATACCACTTCTTTGGCTGTACGAGATTCGAGTCCCTCGGAGCACAGGCAGCTACCAGCCCTGAGCATCGAGAGCCACTAGCTCAGTGGCTCTGTAAAAATATGTACCAACAGCTTTGTATTTCTTCAGCATGAGAAATGCGGTTGCTGAAGTGTTTTGCAGCGCAGCCACTTCCATGTGCAACAGAAATGAAGAAGCCTTTGGAGAGTTTGTTGGAGAACAATTACCGCCAGAGAAGGAAAATTTCTGGCAATTGCTCTAGCTGCTTGAGCACCAGCTTTCTCCCCAGCACAGCAGATGCAGACAGAGTACCCCCCTCCCAATACCCCCGTACATGCATTAACCAAAAGGGCCCTCCAGGTGCTTCATGTGACTGAGTTCCCACCACACACGCCCTTGTACTGGGGAGCCGTGGTATGGGCCATCCTGCCTTCACACACGCAGGTTCCAACAGTAGCTCCCTGGCAGACTCCAAAATCAACAGGATGTCCAAGCCCTTCAGATTTTTTTTTTTGTGCAACTGTTAATTAGGCTTCACTCTTATTTACTGCATTTGCCCACGTGGTTTCTTCTGGTGCCAATTCTCTTTGGTTAACGCCAAAGTAATAGAAGGGATACTGTTTTTTCCCCTGCATACGTGCATACAGATATGCCAACACTTTCCACAGGCAAACGGACCAACAGCCCAACTCAGATGAGCTACAGAAAGAGCTCAAGAAACCACACATATTACTGACAGGAGAGCCCCATGGTACTTGCCAGGTCATCTGCAAGCCTTCCCCACAGCCTGCTCCACAGTGATGAGCCTGATCAAGCTTTAAAACATCCCCAGAGAAGCATCTCCGCAGCTGCTTTCATGTTTGCATCACGGGATTTGTTCTGGCATCCATCCCAAGTTGTCCCCACAGACAGAGGTTTAAGACATGGTGGAAAAACAGCACCCAGAGCACCTGTCTCGTAGCAGGCTTGTCATCTTTTTGTTTATCACTTGAAGGCACACAGCAAGGGGATCTGAGCTCACATCAGGTATTACAGTAATAGGCGTGATTATCAACAATCTTGGTTGGGCCTGATACATCACCACAGCAAGGAAGACGCACTTCCTCTCTCTTTAGAGGGCTTCAAGTGATGATGGGAAGCAGACTACACCACCACAAGACAGACAACAGCCACTCGAGGAGTCCATGGGATGGGGTGGGAACATGAGAAGCCAAACAAACACCCTTCACATAAGAGCCTCCACTCAATACTGACTTTTAAATCCTGAGAAACCACTTCCCCTCTACACTGACTTACTTGAGACTCAAAAGGAATACAGAATGTGTGTGGCACTACGCAGCAGTGTAACATCGCTTCTTTTCTCTCTGCCTGGTGCAAAGGATCAAGCCAAATATCCCCTTGCCATCTTCAGTTTTACAGGGAAGGAGCTGGAGGGGGTATGCTTCACTGGAGGATGCTCTGCTTATCCTTGCTATAACATGACCGATAAGGGCAAAGGATTAGCATCACCAGCTGCTTTGCTAGGAAGTGCAACATGGAAAATTGGATGCATATATGCAGCGTGGAGCCATTAGGAAGAACTGCCTGAAACACCTCCCCCTCCCCATATTGCAGTTCATAATTCCCCATGTCATGCCCACTGCGCTCCCCTTCAACGCATCCTTTATCTCTTGTCTCCTCTGCAGCCTGTCACTCCAAGTGCCATTTCCACCGCCGAAACACAAGTGACACCCCTTTCCCATCTGCACTGCTGTAGAGCGTGTTACTCTCATCAAAACCACCCCGGGCAGCTGGCACGTGCTGCGGAACAAGTAGAGAATTCCGCACCTTCTGCAGTTTGCCCTTAGCAGAGTGGAGATGCCAGACACCCCTGCTGCGAGAAGTCACTTCACCTCACATTTCGCTATGATTTGTCATATCAAAAAGACTTTATAAGTACGCAGGAGGGGGGAAGGGGCTGCTTCTATGAGCCATAAAACACAGCGTCCTCTGAGGTGGAACATAGCCGGTTAACAGGGCTCAGGAACATTATCTAATTGCTCAGGCTAGAAAGGGAAAAGCAATCTAAACTGATTTGAAGCTTCAGAGGGAATTAGGGAAGCAGAATATAATTACCTAAGCTGGAATTTGGCCAGAACTCATGGGGAAAAAAAAGCGATTCTGGTCTTTAATGACCACAAAGAAGTAGCGACTTACTTTTCCATTCCTTTCCAGAGTGGTACAGGCATGCATTTGATCTCATTCACAGTAACATTGTTCTTTAAGAAGCAGCTTTGAGGTAAAGAAAGATGCACTGGATTTACACCAACATAGCTGTCAATTACATTGCCGCACCATGCTAGAGAGACCATACTGTCTCGCATCACTCAGGTGACCTCAACTTTGGGAATATGCAGATTTTCAGTCCTTGAACTTCACAATTTTTAAATCCTCCAGCAAAGTAAGTACAGACTAACAACAAACTGCAGCCAACAACTTTTCAGAATATTCCGTATCTGTCACCTCAAGACTCTTTCACAAAGTACCCACGGAAGAACAGCAGGTTTTCCATGGCTATCTGACAGCTGCACAGCTCTGGGTCCATGCAGCAGGAGTACGGCACTGCACTGGGCTTCTGCCTTGGCAGAAGACCTTGGTGGCAAAGGGCTTGGTCAAACCCTGCATCCCCAAAGCACGTGTTGGTACAGCTCTTAGCAGACCTGGTGTCACAGTGAGAAGAGACCAGAAAAGCGTACATTTACGGGCACAAAGTTGAGCATAGGAAGTTCCATTTAAGCATGAGGAGGAACTTCTTTACCTTGAGGGTGGCAGAGCACTGGAACAGGCTGCCCAGAGAGGTGGTGGAGTCTCTGTCTCTAGAGATACTCCAAACCCACCTGGACGCATTCCTGTGCAACCTGCTCTAAGTGACCCTTTGGCAGGGGGGTTGGACTAAATGATCTCCAGAGGTCCCTCCCAACCCCTTCCGACCCCTATCATTCTGTGATTCTGTGAAATCTGTGATCAAGGCAGGAAAGCCTTCAATCTCATTATCTCTGGAACACCATTACTTTGAAGCTTCTCCGGTATTTTACAAGCTGTGAGAAGCAGCCAAGACAAATCTAGTCTGTTTTAAAGGACAGCCAGACTCCCCCTCAGATCTGAAAGACTACACAGCTGCCTGCAGCTCACATGAAGTCCATATGTGGAAACAGGTCATGGCTAAAACACCACTCATAAAAAGCTGCCAGCAATGCCAGACTGGATCTTTTCTACCTGCAATCTCACAAGCACCTGCCAACAAGTAAAGATAAGGCTGGTGCCCTCCTGCTCCAGCCTACCCAGAAACAGAGGCAAAACTCATCTCTGACAAGGTCTGAGCCTTAGCTATTCCTGTCACAGACATGGCAGGAACAAGCTGGAGAGCACAGAAGATCCTGGAGAGCAAAGCCTACTTCTCCTGTTCCCCTGGCTTGCCCCACAGCAGTCATCACCAGCCCTAACTTTGAGAGCTTTGACAGGCACAAAACAGGCACCAAGACCACAGCCCCCATTATCCCTACTGATCCTAGCCAAGTGCCTGTTTCACCTACCCATTACAGCCAGCCTTACCCCACTGTTAAATAGCAAGGACAGATGGGCTCATGCTGGGCAGCATTCGGGCTGATCCAATTGCACAGAAATCGATCCCCGTGCTTTCCTTCAGCAAGGTGCATCCACACAGACAACCCAGGGCAAGTGCTTAAGCCCATGGAAGTAAGGGGATGTAGTGTAAGTTACACCCAGTGTTAAGTGCTACACCAACACGGGCTTGAAGAAGCCCTCTACCAGAAGGATTACAGGGGTGCAGAGAAGGCAACACCATTTCTGCGGTTCAGTACCAGTCACACAGCTTTGACAACATCACTGTCCTCTTCTGAAGTAGCAGATGGAGGAGGTGGGACTGAAGGTGGCTTGGGGGGGGGGGATAGGGATGTCTGCCAGAAGGAATTATTTTCAACAGTTGTAGTGCTTAATATAATCCAACAAAAGAAAAAAATCTAAGCCTTCATAGAATGAAAAATTTCCCAAGCTAAAAGACTTAAAAAACATGTACAAAAAAAGGAAACCATTGTCAGTAGGCTTTGCTCTCCACCCTCTGTCCCACTTCAATTCTTAATGGTAAAGCAGGGTGGTGGGAGACATTGGCATCTCCAGTCCACCATAGACGGAGTGAAGCACTGGTCACAAACACTTGGAAAGTGTCTTGCATTGACCTTGGAAAAAGGTCCAGAGGAAGCCAGTGATGGGTTTTCTGTCTTTAATACATATGGATCCAATTCCACCTTCCGCTGCAAAATTGTAACTTCCACTGCAGTCGATAGGAATTACACCCATTTAATAGACGGCAGAATTGATTTTGTGATCTCAGGTGTCCGGGCCTGCAAGATTTCCAGCCCACACAACTTTAGATAAAAATCCAGCAAACCCCAAGATAATGAAGTCTTTGAGATTCCGCAAACACTGCCTCACTGAGCAAAGTGCAGAGGTGGCTGGAGCTCAACGCAATCACAAGCTTCTGCTAAATTACCTTGGGTCAGAAACATCGCAGATCAGGACATTCCCAGCCAGGCTAGGGACTAATGCCACAAGAATTGCTACCTAAGGGATATTTTTATTGCTACTCCCTTGCTCCTGAGCAAAATGCAAAGGGGATGATGTGTACACAGAGCTACAATTCCCATCTAAGAGTCGAGCCTAAGCTTCACATCAAGCTGTTTGACTTTACTCTGCAAGCTTTGCTTGTCACAGTGCAAACGCAATGATGTGTTTAAGGAGATCCTGTTACCAGACAGAAAGAGTGAGAAAGACAGCAGGAGCAGCTGTCACCTGCTGAGACGCAGCTTTGCAACTTAGTCGGTGTCACGTCGAGGACTGTGAAGTGCCTGACAGGAGCAAAGAAAGGTCACAGGTATGTATTTCGCTAGTGGGTCTTGGCACCTTGATCGAAGCACCCCTGGGAAATGGGAAGACTCCTCAGCTTTGCTCCCCTTTGTGCTCTCCTCGACGAGCTTCTGAGGCACAAGTCGAGGGCAAGAGGCTGCAGCTGGAGCCAGGGGGTGCTTGGCAGCTGAGGAGTTTGATGGAGAGGGCAGGACAAAGACCTGAGGCGTGAGGGCAAGCACCTAGACCTTTTCTGCCAAAACATTTAAAGCTTTCTGTGGCAGGGGAAGCCTCACCACACTGGAACAGCTTGTGAGGCACCACCTGCCCCCCAGCAGCAGTGGGAAGGAGAAACTGAAGCTACACCGAGACACAGGCTGGGAGCTCAGTGGGGCTCACCTCACAGTGCCACCCCACAGCAATGCCTGCTCCAGACCTAAAGGATGCCCCGGAGTCATAGAGATGAATTAAGAGCACCCAAGCAAGATTTTGGCATGCAATTCCTGTTCCCCTCACAGGACGGAGCCTCGTCTCTCCTCCTCCCTCGGGAGCACTCAGGGAATGTTACTGCATTCAATTCAGCATCCCTTCTCCATTAACAGTAACTCAATACCAGTGGACCCCGAGGACCTGGGTGATGCATTACTCCCGCTATGCAGAAATTACACTGTTTAGCAGGCACGCTGGCCACAAACTGCGTCATTTTTTGTTGACTCTTGGCCATAGTGATGGTGGCCAACTAGGATGGGGAGCGGGACCTCCTGATGGCCCGCTGCTCATCTTTCCAAAGGCAGAGAGCAGAAAGAAGTGCTGTGGCACCTGGCCGTACCTGGAGAAAGGCAGGTGTGAGAAGAGGGAAACAGACTCATCGTCTCTCCTCTGCGGAGGGCAGGTGGTCAGACTGAAGGGATTCGGTTCGCTGTTCTGCCTCCCAGCCTTACACAGGCCTCCCATTTGCAAAGGGAGAGATGCTCATGCCCTCCTGGCAGGCTGGTCAGCAGCTGCACAGCTCAGGAAACCAGGCACGGAGAGATTCAAGACTGTGTCTGGGATGCTCAGGGAGTCAGCGTTTCAGTCCAGGAGCTCACTGTACTCATTTGCTCCCATAGCTGTAGCAGTCTTCAGCAACGTATGGTGAGGAACAGCCTCTTTCGTGCTCAGCCTTGCAATTTCCAGTCCAACAGCCCCAGTCGCGTGTCTGCCAGCCTCCCACAAAGGGAATCACAGCACAGAAAACACCGCGGCCCTCGGGGCCGGTTTTCTGTACGGTATCCAGCACACGTTAGCACGGGCTGCCTGGTGCATCCCCACCCCATGGTAACCGCTCGCTACAACAGCTCGTGCCACACAACACCCCGAGAGCCTAGAAAGAGAGGTGCTACGAGACGGAGGGTTTTACTTCACTCCCGAGCAGCCCAATTTGCTGCTGGAGAGATACAGCCCCTGAGGAGTAACACAAGGGAGAGGAGTGATGAGCAGGCAGTAGGAGATGGAGACAGAAAGCCGCCTTTGTGTTTATTAAAATAGCGTCTGCTAGTCACCTCCTTGGCAGCGGTGGCATTTATGCTGTAAAGCAGTGCCTTGAGGCAGAAGGCAGCACTCCTGGAGCAACACCAGCACCCCTTTGAGAGGCACTGAGTGCAAACGCCTCGGCCCCGCAGGAGGCTGCGAGCGCATCCTTGCCGGTTGCCTCCTCAGCTGCAGGTCTTTCGCTTCCAAACCGCCCCAACACATGGAGGGCCCTCCGCCTCCTGGAGTCCTGTCTCACACCCCCACAGCTCTGCTGCCCCTGCTGCCTGCCAGCAAAAGCTACGGTTTCACACTGTCTGAAACACCCAGGTGCTGGGAGGAAGGAAGCAGGGGAAGGGGCAGCTGGAGATGCAGGACACTGCTGCAGCTCGACATGTGGCATGGCCAGCCCAGTCATGAAAACCAGGTAGGGAGGCCGTGCCCCACAGCAACTGCCAGCACTGCCCTCCCGTTATCCCAGTGATGCACATTACAGTAGGCTGGATCCTTCAAAAGGGAAGGCACAAGGTCTCCCACATAACTTCTTCAACAACAGGTTTCACAGAATCACAGAATGGTTCGGGCTGGAAGGGACCTTAAAGATCACGTAGTTCCAACCCCCCTGCCATGGGCAGGGACACCTCCCACTAGACCAGGTTACTCAAAGCCCCATCCAGCCTGGCCTTGAACGCTTCCAGGGATGGGGCATCCACAACTTCTCTGAGCAACCTGTTCCAGTGCCTCACCACCCTCACAGTAAAGAATATCTTCCTGATATCCAATCTAAATCTACCCGCTTTCAGTTTGAGGCTGTTACCCCGTGTCGTATCATTACACTCCCTGATAAAAGAGTCCCTCCCCGTCCTTCCTGTAGGCCCCAAAGTAGCTTTGGTAGCTTCACGCTACTAAACACGCGACCTGCAATAGACTCCTATTCATCGCTTCAGCCTAACTGCGCAAAGCAGAGGTCGATCCTTGCACGTTAGCATTTACTGCTTCTCCCTTTACATCCCCCCTCCGTCCTCGTAAAACCAAACATGTGTCGGCTGTTTCATGGTCTGTATCACCCAAATCAGTCCATTTGCCAGAGAAATGCATCCACGTGGGGGCAGAGCCCAACAGCAGTTTAATGGTGTGTTGCAGTACCAAACACCACTTGAGCAGGGCAGGAGAAGGAGGAACATTAAATATGATCTCACATCAGACACTAAAATCCTTCTGCAGTCATTAAAAAAAAAAAAAAAGCCCAGAACAGAACATAAACCCACTGTGGTTTTTTGGTTTTGTTTTTTTCAAATCTCTAGGTAATCAGGCAAGCCAAAAGACTAGTGCAATGCTGGATATTCACGTGAGCACAGTAAGCAAGACAGCATTTCACCATTCACCTCCCACTGATGCTACCAAAGCACTGGGAGATGCTCCCATCTGTTCCCAAACCAGGGATTTCCTGCTGTATCCCATACTCTTGCCCCGCAGTACTGCGTAGGAAGCTCACAGTGCTACTTCATGCAGCTGAGAAAAGACAGAATAAACAAAAAAAACCCAACAAAGCTAACGGCAAAGGGCTCAGAGCGCCCTCGCATATGTACTGGTGGCAATAGTGCTGCTGGGCAGACACTGTTACACCGGTTCCCACATAAAATGCATGAGTTAGAGACCCAGGGAAGGCAGCTTTTCAGTAGATACAAGGGACAGCTGGTGTCTCAGGGGTTGAGGAGGATGGGAAGCAGTGGGGACTTTCAGCCCAGATGCAGCCCCATCCTAAGCTGTTAGCACTCTCATGGGTGTGAGAGTGCTCTGGGAAGGACTTGCCTCCGGAGGCCACCAGAACCAGCCAAATCTGTAAGTGGCTTTCCCAGGGCACCATGACAAGAAACTCCAGGTTCATCTGGCTGGAGGCACACACGCTGCTTTCCTTTCTCCAACGCCTTCCTGCCTAATGTTGCTGGCTGCCAAGCCCAAATGAGGCAGGAAAATAAGGGGATTTGTTCTGATGAAAGTTAGAAAAAAAAAAAAAAAGAAATAACCTGCTCCAGTTGTTCAGAGAGAATTAAGGTTACTCTCAGAGAAAAAAAACATCAGGGAGCAGCATTAGACCTGCCTGGGGAAAAGCAAGACTCTGCGCACTTGGGGGATGGTATTTTGTTCAAAGACCAAAGAGCAGCCAGATACAGAGCACAGAACTGAGTTTTAAAACAGGAATGGATGTGGTATAAGGAGCAAGTTTCAACTTGTAGCGTGATAATTGTCTTGGGTTTTCTTAGATTGCATTTCTCAAACTTTTTCTTCCCCCCGCCCCGACAGTCCCTTCCAGAACTGAATCATGCCTCTTCTACAGTTACAAGGCTGGTGAGGAAGCAGAAAAGCTGCTGAAGCTGGGAGCCCAAAAGCTTCAGTTCCTTGCAACGTGCAGTGGCCAGAGAGACAGCGTTGAACCCACCGCGGCTGTCTGGACTGGAGCGCATCTGCCTGGCAAATCTGCTCCCCTCAGTCCCCTCTGCTCCTCACACAAACTCACCCTTAACTCACAGGGAGAGGATGGAAAAATTCCCATCACTGCGCTTCCCTGGCTTGCGGGAAGCCAGTGTTTCAGCCACACTACAGAGCGCAGATGACCACAATACACACCATCCCGGCACTGACTCCAATTTACCACTGCGTTTGATGGGAATCTGTGGTCCCAGGCCTGAAATGTAAACTTCTGCTCACCCCAAGGAGAGCTGCCAGCTTCAGCAGCGAGGGCCGGCGGAGGGAGCTGATGCCTCTGGTGTCATGGCATCAGCCCCAGATGAGGAGGAGATGCAGCCCCTGGAGCCCGCCCGTGCAGAGAGGTTTGTGCAGCATGAGATTCCGAGCTGGAAGAGACTTTGAGTCGAGTGGTGCCCTCCCCTCCTGAGTCACACCAAGCCCCCAGCAACGTGGGCAGGCAAGCAGATAAATAGGCAGATGTGAGTGAAGCCTGCAAAGAAAGCTGCTTCTAGCATTTCAGGGGAACCAACCCTGCTGGTGGTGTTACCTCATAAAATAAAATACACTATATAAGACATTAAGAAAAACCCCACAAGAATACACGTCTAAAGAGATGGTGGAGGGAAGCAGGTGCTGTTTTCCATAGTCCTGAATCAGACGGAGCCCAATACGCTTTCTAGGAGAAACAAGATGAATCAGTCTTGCACAACAGCAGGGACATCAAGAGGCTGTTATTCTGGGGACCCGTCACAGACTCCGCTGCGCATCCCAGGGACACACTAGGTTTCTATAGATACCTTGTACACTTTCCCAGCAGCCATTTCCAAGCCATACTCCGTAATATCTGCTACAAAACTTTAAATGTCAACTGGAGGAAATAGCTTGCCTCAGTCCTTACGATAACTTGTGAATACTATGCATCCCTCCCTATCCCCGCTTCCCTGGGCAAGGGAGAGTCACTCACACCATTTTCTCCCTACAACCAAGGCAAAGCAGCCCCTGACGACCTTCTCGTGTGGTCCTACCCTAGAAATCTCTTCGTGCCAGGCTGCCGCTTGGTGCTGTGCACACCATCCACCACAGCAGCAAGCACACAACTCAGTTCCAGCTCGGCTCCATCTCCCCAGCACAGTAGCTTGCTTTCTTTGCTGCGGGAGCCAACGCTGCAGGGGACAACCAAAATGTTAAAGACAACAGAAACGGTTCAGTTCCCTCCTACGGCCTGAGCCACAGCCCAGGAGGAGGGAGACAGTGAAATGAAAGGGCAACATATCCAAAGCAACACCAAGGACCCGCAGCTTGACAACTCTGTTTCATGATTCATTCTTCTTTCTGCTAAAGCCCTGGGAACTGGTCACACTTAGGGCAGGGATTGGACCAATTAGCTGGCCTGAAAGGCTTAAAATCCCACACCTGATGAGAGCCAATCACTGGTGCATGTTAAGCAAGTGGCACCTTGGACTGTAATTGTCCCTCTGTAGCCCGAGTTGCTCAGAAAGCCTGGCACAGCACTTGCTCTGCCAGTTGCCCACAAAGCCATGCTACAAGCTGCAGGAACGGTGCTGTTCTTCCCTTGGGAATGTGGCCGGCAGCCCTCCTGCAGCAGGCGGCACCCTTGCCAGCTGGGCAGAGGTGCCTGCCCTCCGCCAGCCCTCCCTCCAGCACCCTAACAAGCCCTCTGCTGACTATAAACACAGCAACAGCACGCTCCACAGCCCCAGTACTGTTAAATACTCCCCTAAATATTACAAAACACTGCTGTCATTGTCCCCATACACGCTCCCCTCAGGCCATCGACTGCAGGGACCTCTGCTTGACTGCTTTAAAAGTCTCATAAACTTTCCCACTCTTTCTCAAAGCTGGAGTTACTGCTCTCCCCGTGACCGAGACTGGTTCCCTGAAAGTTACGGCCAAGTCAAAAATAAACTTCTGGTTTAAAAATTGCACAGATTTAAGATGCTTATTTATTTCTGCCTTCCTACCCCCTCTCCCCGTAAGTGTTTCTGTGACCATCACTAAATTAAAGCAAGTATAACAAGGCTGAGGAGAATTTCAGCCAATTTTAAAAGCTAAAAACAGCATAAAGAGAATAGACTCATCCTGTTACTCTCCCCTACTCTTACCCTTTGCTTTTATATAAAGGAAGGTTTTCCTCTCTTTCCCTCTTTACTTAAAGGATTTTTCCACCATCGGCTCTCATATTTGGGCAAGTAATGGAAAACAGGCAGCACAGTTTCACCAGTTAATGTGGAAGCCCAGTATAGACTTAATGATCAGGAGCTTGGTCAGCTGAAGTTTACAGGTCTTCTCCAGTTCTTACATATTTCAAGATGATGTATTTCAAGACACAACACTGACTTTTCTAGCCTTCTCAGAGGCAGAGTGCATGCTCTGATGCATAAACAAGGGCTTTCCAAATCATGTCACCATCTCTCTAACCATGACTTTACAACTGCCTCGTTACTGAGATAGATGGGATAAAAGCCCAGACCTGGAGGTCTCAAGGCTGGCACAGGGACCAGCAGGAAGCAGCTGGCATCAGACCTGCTGGTGATCCAACAAACACTGCAAACCACGAGCCTTGCTAACCTTGTCATGTTTTTCACTAGTATTGAGATTTCTGGCAGCCCTTGATAGCTGCAGGAACTGGATTTAAAGGGTGCTGAGGCTATTTCCTCATGTGGATTACTGCTGAAGCTGTAACATAACAGGCAGCCAACTGGGAGGAGCGAGAAGGGGAGCCCCACGTCTTTACGGCAGCCTCAGCACAGCTTCGGGTGGAAGCTTGTTGTTATCAGGCGACTTCTGGCAGACCCCAAGAAAGCATTGGGATCCAGCAACTCCTGTAGCAGGCTCTTAACTCTAGAAGCATCACCCACACTTGCCTTTTCCAGCAGGAACAATCATGATCAAACCAGTCGTGAGCCCAGTTGGTCCCCACCGGTGGAGAAAGCCAGTGATCCACCCTCAAAGGAAACCTATTCCTCAGCCAGTACTGGCAGCACATGGAGGGAAGGTGTAGGCAGGCAGGAGGCAGAGACCACCTTTGTCCTCTCTCCCCAGCTTTTTAATAGGCCTTTTAAAAGAGGTTCAACCCTCTCCTGCAAGCCTTGCCCTTCAGGACAGGCAGATGTAAGTGGACTCAACTGCAGTAAAGAGGACTTCAGACTCCAGGACTGCTGCCAGGCTGGTGCCTGATACCTCAGCATGAAAATTCAATAGGATATAGGGGGGTATACGTGTGCAAACGCCTACGCCCTAATGGCACAACTCCTCCTAGGAGAGGGACCTCCTCTCCTCCCTGGGGCAGCTTTGACATGGCAGGTCTGTGCCTCCCCCCCTGCCAAGGGGATGCAAAAGGCTGCCCCGCTCCCCGTAGCGCGCGAGCCTGCTGCAGTGCCCAGATAACCCAAAGAGACAGATGGAGGGTGCCCAGCTCCGAGTTTAATCAGGCTTTTTTTTTTTTTTTCTTCCCCAGCCAGTTACCTGGCTCAAGCTTGATTCCCACTTGAGAAGCACCACCCGCAAAACCCCACGACGGCCCCCCCCCTCTGAACACTGTGCAAATTGGAATACAAATCAGAGGAAAAAGCTTTCCTCTGTTTGAACAAATTGCTATAGATTCACCCCCGTCTCAGGTCAGAGCCCCCGATGGGAAATATTTTCACTGGCTGACTGCTAATAGACTCTGGAGCAGCCATTGGATCAATACCTGAATAAGAAAATTAGCCAAAGCACACAATCTGATTTTGCCTTGTTTTGAATTACAGCAGGTTTGTGTTTATTTCACTCCCTTTTCCCTCCTTCCCTCTCTAGCACGCTTCCCCCGTCCTTGCTCCCTGGTTACCTATCTATCAAATCTAGTCAGATTTGTGGGAATATAATAAAGTACGTGCAGGAAGATGTAATGCCTTTTGAAAAATGTTTACATGCATTAATATTTCCTAGAGAAACTGCAGCACTGCCACTCCCTCAGAGGAGATGGCTCGAGAGCAACAGCGAGATTTTCACATATCAACCCCCCTCAAAAAAAGCCGTATGCAAACACCACAAAAAAAGCTGCAAGGCAGGAATGGGGACTGGCTGCACCCTCCCTCTCAGAAAACCCAAGAGGTCTTTAGCAAGGTTTCAACATTGGGAATTAAATAAAACCCAAAACCTATATATATATATATATAAAAATATATATATATATAAAGGCAGCTCAGTCCTTTCATTCGATACTGGTAGCAATGGAGATGCGTAACTATACCTGGGCTAGATTTCAGATGCACAGAGGACGAGACAGACACTAGAAGTCATCCCCATTCTTTGAAAGACATCACCAGCAAGGGAACAAGCAAAGTTGATGCCTTTCACAGCAATCCAGCGCTGTGTTTCTGGCAGTTGAACACAATGACCTTCCTAACTTCCCAATCCCTTCTTGCTAGTTTAGACCCTATTTCATTTTAATCTGGAAATGGCCCTACAAGAGGGGGAGAAACAGAGGAAAAGAACACAGATACTAAGCACATTTAAAAAAAAAAAAAAGCGCTACCAAACCAACTGTTCAGATAGGGCACGTTGCCCAGATAAAATTCAGTGGGAGTAAAACAATTCCTTCTACTTCCTACCCCAGCATCCCACTCTCCATGCCACCTACAATTGTGTCAAATGAAGAGAGAAAGCAAGACTCAATCTTCAGCTTCCTGCTCCAGCACATCACGCTGTGAAGTGAAGCCACCAACCGGGCGCCTATGGAGAACTCGAAGTGTAAAGAAACCCCAGAGCATACAACGTGAGGCGAGGTCCCCCTGTCACATTAGCACACCGCAAGCGGCTTCGAACTAAAGAGGCTGAGCGGGACCTGACGTCCCCTTTACAAAGCTTCCCTGAGAATCTGCACATCTTTCTTCCTACCTGGTCATTTACTGCTACGCACCGGGGACATGACCCTCTTCTCTTGAGATGGTGGACAGCACAGGGCACCTACTGGACACTCCCTGCTTTCTAATCAAGCAAACTGACCAGGTACCCCAAGAGAGATCCTGCAAAATGCATTTGTATCCATGTAATACATATATATGCACACACATCCACATGTGTGTATACATATATACATGTATGTATCACACACAAAGATTTTACTCCCTGTGCTTTGTGGTCATTGGGTTTATTACCCTTTTCCACCATCTCTAACCCCATGTTGTTTTAACCTTTATGTTACACTCACAGAACAATACTAAGTATAACTATTACCAGAGATTATGGCGCACATAATGGAAAACTGTGCAAGTGCCTACCAGTGCGTCTTCAGCTTCCCTGCTTGTCTGTGGCAGGCTACACCAGGAGTGTGCTAATTACAGCAGTGTTTATCAAAGAACTTTAAAGACATGGAGAGACCATAAAGCAACCCTTTCCATAAACACCTCGTAGCAAGGACCATCTCATCGGAAGAAACCGGGAGAGACATTTCCTTCAGAAAGCAGCACTTACATACTGGATCAAGTCTTGTGGGAGACCACCAAAATGGTCTTGTAGCTGGGACATACTGTGTATGAAGAAAGGCTGAGAAAAGTTTAGGTGGTTTAGTTTGTCGTTTTGGTTGTTTGTTTTTCCCCAAGACTTGAAAAAAAAGACAAGGGAGATCCTATTGCTATTACCTAATTAGGAGGGAGAGGGGGAGAGGGAAGATGGACACAGAGTCAGACTCTCCTCAGAGGTACATGGTGAAAAGAAGGGCAAAAAAGCCACCAGATGCATATCAGGAAATTCCCATTGGCCATACAGAAAAAAATTATTTGCCTTGAAGGTAGTCAAACACCAGTAGAGGAGCCCAGAGAGCGCATGGACCTTCCATCCTTAGAGATGCTCAAAATTCAACTGAATGAGGTCCTTAGCAACCTGCCTTAACTTCAAAGTCGGCTCTAACATCAAACTAGCCATTCTTTGAGCAGAGGGCTGGACCAGATGACTTCCAGAGTTCCCTTCCAACCTCAGCTATTCCATGAGGAAACCAAGGCAAGAATGTACTAGATTGGCACCACCCAGATGAAAGGGTGCCTTTTATTTATGGACAAGGTGGCTCTGTGCCCTTGCCTCCTCCAGTGGGGAAGAGAGGCCACACCACTTTAAAAATACACACCCTTACCCCCACCCTTGACTTAAGCTAACAGATTTCAATTTGGAGATGTAGGAGCAAAGTAAAATACCAAAACCACCAACAAGGACTGTCATGGACATTAGACTTATTAATAATGTATTTTTCTTTGGGGTTTTATTTGTTTTGGGTTGGGTTTTTTTTCTTTGGGTTTGGGGTTTTTCTGTTTGCTTGTTTTAAGATTTGTTCCATTATTGGAGTTGTTGACAAAGATGAACAAGGTTTTTTATGGTTTAGGGCCTCTAAACCAGGCTGCAGTCCAAGCAGTAGACTGAATCCTCAATTACAATTACTTTGGTGCACGTTTAAATCTCTAGGCCTTACTGTCTCCCAGAAAAAGGTACAAGGAATGGAAAGATGCCACAGATCAGATGCAAGCTCAGTCCCAAGGAAACAGAACAGTAGGGTTTGGTTTTCCTTTAAAAACAAAAATGGATTTCCCTCTCCTCTCCGTATACAGTGGTGATTTTCACCATTATGAAGTTACTGAACTGTTTCACCCCTTGAGGGCCATAAAACCCAGAAAGAGCTTCTGGGAAGGTGGCCACAGAGCTCCCAAAACAATGCAAAATGTCACAGCTTTCCCCAGGCAGGGGTTCCAGGGGATTCTAGCAAATTATCAGAGAGACCAAAGCAGTTTTCCCTAAATGGATGAATCATGCCTTTGCTGTAGTGCCTACAACCGTACTGCTCACCTAAGGCACCTCACCGTGGGCATGCACACCCCTCGGGGAGAGCCACCAAATACTAGAGAGGATGACTGGTCCAGCTATGAAAGGGGAAGAGTCACACTCCTGAGAGACTGGAAGGAAAGAAAGAAAGGTCACTCTACACTTTAAGTAGACGAGGGCTTCATGCAATTCTTTTCTTCAGTAAAAAGGACTGCACTTATCTCTATTCAACCTAACCACCCCCAGGAGCTGCAGAGGTACTGCAGTTTTGCACTTCTCATGAGTTACTTGAGAAACAAAACAACACTGACCCAGCAGCAATGCACATTATGAGCACATCAGCATCATGAGGAAACAGCTTCCTCCTTCCACTCTGGGAAGTTTAGTGTCCGGAGGCTGTTGTGTCCTGGAACATGGTGAAGTTGAGTTTTGGCTTCATTTCAGTGTCAGCGCTGGGCTGACAGGTAGCCTGGCCCAACTGGCCCCAACACCAGGATGGGCAGCGCTCCAGGAGACACACCAACTCCAGAAGCACTCAAGCACGGCCAGACCTAGAGCCAGCACTTCTTCCTGGAGGGTGGTGGGAACATGGGCAAGTAATCTGGGAATGTATCTGCCCAAGAAAGAGGCAATAAAAAAAAAAAAAAATAAAGGCAAAGACAACAGTAATGCCTGTGTTAGGAATATCAGGGACTGAATTCATGTGTGTGAA
Organism: Dromas ardeola; assembly: GCA_013398915.1. Lineage (NCBI taxonomy): Eukaryota > Metazoa > Chordata > Aves > Charadriiformes > Dromadidae > Dromas > Dromas ardeola. Next base: position 9,994 of record VYZM01000919.1, on the reverse strand, counting down.
TCTACCCACTTAGTTGGCCAAAGAAGAGGGTGAGGCTGGCAAGATGTCTCTAGGAAGGAAAGCAGAGCGAGGGAACACTGGGAATCCGAAAAACTACTTGAGAGGAAAAAAACAGCTGAACGTAAATTTGCTCTCTCACTCTTGCTCTCAAATGGAAGGAGCGATGACAGTTCACAGCAGCAGAGTAAATGCAAGAGCAGAGATTGTTAGTGTGGCTGCAGAAGCAGCCCTGGAAGACTGCAGCCCTGCCTTGGTTCACATCTGGTCTCACACATAGTCCCCCAGAGACCCAGGAGCCGGCCCTTGAACCTAACTCCCAGCCCCCTGATGACCACCAGGCTAGGTTCTCACCCCAGTGAGATGATACATTTAATGTCAAGTATGTATGAATAATTAAAAAATTATTAACAGGAATGAAAGGAGAGAGATGGACACAGTGGCAAAGTCCATCTGCTCTGGAGTAGTTAGCAGAGCAATCGAAACGCGGCATTAGGGTCCTTCTCAAATACAAATATAATCTGGCTACATCTGACAGAAAGAGCCTAGATTCACAGCAACTTTGGAGGCCTGTATGCACCCACGCAGCTTGCCCAGCATAGAAGTTATTCAGAAAATGAAAACCAAAGCAGCAGAGGCAGGGTGAGGACCTACAGCACTGCTCAGACCCTTATGCCTCCCACACAGAGAGTATGTGAGCCACCGCAAACCAGCCATAAACCCAGAAGAAGGACAGAAAGTTGTCATGCAAGGCACTACCTGGGGGACCACCTCTTGGTTGCAAGGGCAGCCACCCCCACCCTCAGCTGCCATATGCCACCGGTCTGCATCTAACTCATTAAAAGTCAACCCTTCAGATTAAAATCAGGAGAGTCAAGTTGCAGATATCAACCCTGCCAAATGGAGACCGGTTACAAGCGCAGCTGGTCAAGCCACACACACCACCACCACGAGGTAGACGGATACCCCAGGAAGGGAGAGGGACACAGGTAAAGCACCCCGCTGTGCCGAGCTCTCCGGTCACCATTCCTTCTGCAGGTGCTGAAGATACTCTGCGCTTCAGAAGTGTTCACTCAAAAGCTTTGTGGAAGAGGGTCAGGAAAATGCCCCTCACCAGCGCCATGCCTGCTACTTAATCTTATTCACACAAAAAGATCAAACCAAGCTTCCAGCTGCTGTTTGCCTTCAGTGCTATAACTCAGTATAAAGGTATCGCTGGCAGCATTTCAATGCCACTTGGTTTTCCCTTGCTGCTGCTTCAGCGGTAGGAATTGCCGTTGTGTTTGGATATTTGCATGCGGGGAAGCAGCGGAAAAGGGCTTTCTTCAGTTGCAGACCTCTTGCAGGATTTTGTTTGCATACTCATTTTATGTGCAAAAGCATACAGTTAGACTTTCTTTGCAAAGACCTCTCTCGCAGAGCCAATATGTGTATTTAAACTAAGTGATACCGTATCCCTTTAATACAGCTTTTATTGTTCAAACAAATATTATTTTAAGCAAAGTGAATTCAGCAAGGATTCTGAAGGCGAAACAACAGGAACCAGGGCAAGAGAGAAGGCAGAGGGGAAGGCAGTGGGGACAATGGAACAAAGACCCCCCGCCACCAGGCCCTTATCTCCAAAGCCGAGTGAGATCCTGAACACTTGCTCTATTTATGTCCCTTCCTCCTAGCTGTACTTTTTAAGGCCACCAGAAAAGTTAGGGAAAAAATGTAGGTGACAAAGGCAAGGAGAAAAGATTTCAACGATGTAATGCAATTAAGCAATGGAAAGGAAAAATTCCTCTTATCCCAACACAACAATCCTGCAGGAAACCAAACAATGGGGGAAAAAAAAACAAACCAAACCCAAACAACGCTTGCCAGCTACCTCCAATTCACTTTAAGGCAGCAAGTCACACAAGTGACAGACCTGCATTCTCTAGGAAAGGATACTCAAATAATATCACATATCAGAGAAAACAGTCAAAACCTTTTGCGGTAGGAAAGATTGATTTTCTCCCCATTATTCCACACTAACCAACAAAAGCATGACTTGCTGAAAGTTGAGCTATAGTTCAAGTATAATATGAACTATCCCATTCTGGAACAATCACAAGCATAATCCAAGTCCTTCAGTGTAGTGGGTTTTGAAACCAAGGCGCCCAGACACTTTTCAAGCCCAGAGAAATAAGGAATCCCCCAACAGAAGCCACCACCTCGGAGATTAGATCCAGAAAACCCTGACTGCAGAGCTTGGCCTCTCCGGCAGCGTGTTACCTAGCCAGCCTGAGTCCTGAGGCACTGCACTCTGGTTGTACAACGCAAGCATCCTATAGCTTTATGAAGAAGGTTCACACTCGAGGATTTTCGGCACTTTGATGACAGATCCGCTGCTGGGTTCTCCGACAGCAGCTCAGAGGCTGCCCAGGAGAGCGGCAGCAGCTCAGTGACCACAGCAACCAGCCGTCAACGAAAAGATGCTCACCAATGCATCGGCGTGGAAACTGCCACAAAACTGGAAAAGGCTTGAGTCAAAATTTAATTGCGATGGGGGGAAAAAAACAAACAACTGATGTCCACGAAAACCTGTAAACTACTAAGACAGGACAAAAAAAAAAAAAGAGGTTGCCTATCTATGCCCTCCCTTCACATCTAGATGGAAACACCTCCCTGAAATCACCAGCTTTCTCTTTAAAACGTCTATCTGAGGCAGACAAACGGCATCACCTTTAATTTGCACAAGCAGAAGGCCAGAAGAAACTAACAAACCTGGTCGGGTTTTTTTTTTGTTTGTTGTAAGGCTTTTTTTTTTAAAAAAAAACATATTTGGCTGACCCTGAAGTCTAAAAAAAAGTCATAAAGGAAGACTGACAGCGACAGGATCCAAGCCATTACGTTCAGCATTTCAGGCCAGCATTTCTACCAAAGCAACAGCTCATCTGGATTTAACTCCCTTGCCTTAGAATTAAAACGCTATCTACATGAGTAGCACAGCCGAGCCAGAAACTGTAGCCAGAAAAGCGAATCCTCTAAGATTCCCCACCACCCTGCTTTTAACTTCTGTTTTCACAGAGGATCTGAAGAAACACAACCATTCCTCCCAGCCAGACAGTAGAGTCATGGAATCATAGAATGGTTTGGGTTAGGCAGGATCTTAAAGATCATCTAGTTCCAACCCCCGTGCCCTGCGCAGGGACACCTCCCATTAGACCAGGTTGCTCAAAGCGCCATCCAGCCTGGCCTTGAACACTTCCAGGGATGGGGCATCCACAGCTTCTCTGGGCAACCTGTTCCAGTGCCTCACCACTCAGTAGCGGAGGCTGGAGTCAGAGTTTGGCCAGTAGCTTTTGCTGGTGGATCACGGGCACAGTGGCCGCCTGCTCACACCCTCCATGTCTGCACTGCTTCCTTCTGGGCTAAGGAGTAAAAAGTCACCTGTGTCAGCAAGGCAAACAGGTGTGACACAGCACATGCAAGAAATAAGACCTTATATCAACAGAAATCCAATCAGCCAAATACACTGCGAAAACTCATCACAATGACTTTAACTGGATATGACAAAAAGGGAGAAATAAAATACAGGAAAAATCAGAAGGGTTAGTTCAGCAAGTGAACCCCTTAATTACAAGGTATCACCCACTCTATACCACCCTGGGATTTGGACTCAATGATCTTAAAAGACCCTTCCAACCTAGGCAATCCTATGATTCTATCTGTGTTACTCACAGCTGTTTCCCCCACAGACAACGGCAACGCTCACACAGCATCCAGGACCTTAAAAAAAGGTGTATAGGAGTATATATATGCAAAAGCTACATTAAAGCCTCCCGTTTCTTGCAACGGGGGTGCTAAGACTAGGCCCCTTTTTACGTGACCCTGGAATTACAGCTATAGCCCTCCGGGAGACGTGCAATCCTGATCAGGCAAGGCTCCCGCCTGGCGGGGACGGCGGTTCTCACTTGCTCTTCCAATCCCTCGTTTTCAACAGCAACAATGTCACGGGTATTATCATGAGGCCAATGAAAGAGAGAAATATTCTCACTCCTAGAATTTACACACCATCAACAGCATCCATTTCTTTTCTCTTTCTCTCTTTTTTTTTTTTAAATCTAGCAATAGCTAGACACATATCCTTCTCATTTCCCTGTCTACCTCACCAAGCATATCACAGATCCTAGTACTTTTTAGCACCTTCCCCTGCTTCCTCCTGCGCAGCTTTTATTTAGGCCTAACAAGCAAAGAGCTCATACAGTGGTTTCCTTCCCCCACCCTCCTCACTTACTACTTCCTCTAGACTTGCTTTGAGACAATCAAATGCAATTCTTAAATTAAAATCTGCTTATGAAGAATTAGCTCTGCTGGAGCTTTCCTGCACGCTGCTCCGCACAAGGCAAGAAAGTTAGCGATGCTGCGATGCAGGGCTCGCTCCTCGTTTTTCTTTACTGCTCTTTTAAGTGTCTGTACAAAATGCCCCGCTGACCCATCTGAAGCTGAGCGATAAGCAGCTGATCTACTGTGTTTTACCGAATGTCTCTTATCTAAAACCATCTCCTTAAGCAAGCCATATGCTGCAAACATACTTTGAAATGTCTCCATAATAATCCGAGAAGCAGAACTGTTTGTCAAATAGCACACACACTACTGCTGGCCACTTGGAATAACCATCAGCCACAAGTAGGTACATATGCTCATTGTGATCTGCAAAAATCAGCATGGCATCTTTGCCAAGGCTTAGCAAGTGCCAGAGTGGTTTCTAGTTTCGATAACTACTGTTCCCTTTGGCTAATTTCTCCTCGTACATGGAGTTTCGAGCCTGATTTCCAACCACAAATACGTAACAAACTGCTCCTTTCAATTTGTTGCGGTGATATTCATGCCTTTCACCCAACATCCCAACATGAAAGATTTATGGTATTAATCACACACATCATAGTAAACAGTCATTCTCTACTGTCGATTGCATTTTTCTGCTGGAATAAGGATGAAAGTCTTGAGCTGCTTATCATTTGACCAGCCAGAAAACAAACTATTATTGTGCTATTTTAACCAAAGCTGGAGCTTAGTTTCTATGGGTAACGTCTTCAGATGCAGCAGCTACATGGTTCAGGAGCTTGACTACCCCATTTTGAAAAACAATTTAGAAACTTAATCACAGCTAAAGGCAGGGCTTGACTATGCAAGGAGTTATTCAGGAAGGGCTTTTCAAAATTAAAGATTAATTCTAGACCTGTTGTCTAGAGGACCTCCTTCACGACAGCAACCTGCGTTAAGCCAGCTTGCATTCCTGCATTGCAAGCTGTGCTCCCTCGAAAGATGCCACAGAGCAAAAGCAACCCTGGCATTTGTCTTGCTAGAGTTAGCAGCTACGGGATTGCTGTGCTAAACTGCTGCAGCCCTTCAGCTTCAGACTGCACCCCACAATAAGCCAGATAGTTGGGTCTGTAGGATCGTGACCCGGTTGCACAGCCACAAAGCTGAGTATATTTACTCGCACTGCAACCCAAAAGCAAGCACAAACCTGGTGTAGGTGCCCCACAGCTTATTTATCACAGAATCACAGAATGGTAGGGTTGGGAGGGATCTCTGGAGATCATCTAGTCCAACCCCCCTGCCAGAGCAGGGTCACCTTAGAGCAGGTTGCACAGGAACGCATCCAGGCGGGTTTTGAATGTCTCCAGAGATGGAGACTCCACCACCTCTCTGGGCAGCCTGTTCCAGTGCTCTGCCACCCTCAAAGTAAAGAGGTTCCTCCTCATGTTGAGATGGAACTTCCTACACTCAAGTTTGTACCCGTTACCTCTTGTCCTGTTGCCGGGCACCATTGAAAAGAGCCTGGCCCCATCCTCCTGACACCCACCCTTTGAATATTTATAAGCATTGATAAGATCCCCCTTCAGTCGTCTTTTTTCCAGACTGAAGAAATCCAAATCCTTCAGCCTTTCTTCATAAGAGAGGTGTTCCAATCCCCTAATCATCTTCGTAGCCCTTATCAAGGAGCCAAGCACAGTGTGCTGCTGCCGGGTGACCCCCCGGCGCAGGGGGCTCAGCACGTGCTGCAGAGCCCGCTCAGGACATGGCAGGAGTGGTTGGAGCACAGGCTAGACTGAGCTTCACGCTGTCACGGCTGTCCTGTGATCGGGAACCCAAACAGATCATCTGAAGCTAGCTCAAGAGTGCACCCACAAGTTACAGCCCTACTTTTGCGTAGGCATAGTGTGCGTCCACATTAAGGTGCTTTGTTTGCAAAAACATTCCCTTAATCTTACTGTCTCACAGCATTGGAAAGCTCCTGTATTCTTATCCAGTTTCCCAGTATTCCTCATTTGTAGAGGTATGAGGACTAGCAAGGCGCGCTCTTTCACTACACCTTAAAACGGGGATCTTCCCAACCTGCAGCTAACACCACTGCCCACCTCCGAGTCCCAGTTTCCAGAGATAAGAACGTTTTCTTATTCAGTAATTATCTGAGGACTGATCAAGATAATCCCCTTCTCAAACACATACTTGTGAATTTTAATTGCTATAAGTATAAAAGAAAAGTCTCTTTCAAAAAAAACCAAAACAAAAAAAAAAAAAAAAAAACTCGAAACCAAAAATCACTTTTGGCCTTCGTTAGCATCTGGGAAACAAACACTAGAGATTTCTTCTTCCTAACTTCATACTTGTAAGAAAAACAGGAATACGGCTTAGCATATACTTAAAATAACAAAATGTGTTGGAATATTCAGACTTTCCTTTTGCTTCTTCAAAAGCTGTGTTCTGCTCTGGCATCCAGCCTTATTTTAGAGCCACAGCTCCACTCTTGTTATCATAACTTCTCCTCTGTCCCAGACACTGTCCCTTATCATGCACCTACAATATGGTCCCCTGTCTTTTTCCACCCATCCCACATCTCTTCTCCTTCACGGCAACCTCAGACTTTTTGTCCTTCCCTCGGCAATAGTCATTCAATCTCCTCCATTCATAACAGCAGCTTTCATAGTAAGCAATACTGCCTCTTTGATCAAGTGCAAAATAATTGAAATTGTTGCAGAATGAGTCAAAAGATTCTGGAACTAATCCAGCCCTGCACCTCCCTCAGAGCAATTTTTCAAGCCACCTGCAGATTCACACAGAAAAGCCATGTATGTACTCATGTTTGAAAGATTTCTCTTTCTCCCCCAGTGTTGTACAGTAAGGCTCAACTTCTGTACGACCTCCAAAAGGAGGCCTAAACTAAATCCTAACCTGTGAACAAAGATGAGCTAAATTAGTACGGGAAGACAAAACATGGTTTTGTTTTCTTATTAAAAAAAGCTTGATTCTGAGATAACTGGATCAGAGACTGTTTTCAATGGCTTATTCCTTCTTATCGAGGATGTATTTACCTTGGATCTATCAGCCACAGGGATTGCACTTAATACCAGCTGCACTTTACCAGAGAGAAAAGGATGGTTAAAACTTTGCTGATGTTCGATTCTCTATTCTGCCACGGGCAAATCACTTAATCTCCATCTCCTTTCCCCACATGCAGAGTGGAATAACTGTAGGCAACAGAGGCACTGTAAAGGTGGAAGTTCATAGATATTACAGTGATGGGAAACACAGAAACCCACAAGAAATCCTACTTGTGCACTCTGAGAGGGATGTTCAGGGTCTAATAATTGCAGTGGAAATGCCCCAGAAAAGCTAAGTTTTCTTAACACCCCAGCTAGATTCACTTGAGTGGCAGGGGAGATCAGTCTCCCATCCCCAGCTGGCTCTTGCTGCTCAGGTTACTTTTATGAGCCTCAATTTCTCACATTTCTGCTATTTCGAGGGATGATCTGAGTCAGAATAATCCATTTATTAAATTTAGCGAGAGACAGTCATTCTTCACTCTAATTCTACAAATGCCTTCTTCCACCGTGCAAGGCACGGAGCAAGCACCAGAAGGTGAAACGGCATTTGTAAGCGAAAGCCGTTTTGCCACATTTCTCAAACATCTGTCTGAATCACATCTTTGTTTTTCCTTTGTATTTCATCACAAAGGCACACGAGAGATGCTCAAGATTCCCATCCACATTTATTTTAAAACAATTTACGCCAATTAGTGAAGGACCATTTCCTTCTGAAACAGGAGCAGCAACGGCAAGCAGCTACTCTTGTATTAAATGTCCACCTGCAGACATCCTAAAGCCTTTCTCACAGCTTGACTTTAGCTTTCAATGCTATGTCAGTTCTTCTTTAGGTGACATTTGCTAATTTGTCTTTAGAAACTGCTGTTCTTACTGCACCTTTGTCAATTGCTATCCTCACCCTGCCATCATTTCCATTTACACGAACCCAGCAAAGGTATCTGCACACCATTTGTCCTACACTACAGCTCACAGCGGAGAGAAACCACAAGGCAGCACGTCACAGTCAGACGGATTTTTAGTTACATCAGTAATACCTCCCCTGTGAAAGCTAAAGCAAAGGGATAACAGCCCACACCACATCCACGAGCGATTTGCAGCATGAGTGAAAGGAGCAAGAGGAAAGCGAGAGGCTTGGCCTGATCCATAAAAGCTGCTTGAGGTCCCTGCTCACCACCACCTCGCTGCACCCTCTTCTCTGGAGGTCTGCAGCCCAGCACAGAGCTGTGACCTGCTCACAGAGCAGTGTTGGTGACTCCAAATCACCAGGCCACTCCAGCACCACGGCTGTCCCCAACGGGCTCTCCTGCCTTATTTGCAACCGCTGGAATATATAACTGCGTCTACGCTGCTGTTTATTACTCGCACGATGCTGAGAACACAGAGTGCTTTACAAAAGCGTGCAAAGGGAGCATCATTCTCAGAGGAGTTTAAACATTACTAGACCATAAAGCTCTCTGTAGATTTTGGGAATACAATCACACAAACACACACTGGAGTAACCATATTGCCTAGGCTAGAAGAACAAGTAGAAAATTTGAAGAACTAATCATTTATATTCAGCTGTCTCTCTCTCTCCCTCTAGTTCCCTGGTTAACTTCAGGCATGTCCCTTCACCAGCTACAGACCAGAGTATTTGGACATTAAAACTAAAGGTATTAGTAGTCAGAAGCTGACCTAGGATACAGCGCGGCCAATGCACTGGTGCAAAGAGCTCCCTGTAGGCAGCCATGATGCTTGGAAGCCAATGTTGCCCTAAGCTAGGGCCCCTAAGTCATGTTTTCCAAGAGCCAATGCACCAGCATCAATCAAATACCTCTGCTGTGGCATCCTCAGCTCCGCTGCCTCACAGAGCCAAGGAGATATATCACAGCACTAATGCCCTCACCTGAACACTTCAGAGGCCCTGATAGCCAGCTGCCACCTCGCTGTCATCTTTTCTTCTCCTGCCAGAGCAAGGCCACGCGCAAGGGTCCCTCTTCCCTCATATCTGTTCACATTCCTGTAGGTCCTTTAATCCCATTTTTAATTTTTGAGAACAAAATACAAACAAACAAAACCCCAAACGAACAAAAAAATAATCCCAAAACTATAACCACACATAAATGTGAAGGAAAAAAAAAAAGGAAAAAAGGAGACTATGGTTGAAAAGCTAATTAAGAATTTAAGAGGCCTGCACTCGCTTTATTGTATGATCTTTTATGGGAAATGTACAACAAGATGGTCCGGGAAGGGAAGAATAGCACTTTCCCATTCCACGAGAGTATTATGAAGGTGCGAGGGGAAGGAAAAATTAAAAAAAAATAAAATAAAAATTATTAACTGCTTGCGTATAATGTGACAGAGCTTCAGATCCTAAACCAAACCAGAGTGAGAAGCAGAGCAGCACGCGAGCAGCCAGCACCAAAAACCTGGAAGAAGCGGCAGCAGCAGCAGCTCAATCCCGGACGTTCACTCCCACGAACTCCGGCCTGGCTCCCACCCTCGGGAAGATGCCGGGACAGGCGGGGGTTTTCCCCAAATCCGCCAAGGTGGCAACGGAGAGGGCGAGCTGCCCCCCGGGCGTTCCTCGGCGCTCAGCCGGGGCCGTTCAGCCCCTCACCCCGGGGACGCCCGGCCAACCCGCCCCACGCGTGTCC